>KK351095.1:89884-180943 GCA_000671755.1 Glossina brevipalpis
CATCCTTATTACTGAAAATCAGTTACTGTTTTACAAAAAACCACACTTTTTCCTTACTTTTCTCGTTCAAATGTTCTCTAAGTAAGCTATGTGTTCATATTGTTTAATGCAACAGCATTACTGCAGCAATGTATGATGCAAGTGCACTCATTGTGTTTAGCGCTTAATGTTCGTAAAGTATCAGCTGTTAATAGTTAAGCTCGTTTTTGTTTACTTTTTTTTGCATTCACATAGAATATTAAATTTGACTCACGGCCAAAGACAAACGCGGTGAAATGAGTCGTTCTAATGCTAATTTGGAAGAATTAAAAACATATTTCAAAAGCCATAGTAAAATTAGGGAACAGAAGGCTCATACTTCTAAGGTAAGAAATTGAAATATTTGAATTTATTATTTCATTTCATAAAATAATCTTTTGCTTTTCTTCTAGGTCCATTCCGTAGGCTGGAGTTGTGATGGACGTCGTTTAGCTTCTGGGTCTTTCGATAAAACGGTCACCGTTTATACTTTGGAAAAAGATCGTGTGGTATATATATATATATTTATGCGATATATAGAGTTATATAGTTATGCATTTTAATTTATTCAAAAGAGTAAAGAAAACACATATCGTGGTCATACTGGACCAGTTGATCAATTATGCTGGCATGCGACTAATGCAGATCTTTTAAGTACAGCTAGTGGTGACAAGACTGTACGTATTTGGGATATTAGAGCTGGGAAATGTTCTTCTAACACCAACACCAAAGGCGAGAATATAAATATCACTTGGTCACCGGATGGTAAAACTATTGCTGTCGGCAATAAAGAAGACTTGGTAACGTTTATTGATACGCGCACAAATAAAATACGGGCCGAAGAGCAATTTAATTTTGAAGTACATTCTATTATGAATTGTATTTGAAAAAAAAATACATTTATTAATTTAGGAACTGCTTTTTTTCAGGTCAATGAAATCGCTTGGAACAATAGCAGTGATCTATTCTTTTTGACCAACGGCATGGGATGCGTTCATATACTAACCTATCCAAGCTTGGAGTTACACCACATTCTAAAAGCTCACCCGGCCACATGCATTTGTATAGAATTTGATCCTACTGGCAAATATTTTGCTACAGGCTCTGCAGATGCCTTAGTTTCGTTATGGGATGCAAATGAATTAGCTTGTTTACGCGTACTATCACGTTTGGATTGGCCGGTACGCACTATTTCCTTTAGTCATGACGCTAAATTATTGGCTTCTGCCTCAGAGGACTTACTGATCGACATCGCTCATACGGAAACGGGCGAAAAAGTAGCTGATATACCAGTGGATGCAGCTACATTCACCGTTAGTTGGCATCCTAAGCAATATTTATTGGCTTATGCGTGCGACGATAAAGAAGCGAATGATCGTCGTCGTGAAGCGGGTAACTTGAAAGTTTACGGATTTCAAGAGTGAATTCAATGAAAGAATCTAAGCATTACTGAATAATTTATTTAATAATGGGAATATTATAATAATGTCGGTTGGTCGAATACTTTTCGTAAAATATAGTGTGAAACATGCGATTTTATCTTCGACTCCTGCGGCAAAAATAGACATTTTCGAATATGAAACATGAAGAATATTTGAATGTGGAATGTGGTCATATGATCCTGGTATTGCGAACTAAAACTAGTAAAAAATTTATTGCATTAAAAAAGTACGAGTAAACATGTTATAGCCACAAAACCATTTTTCTCAAAAAAGTATTTCTCCAACACATAACGTGAAACATAACTTAAACAATTCTCTTCTTTTTTAATCGAATAATTTACAGAATCTTTAACTTAACACTCTCTAATGAATCAAGTAAATATTTTTGAAAAATTAGTATAAAAATTTTTATTAATAAAAGTCACCTTTTTTTGTTTGTCGAAAATGCAATCTCTTCATTCAAATAAATACTCACACAAAAGTCAATATTCCTAAAAAAAATCTCACCTTATTATTAATTTTAGGTTTAAGCGTTCTTATATATATATTATATGATTTTTGGGTTTTTTAAATTCCAAGTTGGTCCCACTCTGTGCCTCAGACCAGCTTGAGCTAAAGATGTCTCCAGACGATGGCTTGCGTTGCTGCCATTTTTTAATATTTTTCCAAAATAATTATATTTTAAAACTAAATATTAACCTCCTTAGTAACCCTCTCAATATTGCTATATATATATACACACACACACACACACACATATATATATATATATATATATATATATATATATATATATATATATATATATATATATTCAACGCTCCAAAGAAATGTGGAAAAAATGAGGTTCTGAGTGCTACAAATGAAATGATAAGATTGTTGGCCTAAGAATCCGAATGAATTGAGAAATAAATTCAAATTGAACAACTAAGAACTTTTAAATTCATGCTTTCCCGCATGAACGGCTTAACAAATGAGGGAGATACACATTAATCTTGCGGCGTTTTGAGTTAGGAAAAAAATTTTAATTTATTGACTTGACACGTTTTTAAACTGAATTTTCATGTAAATATTTTCATCTAATATCCTCAGTTGATCGTAAGTTATTTTTAATTTGATCTCTCTCTCTCTCTCTCTCTCTCTCTCTCTCTCTCTCTCTCTCTCTGACAATGAGATAATATTTCTCCGTTTACAAAAAACAGACTTCGAAATTTTTCTTCGTTGACAAATTAGGTGACGTTAGGACTCTATATTTTGATTTCTGTTGCCATGAAAACAGCAATAAATAACAGCACGGTTTTTACTACTGGGATTATTAAGATTGTTACGCTGGTCTGTAGAGATACCTTTAAAGTGACTCTATCATCGGTAAAATCGGTATAACATAATATAAGCATATCCTAACAAAATTCATGGATATTAAAATTGAATCAGTTCCACTTTAGTTAAACATTTAAAAATAAGTGAAAATTTCAAGTTATATTTTTCAAAACTCTAAAGGCAATAGCTCTCTGTATAAAGATTGTCTTTTTGTTTTTTTGAAAGTATGATTAATGATTAGAAAGGTTGAGCGAATTACTTAGGGTGTCCAATATTCGTCTTAGAGTTCTATTAATTGTTATTTTTCAATTTATTTGGTTCGGTTTTGTTTTTTTTCTTTTCAACACCTGTGAACAAAGTTTCACTTTTTGTTCGTGGACTTGTTTGGAACTTTGGTTAGCCTTAGTTGTTGTTCTACTTGAGTTGAAAAATAAAAAATGAAAATATATATTTTCAATGAAATGTTGCTTTTTTTTTGCATTTGTTTTTCGTTGCTACTTTCGTTTTTCAACATTACATAAACATTCATACATTTATTATATATCTGCGGGTTTTGTGTCAATTTTAATGAAAACAAACAGCTTTTTTGTTAGTTGTTTAATTAAATTCTGTTAAAGTTTTTTTTTTTTTTATTGTTTTTCTTTTAATAAAGGTACAACTCTCTCCTCTGTTCCAGTAAGCACAATGGGAAAAAGAAATTACCGAGTATTTCATTACAATTCAAACAAGCATTAGTATTATAAAAGTCGCTTCTGGAAATTGATTTATTTCTCCAAAAATTGAAGATGCTTTTGTGATTAAGTTCCGTCGTCAATTCTATTATAACTGTTTATTTGTTTTTTATTTTTATACAAGAGGCTAGCATGTATGGACGCAGAATCGTATGCGAATTGAAAATATACGTATATTTCCGGATATCATGACTGCAAATTTTTACTTCATTTAAATATCTATCACTTTCATAAAAATTATCCTGATTCTACGCATTGCAGAGCTCATAGAGTGCAAGCATACACATGTGGTGTACAGGTGTATAAAATGCGGATGATATGTTTTTCGAAGAACTATGTTAAAGTCGGAAGAACCTTTCGCCTCGTGCAATTTGTCGAGCCATTCTTTCACGTCATTGTATGAACAAGCCTGTTGATCAATAAATGAAAGGAAGCAAGTCTGTTGAGTAAATCGCTTAGAAGTGGCATAGTCGAAAGCTTTCACGGTGTCACCAAGCGTACGTGATGGAGTCTTGTCATTATTTGGATTATTTGGGCCCATGATCTCGCGTGCTTTAACTTTTAAAATAAATTTACTGTTCATCTCAAGCAGCGTTACGACGCAAAATTCGTTCGAGTAAAAATAAAATCGTATTCGCCGAATGCTTTTTATTTGACACAAAGGACGGCGTATTGAACATAGAAAAACACAATATTATTTGAACAGTTTTTTGATTTATCGCATGAAAGGAAAAATTCCCGTCTGACTGTTTTTAATATATTTTTAGTCGCATAGGTGCTTACGAACAAGTCGGTGATCGTGAAGGGATTGCGTTGAGTGGCGTGGGTCGGATATGTTAATCTAAAGAAAATTTAGTGCATGTGTTTTCTTATATAAAAAGTTTTTTGTACGGTAGTATTATTAAAATATTAAATTAATATTAAAATATTGATATCTGTCTGTTAGTAAGTTGGTGAACTTTCTTCACAGCGGTTGGATAATTGTCAGAAAATTTATATTTGTGTAGTCTCTTGTGTACACTTAATGATTGACAGTTGGCTCATGTGGTTTAGCGAAAATGGAATACACAGCGTTCTTGGCAGCATAATAAATAGTTTTGCTTTTGCGTGTCTAATTTAAAGCATACGTTCATAGATAAGCTAAAACTTAAGCAAACATCAATCATAATACAATAGCAAAACTTAAAATTTCTAATGGTTGTAGTGTAAAATTTTTAAGCAATTTGGAGATCGTTAGTAACAACGCTACGCGCCTTATTTACTCATCTTAAAGAAATATTGTCGAAGTACACTTTGCTAGACCGTGCACATCTTTTAAATACGTTTCGTTTTAATTTTAAGTTTATTTATAAAGAAAAAGGAAGAGTCGAAGTTCTTTCTGCGCTTAATTTTTAATTAAAAAATAATCCTTCTTTTGTCTGGAAAATTTGATCATTAAATTCACATTCGCTCATTCTTCTATGTGCATATACATATAAACATCATATGTTGTGTATTATAGAATGCATAATGACTTCACTTCTTTTTACTTAATGGTATCATCAATTATTTGAAAAGTTTCATTTTCTTCTTAGCGATACAGAAAATAATGCGAAATTATTGTTATATCCTTCACACAGGGGGTATATTAAATTTATCAAACATTTGTTATGCATCGAAATATGAGTCGTAGCAGGCAAATATTATATACATTCTTGATCAAACCAAATAGATGTGTGTGAGCTAAATTATAAACATCATTCAATTTCTTTGTTATGATTATACAATCTTAACTTTCAATTTTTTGTCTGTAAATTTCGTTTTATTTATTAAGAAATGGTCCATTAAAATATTACAGATTTTACAGTTTATACAACTGTCTACAAAGTGCTGCCAAATCATGCAAAAATACGATATAATACATAATGAATACATTATAGATCATAAATGATATCTAATGTGCTATAATGCGTCGAACAAATGCGAGTTCATTCGAACTTTCAATGCAGTGAGTATTAATATATTCGGTCTAAATCGAATAATTTTTCTTGTGTTTTTGTTCTTTTTATTATTATTAATTGCCTTTGTTGTTATAGTGCATCGTACATTATGAGTGCAATACGTGAGGACCATAATAATGTATGATGTGCACTTAGTTTATATATCCACTTCCGAAGAATAAGCTTGCTAGCTTTGTCACTAGTTTTGTCGAAATCACTATCCGAGACCTTACTTTCCATATACAACTGAAAAAATATTATAAAAATTAAACCAATTCAAAAAACTTCCTCTGCCCGTCTGAATATCCTTGAAGTTTATGAAGCACCATTAATTAAATTAAAAAGTTAAAATTCATCGATAAGAAAAAAAAATATCATGTCACGCTTGCTTGCATGCTTATCGCTGTTTTTTAAAATTTTAGAGAGTTTGAAAAAAAGGAGTATTTCTTGCTAACTAATTTTTAACTGAAATCGAGTCATAATGAATAGCTAGCGAAATTTACTAATGCTGTCTAAAGACTTTGTTGGATCGATCGCCATGATCAAGATTAAATAAAAATTTTCTGATATTCATATGTCGTATTTACCCACTTATTTAGTTGTTGGTGGTGAGTAGTATCCCAGGTTCGCCTTAAGGCAAATATAAATTTCTTACTCAGTTTTATTTGTACGCGTGGAAACCAATAACACTGTGAATGTTTATATAATATAACCACATACTAGGATACACACGGTTGTTGTTCGCATGCATTATACTCAACACTTTTTACGTTTCCTTCAACAAAGTTTTTAGTAGCGCGTTCAACGCTGCGCAATGAGGAAAAAGTTATTTTTCCTGTTTGGCGCACATTGTTGCGTCCATGATTTGTTGTGAAATTATTCATAACATTAGAGCTTTCATCATATCATAGCAATATTAATAAAAAGGAAATAAAAAAAAGAAATAAAAAGAAAAAAAAATAAAAATAAAGTGAAAATAAGTTTTTAAGGAAATTACTTTTAACTTAAGAAAAAGCATTTGCATAAATAGATATATGTACGCCTACGTACACATACATACATACATACATACATCCATCTATCCATCCATACTTACATACATGCATACATACATACATACATACATACATGCATACATACATATATATATATACATATATATATATATATATATATATATATATATATACATATATATGGGGATTAATGCACTAAAAAGTTGAGCACTAGGAAGTAAGAGATTTGTATTCAACCACATTTGAGTAACCATCTGTGATTCCACGGATAGCATTGGCGATGTATAAGCTGAAAGGATAGCAACTTTCGGGGATGAATAAGCGAACTATTGAACAAGCTGTCAGTCTATGCTTGCATTTTTTCCTCGATTTTTACCAGTGTTAGAAGCGAAATTTCGTAAGCGATATCGCCCAAAATGCTGCAATAACAATCTTTTAAACGTAATCCTACCACAGCTGCAGGCATGGTTGAAGGCAATATATCAAATCTGAAACTCTTCGAAATCCCCTCTTTCTTTTAAGAAAATTAAATAATAAATTTAGATAAATTAATTAAATTGAGAGAGAAATTTGCTTGCTGTTAACATAGGCGTACTCAGTATTTCGTTGTTGTCAAGTTTTCTAATTAGCGAAAGTTTAACGATGAGAACTTATAATGATTTCCTTAAAGTTTTAATAATTTTTTAATTTCACTTAAGTACTGTAGTGCTGATTACAGATGTTTTTGTGTTTATTTGCATTTAAAAGATACCGGATATTCACTACATTGTGTTTCTTTGTTTTTGTTTTTGTTTTCTCTTAATTTCTCTTTCAAAAGAAATATAAAATCATTACAATGTGATGGAGTAATAAAAATGAAACCATTGCATGGATCAATTAGTAACAATAGTAGTGAGACAGTAAAAGTTTAAAACTTAATATGTTTAACCCATACATGATTATGGTTAAGATATGGTTTCTATGCATAAATGTACGTGCACGCATTCGTACAGTTCCGAGTAAATGCATACATTCTTGGTTATTTGCTATACATTTACTAACAAATTGGCCACCGAATCCATTAGCATGTTTGCTTCATAACTGCAATGTTATGCGTATGTAACCGCATACTCTCTACTAGCACTCGTAGTAGTCACAATGATTAGACAGTTCCATTGAGATATTCACACATGCATACTTTTCGATAGATACAGCGGTATGCTTATGGCATCAGTTCATGTGTGTTATGAGAAAACAACCGCATATAGTATTTTTAAGCTATTGGTTGACCGCAACATAAACATTTTGTTAATTGACCGTAAAATCTTTCTCAACCATTCAGTCTTCTCTCTAATATTTATTTATTTCATTTAAGTAAATATTCAAAGATTTTCAAAGTGCTTTTAATATTTCTTTACTGACAAATTCAAATATAATTATTTGTTTACAACGCTTGAATATACGCCATTAGAAGTATTGAAAATATTGAAGTATTGCTGAAGTAATAATCAAAAATCTTTTCATTCAATAGGTTTTAATTTACGAGCCGGGTCCGAACTTTCTGCAGAAGTATCTAGTGGTAAATTTACCAATTAGCGATCTTGATTTCGACAAACTTCTTGTGGATAAGATAAACTTTTCTGGGAGTTCGAATTCCACGCGACTCACTATTTTTAATTTTCAGTTAATTGCTAGCTCATCTGATTCCATCCAAATATAGATATCGAAAGTTTGTCCAAGATACAGACTAGTGCCTATTGCTTCCACACACGTGACATCTATCCATATTTTCTGATTTCGAGGCAAGTAGAATATTTGTAGGTTCTAGCTAACGTCTCTCAAATGCTTATTGAGATCTTTTTCTAAACATTGCAAGTTGACCATATCTCGGTAAGTCTGCACTTCTTCCACATGACGTCTCAATGATATCAAAAGCCGAGGCAAGCATAATATAAACTAGAAAAGTCATTAATATCGTCAATAAAGCTGAATACCCATGACGGCCGAATTTAGGAAGCTTTTTTATTTTGGCTGCAGGAAGGGAGAAAACTATTAGTTTCTATGATATTTACGGAATAGATTTAAAACGGATCTAACTGATTTGCGAGGGTAATCGCACACGATTGTAGTATTGACAAAACTTGAGTTTAAGTTTTTTTTGACATACCAAGTTTTGGATTCGGTTTTAATAGGTGGGTTGACATGACTAAAATCTTCAATGAAAAGTACATGTATATATATATATTTCTACCCTTGACAACCATTCCGAGATTCTAATATACTTCCTGTGGACGGAATAAAAAAGAGAAACTTAAATAATGAATAGTTTTTAATTGATATACCTTCCAATGCCATCATTTGCGTGCACCTCCCATTGCACCGTATTGTGTATTTGTAAGTATAAACGAATTTATATATAAAATATATCCACATAATAGTAAACTTTTTATATATAAGTTTTTATATTCTTTTCTAAAGACGTACTTAGTCATTTTACATTCCCTACGGTTTTATTTACACAATAAGTCGAGTTAGCTTAGTTAGTAAAGTTATACTTTTCCTTTAAGCAAAATGACTCTTATTCAGTATTGAACTTGTGCGAGAAGAAGGAATAAAAGATTTAAGAAAAATATGCTCACACAAGCATCTTAAGAGTCGTAAATATTTATATTTGGAAACTTGTACCGACATACGCATGCATTCTTTACATCTACACATATGTAGTGATTTGTATTGTTTTATTACAATTTCTACGGTTTATTGTCTTATTTCTCTGTCAAGGACTTGAAGATTATAAAGACTTCCTTACAATTTATGCTGAAAGTATTTTACAATCGGCGACTATTGATGTTTGCAGGCGGCTAATGTGATGACGGGAAAATTAATATTTTAATCTTAAAAGCACACAAGACATGAGCGTCAGTAACAATAATCTCGTAATTGAACTGATTAAATCATTGTTTGTTGAAAGAAACTTTTGGAATAAATATCTTTTTTATCTATTTATTAGAAAAAGAATAAAGAAAATATTGACTGAAATGATTGTCTGAAATATGTTCCATTTTTTATTTTTTCATTTTTGAGAAGTTTCTATTCCTGGCAAGTTTGCAAAAGATATCATCCAGAAATTCATATGACTAATTTAGCTGTTATTACACACCTTAGCTTAGGTTTTATTCGGAATATGAATAATTCTTTCACGCTATTTATCAAATTGATTTAAGTGTGAATTTGAAGTGAATACTTTGTCCCTTTTGTTTGAATTGACGCGTTTGATTCGATTTAACGAAATCAATTCGACAAAATTTATCTGTGTTAGTAATAGCGGGTTGCGCTCAATGCTCTTGAACTTTAAATTTTTTCTCGTCTAAATGCTGAAATTAATTAAATTTTTAAATTTCAGATTTAAGAATCCAAATGATTTATTGTCCACACATTCATTCGGACTGCCTGTGCGAAAAATGTGAAATTAACATTTCTGCACATTCAGCAAAAAGAGAGCAGAACTCTAAACGAAAGATATATTTAAGGGAAAACACATTATGTTAAAGCGAACTAATATTACATTGATACTCTCGTGTTACGTTAACAGAAGGAAATGTTTAATTTTCCTCTAGCATGAGAGTTTGTTTTAAATTTTGTCCAAAGTTGCTCTTTCTCTCCCTCTCTTAATGTAAACAAAATTTCGAAGAAATGTATGAGCACCGGATGTAAACAGAGCAGTAACGCGCCTAGAGTTAATTTTAAAGAAATGTAATAATTTTTATTTAAACTAAATTTAAAACTTAATACTAGAATGCTTGTGTTTTCACATTTGTTTTGGGAATAATTTTCAAAAGATATTGACGAATGTTTGCATTTGATTATTTATATTGATACATATTGTAACTTTCTAGTGTTTCTGTTCATTTCATGTCTTAATGTCATTTTCAGTCTGCATGTTTTTATGGAGTCAAGACATATTTTCTGTAATTTTTAATTTAACAATTTTGTGTAGTTTTGGCGTACGCTATAAATGCACAAATGCTTGTATTATTTAGTCATTTTTAAACATGCTTTTGTTTGTTGTATTATTGTGATGCTTATTGACTTCTAAATATGAACTGAATCGATACAAATATACAATATGCCACAAGGGACAAAAAAAACATATGAAAGTAATAATATCGGAATTGATAGTTTCTGGCCAAAACGATGATAAAACATCTGCTTTTTTCGACATGCATCTTGTCATCTCGACTAATTGCATTATTGCAATATTACGCACCATTGTCCAGTATGTAACATTTTTATCTTCTTGCTTGTAAAAGTTTCAGCTGAGATTTTTTGAATGCTTGAAAACTTTTGAACACGTGTAGTATGAACTAAAAACTTCGCAATATTGAGACTAGTCGTCGATGAACGTCATAAAACATTTTGATACGGAGTGTGTAGTCCTCGTTGGACCGCACACATATCTGTGCGTTCTTAGTCACTTTTAGTTGGGTTTTCACTCTCACTGATATATACTTCGCAATGTGTACATTTTTTCACTTTCTTTAAACTTCATTCAAGATGAGTTTTAAATCGCGTTCATTTAAATGGTCTACTCTGGGGATGTTTTACTTTTTGACCGATATATAGAGTTTAAAATAATTTTAAATTTTGAAAAAAAGGAAAAAACGATTTTTGTTTACCTGTTTATGTTCAACTGCTTTATGTTTCGCCGTAATTTTTTCATGTTTCTTGTCAAAGGAACCACATTTATGTTAAGTTCCACCATTTTTCTATATATCCTCAATAAGACTTAATAAAGGAAGCTCTTCAAGAAAAATATGATTTAAACAGTTTACATACGTTACATATAAGATTGTAAGGATTCCATGTTGATAAATCGTTTTCAAAATTTATATTCATAAGGATTATATGAAGCAACAATAAAAAACTTATGACGCTTTACAGAACTGGATCGAGATTTTCGATAATATGTCTGCAAAAAGCGGGCAAAAGCTTGGCCATAACTTGGCGAATGTTCGTTTTCAAATCGTTTGTGAGGATTGTTCGCATAAAATGGTTTGCATAACCCCCACAAAAAAAAAAGTTCAGCGGTGAGAAATTGCAAGATTTTAGTGGCCAATTCGTTTCACCGAAACGTGAAATTTCACTTCCGGGAAATATCTCACGCAACCGTGCCAAAACGCAACTCGTTGTGTGACTCGTGGCGTTGTCTTGTCTGCGGCATTCATATCTTCAATTTCACGTCAAGAAAAACTGGTAAGCATTCGGCCGTGGCGATTAGAATTGACGGTTTTGTATCACATCATCGTCATTTTGAAAAAAGTACGAGGCTATCGCATCTCCCGACCGAACGCCACACTACTCAATAACTTTTGGGAAAGCAATGTCTCTTCGACAGTTGATTGTGGATTTTCACTGCCTTGGATGCTACAATTTTGTTATTATCAGACACTTCTGTTCGAGCTTTTTCTCTCCATAACACTCTAATTAAATGAGACGCTTGCTAACGAAAAGCAACTTTTGACTTGATTATAGAAGTCGGGAGTTATATATATTTTGCGTTTTCGATTATATAGCATTTTTTTTATAGTCACGTTGCTGACTAAGTTTCAAAATGCATTAATTGATTCAGAAAAAGCAATTGATTGACGGGTAATGAAAGTTTCAATCTAAACTTAAATATTTACTTATTATTGTCTTTACCTTAATATTAAACTCAACATAAATGTAAAGCATTAAATCGTCGCCACGTGCAGCAAAGCGGCTTAATATAAACGAATAAAAAAAATTTAATTTGAAAAAGTTTAAATTGCTTGATGCGATTGAAAAATTGCTGATTACAAACCGAATTGCAAATGGAATTATCCATAATGCTGATGCAGTAATAAATCCACAGATATATAAAAACAAGAAAAAAAGACCATATAAAGCCCGCACAAGTATAGGAATAAAGAAAAGGGAAATTGTTGCGTGCTATCCTAGCATGAATGTAAAATGACGGTAGCGTTTCAATTTTACACATTTTTCTTTCCTTGCATTTGCATTCTTTCCCATAAATGTTTTAAAACAGAAGAACACACACTACCAGAAAATCTCTCCGTATTGTCTCAGCTTTTGAAATGTCTACAAGTGTAGAAAAAGAGCAAAAATAGAAGAAAAAAAAACCTAATAAGAGAAAGGTGCGAAAAAAAAAACTAATGAAATTACAGTTCCCAGCATTGCTGGTATTAAAATTAATTGAAATGTTTAAAGGGAAGTAAAGTAAAAAACTGTAATCCACCCCAGAATTTAACGAATCAATTTATTACCTGTCGTGTAATAACACGTTATGGTTACGTTATGTCAAATGGATATCAATTTTTTTTTTAATTGTACGTTTGATCTGAAACGCTTTTTCCGTCCCACTGACTAGTCTATCAACGTGCTTTCGGGCTTAGAAGCTCTAGAAGCAAAGTATTCTTGGTTGGTTAACGTCACAAGAATCACAACAAAATGTTAACAAACGGAATCAAAAAATATCTATAATAATGAAAGAATCTTTTATACCCCCCAAACCTATGTTAAAAAGATTCCATAAAACTAAATATCGATAATCTTTAATATTAAGTAGGCGAGGAAGATTTATTTCATTTTTATTCGCTCAATTTGATCCCGATACCATAATGTTTGCGACCAGAATAGTAGTGATCGCAGACATTGCACAGACAAGCAGACAGACAAGTGAACGGGTGGACGGACGAACGTGTATATTTTATGGGTGTCCGAAGTTTCTTTCTTGATTTCACAAACATTTTCACAAAAAAATTAGATGCCAATACTCTATTATATGGAATGGACCTGGGTCGAAACTTTCCGTTTTTATACCGATACTCGAGAATAGCTAGCTGAATAAATTTAGAAGTTTTTATAGACCTGTTTGGTTTATGCGTATTAACCAAAAAAATCAACTTTTTGTTTCTTCTTAAAAGCAGAGGTATACTCAATTTACGTTATGCTGTGGACGTGCCCTTCGACCAATTTGCCCCATTTTTAGTACCAACTTGCGAACGAGAACTTTCAATGTTTTTGCCAAACTTGAAATCATTATTTTTGCAGCCAGGATAATGTTTTTCACAGACGTTGAACGGACGGATGGATGGACAGACGGATATGCTTAAATCGATTTTAAATTTTATGCTGATCAAGAACATACATACTTTGCGAGGTTTCTGAAATTTCCTTCTGCGCATTACACACAAAACGACAAAATGAATGAAGTCCTCACCATCGCCGTTGGTTGGATGTAAACAGAGAGGAAAATTTTTTGTTGTTAAATAACGATTTATATCAAGCGTCAATTTGAGATTTTGATATAAGGTAGTCTAAGTTTTTTTACGAGTGCTTGGCGAAAATTTTCATGAATACAGTATTGATATGTCCTTTATAAAAAAGGGGTTTTTTCAGTGCTTGATTATTAGTTTCGCTAAATAACGAATATATAGAGTGTTTGCTTATACTCCAAACATAAATTGAAACACAGTGCTTGCGTGTAGTGTTTCAAATGTGAAAAAAAAAAACATTTCATATAAAAAAATTTTTAAAAAATTTCGTTTTTTTGAATGCTTTTATAAAAACTTGAAGGCGCTTGTTAAGGAGAGCATCGAAAATCTACTATATAAAGCATATTGAGTTGTGAAGAAATAATTTCCTTCTCTTCTCCGCTTTTTCGCTTCTCGAAGAAAGACAAAATTCTTTTCATGTAAATAATTGAATTATGCTTTCATTCCATTCAAATTAAGCACTGAAATGTTAATTTATGTTTTCTTCATTACTTGTTTGCTACTGTTCTGAGTTATAAGACGGTGTCAGGTGTTCTTATAGAAAACTTTAAAATTAATTATCATTTGAGTTAAGCAACTATTTTTGTGCTTTTTGTATGCAGTTAATAAATGTTGAAAAGTACAAGAAACCGTTAAATAAGGATAAATTTTGCTATAAAATATTAACAACTGCTCTTTACTCTTAGAAAGACGTAAACAAATTACAAATTTATATAAATTCGGGCTATCATTTTTCTTTTCTTCATTTTTTTTTTAATAACTTGAAGTTAATAATTTAGTTCGACTTAAGCGAACAAGCAATTAAGTGTTTGACTAACTTGACTGGCGGCTACAGGCAAGCAACACCAACATTGGATGTCAGCATTGTTAAGTAATCAGCATTTCTGAAAATTTGTAATTACTCATGTAAATGCCTACAAAAACAGTAACAACATTTAATTTTAACTAAATACGATGACGGTAAATCTGCTTAAACGTTATCTGGTAAATTTCAAATAGCGTTATATTTTTGTGTTAAAGTATATTCAGTTTTTGGTGTAGCGTAGACGCGTATGCGTCTGGTAGCTTAGGGGATGCCCCTAAATAATTGTAAGGACATTAGAATTAGAAGGTTGGGTTGGCTGGCTTAGCTTAGCCGCTGGACTAAATAACTATACGGATATATGTAAATGCCTTCATGATTTTAAAATTTTAAATGTAAAAATTGTATTTTAATTAAGGGGCTTATTACGACCTCTTCAAAATTGCTCTAGGCAACTGCAGGCACTGGTATCGCTATACTAAATTAAACTTTTATCAATGATTTTCATTTCTAATATACAATAAACAATACAATAAACAATTAAATATAAATACCTTTTTAATTTATTAACATTTTCATTCATGATTTTAAAATTTTAAATGTAAAAACAATTAATATTTATGTTATGTTCTATAAAATTATTTATATAAAATTATAATATTTGTATTTTATGCTCAGATATCCTCATCAAGTGTACATACAAATAACGAAAACGATTTACCGGCATACCTAAGTTCGTAGTTTTCGCAATCAAAACTATTTATTAAATTTTTTCTTATTTTTTCCGTCATGATATAAAAAATTTCTAACTCAATAGAATATATTCGCCCAAGATGAAAAACAAACCGTACAATTGTCAGACGTGTTAAGTAAAAAGAGTTTCTAGTTTCAGAAATGGATCACGAAATTTTGTGAAGTCGTATGGAAGTGTGATATGAAATACTAATGATATACGATACGCACTGTCCGAGGTCCGTTTCTTTTCATAACGTTTAGAAAATAGACGGATATAGTACAAACGTGTTACGGTTAAATGATTATTTCATCATAAAATTCTAGCAATTAGGCCTTATGTCTTACAAAGGCTTATGCTTAATAAGAGAGTTTATTAGATGTAGCTGCGTAAATTTTAATCATTTTAATAAACTATCGAGGTATCTTGGTTTAAAAATATTAAAAATCTCTACTCTCACATTTTTCTAGAGATTTTTTTACATAAATGTTGCTAACAAGATGCTCCGTCTTATTTTTACATAAAGTTCCTCGTTTGCAACAAAAAAAAAATGTTTTTTTTATAGGATTGAAAACTGTATAATTTCAGTTTGTTTTCCAATTCCCAAATAGTTTCCATTTTTGCGATAAATTTATTTCTCTTTGAATTCACAATTGCAAAAACAATTACAAAATAAAGAACTTACCATAATTATTGTTTATGGCAAGAAGAGTTAAGAAAAATGTTTTTCTGTTAATAATAATAATATTATTAATTCCTATAATTATTGCACAGGTTAGGGTTTTTGTTTTAGATTTTCAACAATTATAGAAAAATATTGCCTTCATATTCCCAATTCATATTACAATTTTGTTTCTTATCTGTGACACGAGTACAAATGATGTTACTCGAAGAAAAAGTAAAAAGTTATGGTATTCTGTGAAACAGTACAAATGATGTAGATGCAAACGCAGCTTCATTGTGTTCTCTTGTAAAATTGATCATAAAGAGTATGTAAGAGTGTGTATGTTTGTAAATTTGCTGAAAAATTCTAACTGTATTTGTTTACAAACTTAAGGAATGATAAATTCCGCGAAACTTAAATGTTCGGAGACATTGTTTACAAACTTAGCGCTCTGCGCTTGAAGTTTTTTCTCAATTAATATTGTCAGCAACACAAAGCAATTTCGGTGGAAAATTCGCACACAACTAAACACTATGCTCAATAAAAAATTCAGAAATGCTACCTTTATGCAGATTTATTTCATTGTTATGTGATTTTCGCATCAACGGTTTTTACGATTCGTCTTTTTCTTTATGTTATGAACTAATAGCGGAGCCCTCAAATTTGAAGACGAATTTTAATAACTTTTCTCCGGAGACTTTGAGTGTAACGTATTAACGTTCGCCTAATTCATTACGTTTTTTTTTTCTCTTTAGCAGATAATTAATGAAATAAAACTTATTTGGCAACTTTGTAAAGACTTCGCATTTATGTGGCTACACTATCACTTTACGTGAAAATAACAAACTGATATAGAAGCACATAAAACAAATCCATGCACCTGAGCGCGTGTATATAAAAGAAACTCGTAAAACCTTTTTGCAAAGTGTATGTAAAAAAAAGAGAACAACTAAAAATATATTTAGACTATTAAATACCATACGTCGCTGCGTCCGTAAAATCGTTTATTTATTTTCATAATAAAAAATACGAAATGCGATTTTTCTCCATGCACACGCTTTTCATAGGAATCTTGCGCTAGAGCGGGCCTCAAGTGTGAACTGACATAGTCCAAATTTAGAAAAGGACTTTTCTTGTCAACTTTCATGAGAATCTTTATATGGAGTGCAATTCAAAAACTAGGCCTACGCGTACCAAATCGGATTAAAATTTATGTCAAATTACTGTTTTGGACCATTTTTTGTCATAACATTTTGAAAGTTAGACATTTTCGTATATAGCCCACGGACGCGCTTCATAAATTGCTTCATCTGATCCGAGTTGCTATTATGGGAAAATTTTTATGGAGAAATTTCGAAATTTGCAAATTTTTCTCATACAATGACTTTTTCAAAATAAGCCGTTATAAGGCGAATACGACCGTTCGTCCTTTGGCCAAAACACGTCGGTAGAAAATTATAAATTTGGTCAAAACTTCTCAAGAATTGCGATCTGTAGGTTGAACAAAAAGTATATCAGAAAGACAGATAAAAAATTTAGAAAAAGATTCCGAATTGATCTACGTACCAAAAGGTGAACCTATCTAAAGTCCTAGGTTTTACATACATCCGCACAAACTTAACATACCCTATATCGTATATGGTACATTTATTTGTCAAAATAAAATAAAATAAAAAAAAATGTGCAAACATTGACCTGGCATATCAAAATTTGAGAGTTTCTCTCAAAACAGATCACTGGCAAACATAATCACAGAGTTAACAGCCACTGACAGATGTAAAATGCCAGAATAGGGCTGTAAGTCTTCATGATAACTTTTCATCATGATAAATTGCTTTTCGATATGTATTACTGCAGAACAAATTCTGGGTGATTTAGTTCTGGAAAGAAGCATTTTCTCACGGCTGAGTTTACTTAATATTCCACGATGATTAAATGCAAACAATACTCCCCAAAAAAGAGCTTTGAGAAGGAAATTAAATTGTTTTCAATCTATTAAGAATTATTTTAGGATCTTAAAGGTCGAAAATAATTGTATTTCAATTTAGGATAATAATGAAAAGAAAGAAAGAAAGAAGTTATTGCAACAATTGTCGAAGTAAAATGTTTGAAAAATATATAGTTTTCATCCTACACAAAGTACAGGGAGCTTGCGTGGGGAAGACACTTTTTTCTTTATATTTTTTGATATCATAAACAAAAGGCCTGTAATTTTTCGTTGACTAATTGTCAGTTTTTCTTGAGAAGCTATTTATTGTGATTTGAAATTCTTAAATATGTTACTTAACATATGCGCTACTTAACATACTTATCGCTATAGCTGTTATGTGGATTACTGTACTAATTGTGTACTTTGTGTGCAGCAGCATCTTGCAAAGGATTATAGAACTTATATTTAAATTAATTATGTTGTAAAGAGCGACAATATCATCAACAACAACAACGATAACTACTAGTAAAAATTTAAAAAAATAATAATAAAAAAAATAAAAAATTACAGAACTACAAGATAATATCGTATCAATCAATATAGTATCGTATTATCAATGCATTGTAAATTTTTGTATTTATAAATAACTGTGTATTGGTTTGTTGTGTAGCAAGTTCGTGTGCAGAGGAGCACGTTTGAAACATTGAATATAATATTAACCACATATACGGAAACACATTCAGTTAGTAGTTAGAACACGTAGATGGGTAGATGTTCATATACTTCAAATTTGTGTGAAAGAGTAAGTACAGTAGTAAAGTAAAGTAAAGTAAGAAAATTATATTCGGTTGTGTTGAATCTTTTATACCCACCATCATTATCTTAAAAAAGGCGGAAAAACTAAATTTTAATAGGCTTGGCAGATTTTTTCTACTTTTATTGAATACGGTGGAATACAGCCAGCCATGGAATACTGTGAAAAACGGCCAGAGCCACAGACAGAAAATAAATGTGCTTTCAGCATGACCTATAATCTATTTGGTCCATTTTCAATAGCAACGTGTTTGAAAGAACTTGCATCGTTCCTGCCAAATTTGGGGCCGATATCTGCATTTTTGCAGCCAGGGGAATGTTTACTATAGACATTACACAGACGGACAGGCGGACAGACGGACATGCTTAAATCGATTCTAAATTTGATGCTGATCAAGAATATATATATATATATATATAAGTGGGTCTCCGCAGTTTCCTTTTGATAGTTACAAACCAAATTACAAAATGAAATACATCCTTCAGCTTCGGTGATGGGTATAAAAAATAAAACTCTTATCTGAAAACAGTAAACATTAAATAAAGAAAGAATAATAATCAAGAACACAACAATATCAATAGTAATATCCAGGCAAAGGGGTGAAGCTTTCCTCGGGGGTTTTCAATGAGAAAAAAGTTGAGAATAGTATAACCTTAAAAGCTTCTCATTTGTAGGACATTTAGGCAACGAAGTGATAACTCGAACGCAAGGCAACCTGTATAATGCAAATGACAACAGCTGCTTTAGAGGATATGAGCAACACGAGCGTAACATGGAAACATGGAAACATTTGTGGATACAAGAGAAGCTTTAAAGAGATTGAACGGACAATTAATAACAACAATTGCAAATATTGGAGAGAACTTGTGGAAGGAAGAGACAAAATATTAAAAGAGAAATTAAGATTTTTACAACGCAATGAGGCGGTAGGCAGAGTCAATAAGACACAACAATGTGATGGCCAATGTGTATGTGTGTGTATGTGTGCTCGCATGTATGTGTGTATCTATAAAAAATTGTCTGTCTTTCCTGCCACATATGTTTTCGGGTCGTTGCCGCCAAAGCAGCACTGCTGTGTCGTGAATGTAACGCATACCTCGGATTATGTTTACAGGCACTACAACAAGAGCAAATTGTCAGCAACTGCGTCGTTAACCTGCTTGACAACAGCGCCGTTCAAGGACGCCTTAGTTAGTCTGTTGTTGGCACGTTATGCAAAACAAAAAAGCCTTAAAAGTTTTATCGCCAAATACATGTGTATGAGTGGATGTGCGTGTGTATGTGTGTGTGCAAGTTGACACTGGATGATTTTAAGGATGTCATTATTGTTGTTTTTGTTTTGCTTCCGCAGTTTAGCTTCAACACCTAACAAGAATCATATTATGCTACATAAATACGTCCACCACTTTGCTGTTAACATCTAGATTTTAGCATATAACCTAAATGATTTTCTTATAATTCGTGTATTTATTGCAATTTAATACGATGGCGCGATCAAATAAATGCGAAATAAAATGCATAAATGGAGGTCAACTTTACTTTGGCTTAAGCTTCTATCTGGCAGAGTTCGGACATCACAATTATTGCTCACACACTCTGCTTTGATTTACAAAATACGCTGTAAGTACTTTATCAGATAACGAACTTAAGTTTTCTGCAAGTTTTTTGTTGTGAATAAAATTAACTCTTTAGGGTTTCAAAATTTGCTTCCTTTCAAAATCGATCTACGCACAAAAAAAAAAATTTACATTTAGTGATATCTAGTTACCCTAACAACTGACTCGATGTTTACTAACTAACGATGTTAACTAACTTTTGTGTTCTTCTCAAATAAAACATTAAGGAGTGGAAGAAGAAGACACATCACTGGCTTTCAAGTATTTGACTTAGGATACCTTCCCTTTTATCAGCTGCTAAACATTCTGTTTTAGTTAAACTTAACTGCTCAGTCTCCGCCAAGCAAACGTTATTGTTGAAAGTGAAACTATAGTTGTTGTTGCTGGTGCTTTCAGTAATAGTAGGAGTGCAGACACCATCACTACTACTGAGCTGAGCTAGTCTGACAATCTAGCAGCAGTCATCAGTTGAGTCTTGGCTGTTAACTTAAACTGAGGTGTGCCAAACGTTCGGAACGCAATATTGCTTTTTAAATTTTAAATAAATATATATAAAGAAAGAAATAATAATAAAAAAAAACAAAAAAATATAATAAAAATTTGTATAAATTAAAAACGAAAACGCAAAATTATAATTAAAAACTAGAAATTCTTTCTTTATAACAGTAGTACAAGCTAAATACACAATTTTGAAAGTAAAATTTTCTATAAAATCCAGCAATTTAATTTCGAAGTGCCCAATACCGTTTACTACCAGATAAAATATTAGAACAAAAACACAAAAAAACCAAAAAGAATTTGCTCCTTTTTAAGCACACAAAGACAACAAACAACAACCAACACCCTAGAGAAGAACAGAATTTCAAACAGAAATTATTTAAATTCATTATAAAATTTGGTTTAGAGAAAAAAAAAAGAATTCTTTTACGAGTGATAACTTTTAGATAAGCGTAACAAACTTTAAAGGAAAATCAATTAAAACTTTGCTTTATTAGTCTTGTGCAACTCTTTTACATTTTACTCTCCTCCCCCCAAGAAAACAACAACAATTTCATTACATTTAAGGCACCTAACTTAACTCTCAGTTCAAGCGAGACATTACAACTTAAATAACAGTAACAGCCAAATAGAAACCCAAACTCAGGAAGGATAAAAAATTAAGTGTCGAACAAAAGGCTACAAATTTGCCGTAAATTTCAATTTCAAATAAAAAACACAAAAAAAAAAAAGAAAAACGTTTATCATCGTTAGCAGAAGTTATAAAAGACGACATTTCGTTGCTAACTAATTAGAAATTAAATATAATCCTTAGTTTCATTTTCTAAGCCCCAAACTATGCTATAAAAATATTTAAATTTTATATTTATAACTTTCTGCGGTGGGTATCATTCATATTCTGTATTCCTACTCATCCGAGCATGACGTACTAAAGAAAAAAAGAAGTACACAGATCTTGCCTGTATTATGTAAAAATTTTAAATATTAGAAAGAAAGAAAAAAAAGTGTAGTTATCGCATCATCCTTCCTGACTCACTGTGACTGAAAATTATACGAAACATTTTCTAAGTCTTTAACCGAAAAAGCAGCTGATAGACACTTAAAACTCATTAAGTAAAGCAAGAATAAAAAACTTTCAAGCTTCATTTTCATAATAAAAGAGAGAAAACTTAAGAAAAATAGAAAAACAAGCTGCCATCATCATGTTTTCCATGTGCTCCAAAGTCAAACCACAAAACTCAATGAATACACAACAGCAGCAGCAGCAGCCAACGGGTAAGTGTAACAAAATTTTATTTACAAATAACAACAATAACAACAACAATAACAACGACAACTGTAATGTCGACAATAACTTAAACAAGTCATAATATCATATGAATACAACAAAATGAAAGATAAGCAAAGAAAAGCAAAAAAAAAAAAACAAAAAGAACAAAATGAGAAAAAATAGCATACACAGCGTATTTATGACTTGTATACACTGTGAAAATGCCCCCATACAGGAACAGCAAAGTGAAGGGAAACTTGTTAATGGCGGGCTGATGATTTTTCTCAATGAAAACATCATCACCATCTCTCTTAGCAGATCTTAGCAATGGCACTCAATGATTTTCATCCTTCTTCTTGTAAATAAGATTATGTAAAAAGTGTATACATGTGTATGTAAAGAGGGTATATACATACATAAGTATATACATGCATTTAAAACTTTACAATTGTATTAGAGTTCGTTTGGGGCTATTAAGGTACTCTCATGAGGCATTTTGTGGTGTCGTTGTTCTTGTTATTATTTGCACAAGCATATCAAAAGACGAAACATGAGAGGGATGTATCATCATCATCATCATCATCATCATCATCATCTTAAACATACACTTTCAAGTGTATACAAAGCTTACATTAGATTAATATTAACACTAGAGTAACACTACTTTGAAACACCAGCGTTATAATATTTAAGGTGAATGTGCGTGAATGTGTGTGGGTGTATGAATGTATTTAGGGTTTCAGATCAAGTGCAAGTGAGAGTGAATTACAGATTTACACAAATGTAAATGAACACATGATGCGCCTACAGTAAGCATGTATGTCTATATGTCATACATAACTTTTTGATGTAAATTGTGTTTTAAGCATAAGTCAAAGACATTTTTGAATTCAAATAATTTTTTTTTTTTGCAGAAGGAAAAATAGAGTAAAGTACGATTTTTGCGATGTCAACAACTACATTAGTTCACAAAACAAAGTTGGAAGATATATTTGTTTTGTCCCAAAACACACAAAGAACACTTAGAAGGAAGCTTTAGAGTTCTTTCAAAGTGTTTGTATTTTCATTCTCTATCAAAGTCTGACTCCGTCTAAACTTGTCTGTCTGTGTTGATGTGTAAAGATTAAAAGAGTGATTTCAAATTTGTTGAAAGCATTGAAAGTTGCTCTTATAGTTATGTTGGTATTGAAGCTGAGCCACATACCCAGAACGCTTCTTCTTTCAAAAGTGAAATAAAATTAAAATTTTTGCTCATGACTTATAAACTAAATTTAAACGTACTTTGTATGGATAAACCTACAGCATTCGTAGCATTTGTGCCACTTTTATAGAGGATTGAAATTATTTTCTTTTTTTAAGGTAGAAGAGTTGGGTGCAGAAACGATTCGGTTATGCAATTGAATGTAATTGATTTGCTTTTATTTGATTTTTTAATGGCATTGTTTTTTTATACTTATTATATACATATATTACAATTATCGAAGATTTATAAGGCGCAGCGATTTGCATCGGATAGTCCCCACATGGTACAAATATACGATGGGAACGAATTGTCATCACAAAATATTAAAAATTGTATCTTACTTTTCATGAGAACGCCTGTATGAGGTGATTTCCATAACATAGGCCTACCTGGTCCAAATAGTGTACAATTAATTTCTATGTCAAATTTCTATTAGAGATTCATTTTTATACTGATCAAGTATTTTTGAAGAGTCTCTGGGAAACTGGCTCTTGGGTATCGCAAATGAATGAATATAATCCCTTCCTTTTTAGAAGTTCTTCTTTTTTCTTTTTTTTTTTATAATGACCTATGAATCAGTCGTCTAATTCTGCACTGCTAAGGAAAAATGGAAAGCTAGGTTTTTTTTATCGACTTTTAAACAATAATAATAATCGAGTTCCTATATAATGTAATATAAAAGAAGTCAAAAAGATGCGACTTTTCTCAATTTTTTCTTCTTCGCTAAGGTCTTGATAATCGTTCTTAAATTAGCAGTTTTTCACAGTGCGCTTAACCTAATCCAACTTAGATCAAATCTGTGTTACTTTAGATCTAAATTGAAAATTTTCTTTCTTTGAAGTAAATCTCAACTTGCAGGATGGAGTACATGAGAAAGAAAAAATGTCACGTTGAAGTCAAGAAGAAGTTCTTATTATAAAAGGAAATCGTTTAGTAAAACTTCTTCTTCTGATATAAAAACGCTATGCGAGTAAATTTACTATAACTGTAACGTATGCCTTGACCTTCGAGAAGTGTGTTTGCCTGCTTTGTTTGCTTAAGTTCACACTTTAAGGATTTATTGTTGAAAAAGTCTGACAACGAAATTGAGACTTTAATAATTTATTAAAGAAAAGTTCACATACACAGTGTGCGATAGCCTTTAAATTAAAAGCTGAAGGTGAAGCTTTAATTGAAAGCTGCTCTACGTTACTTAGATGTACTGCGAACATAAATTACAACAAATTCGTATCAATATAAACATACGATTTTACTTCAGTTTTTAACATAAAAAAAAAAATTCTACATTTATCATAAATTAAGTTATTTTATTACGATCGTAAAATCAAAGCAAAACATATACATACATACGCATATCAAACCGCACACGAGAAGCACTTCCATGGTAATTAAGTATGCACTGTAATGACTTTCCACATTTTACCTTTTTGTTATTGTTATTGCTTTGGTAAGAAGAGTGAGTAAAAAAGACCACAAGATGAATATAACAACAACAATAATGATAAAAGCAATGTATGTATTTAGTTGAATGCTTAGAAGATAAGAGTCACGATTTGATGCTTTAGTTTCAATTTAATTTGGTTTTTTTTTTTTTTTGCTCTCTATCTCTCGTATTTCGTCGGTGGGTTTTCCATCTTTTTTTTTTGTCACATATTGTAAAGAATTTGATGAGGAGAATAATGATGACAATGATAATCATGGTGATGATGATGATGATGATGCTGTCTATACATACAAGTACATACGGCGGAATAAAGAAAAGCATTTTGCCTTCTGTATAACTACATAACCATACACATCCATATGCGAGCTCTATGTCCTTCATGTAGCTTTTTCTATTAAATGCGACAGCGACACTTTTAATCTGTCTGTCGCATATGGAATTTTATATAGTAGCAGCGTAATACTTGCACACATGCATGCACAAATCTTTGTGACTTTATGTGCATGTATGCATATATATGTATATATAGTAGCATGTATATATATCTTTATATGCATGAACTACTGTGCGATGGAGATTACACAAAGCCTGGCATGGCCAACCAACGATGGTTTTCGTTGATTTCAGATATGAACGATAGAATATTTCGTTCATTCGATGCGAGAAAGTGAAACGTGGGCAGAGCAAACACCCATTCATTCAATTGCTAATGGCATGCAATGCAATTCATGCAATTTATATCTACATATCGTCGTCGTCGTTGTGTGGTTCTTCTTATTGTTGTTGTAAGCAAAATCAATGGCACTAGCAAAATTTCCAAAGCTTGTCATTTTAAAAAATCACTGAAAAAAAGTATTTTCCCTTAACTTTCTATAGAAAGTGTCTTCTTTCATTCATATCAATGCATACAATTGCAATTATGCTGTGGCATCAATAATTTTTTTTTTTTTTCGTAATTAATAAATTAATGGTTTTCATGTTAATGAATATAAACCAGAATTCGCGTTACGGCCACTGCGTGGAGCTTGCGGTTAATGTTTTCATTAATTGTCAATATAGATGTTGCAATAATCGCTGCATTAAGATTTTTAGAAGAATTTCATATATTTTTTTGTTTTGACTAAATAATGACAAAATTTTTTGGAAAATTTCGTTTCTTAAAGTTTTTGTTTTTTTTCATTTCTTAGTTGTTGCCTAACTTTTATTTTAGATTTAAGATTAAGATTCTCTTTCAATTTTCGTACAAGTCATGGGTGCAGACCTAGCAGGCAAGTTTCATTGTCAAGCAGATGAGAGCCAATACATTAATATTGGTTGATATGTTATTTATCCGCGTTTTGGTACATTTTTCAAAGCCTCGCCTTTTCAAATGATACGTTAATGTCATATGGTTGATGTTTAGTGTCTCCGCTATTTCCTGATAGCTTTCGTGCTGATTTTGGTTCACTAGTTGCAAAATTTTATAGACATCAACATTACCGAAACCAATCCTGGGTTCTTCCTTCGCCTATAGCATTCTCATCGTACACTTCCTCTATGCTTTCACAACTTCTTGCAGCGTTTTTACCTTTTCTATAGAAAGAAAGCTTCACATAGCGTATTTCTTCAGATATTTCAATCATTTTCAAATCGATATAACTCAATCGATATAACGAGCACAGAATTGGAAAATCATCTTCATAAGAAGTGTGAGCTGAAATGTCAATTTTTAAACATACGTTCGTTTGAGACAATCAGGTGAGCGTTGCCAAATATATAGGTATCAATATGACCTGTAGTAGCGAGAAACTGCGGAAACGTTTTAGATGATCCAATATATTTTTGGGTAGAATTGCAAATTGAAAGCTTCTTTTCAAATGTTGTAAGTGTTGATTGTTGTGTGCTTTCAGTGTGGTTCTCGAGGCATTAAAATTTTTGCTGTAGACGAACGTATTATCACAAAACCTGCCGTACCATGCAATTACCTTTAATAGCACCATTGTAATGACTGCTGAACGATGATGACAAGAAGCCTTAAATGTTCATTAAAAAAAGTTTTCTGGCCGACTATATAACACAAAAAATTGTAAGAATTCTTTTAGTAATTGGCAGGCAGTGTTACCTTATCTTCCGCCAGAGTGGATATGAAAAGAAACAAAATTCTTCAATTTATCTGCAAAGATAACGCCAACGATTTTCTCTCTTTTTCTTTTTTAGTTGATTTTTATATCATGAACATGATATTTTAAGTATCGTGTAATAGAATGGCAGTAATCTGTTGTTATATTTAAATTATTTATTACATTTCTATTGTAGTATTTACGTAACGCATTATAAATTAATGTGTTAATCAGTCACATTGAACTTTTGCAAGATTTACATTCTTTTATACTCAAAACTGTCTTTTCAGTGATGTATATAATAGTAAGGTATTGTTTACTTCGTCTTCTTTCAAATGTATTTTTTACAAAAGTACTCCTTTTTTATTCGCCAAAATTTCATAAGAATAGTGTTGTGCACTATGCAATCACATTCATGCACATGCATAAATTTATAAGAATCTTAAGAGTTAGTTCTCCTCACACATACACACACACACACACAGATGTATATGGCCAAACCAAAACAAAACAAACAATCTCTGTATATGACTTGATAATCCATTTATATTATATATGTGCATAGATACATCTCAATATATATATATATATATATACATATGTACGACATATATATATGTACATACACAACCTACACACACAGAGTGTGCTTACATAGCATAGATTTCACGTTTTCTGCTGATTTTATGCCTCTCTGCTCAATTTTACTGAAGAGCAATTGCGGCAGAATTTTGTGAATAGAACTTTATTGTTATTGGTATTGTCGTGGATAGCTACACACAAGTCAAACACATACACACAAGCACATGCTTAATACACCTGTTTGTATTTGCGACTAAGGACATCATCTTATCTTTCGTATGCATTTCCTCTCTCTCTCTCTCTCTCTCTCTCTCTCTTTCTCTTCCATATGTACGTCAAATAATATTCCCTTTCGAATTAAATAAAAATTTTCTTTTTTTTTATACATATAATGTATTGTAAGATTAAAACGAAAAAATATTCACATATACTTTTTAAGTATCTATGCTTACGTATTATATGAGTGCTGTGTTGTGTTATTTGGATGAGACCTTCTTCCACTTTTATAGTTTTATGATATACGGGATATAAAACTTAGTTATTCGTTCCAAAACATCGAGAGAAATATTTGCAAACATTCGATTATTTTAATATTTAAAATGGATTTTGTGAGAATTCATTTATTCTTTATTCTGATTTGTGAAGATGAACAAAAAAGAAAAAAAGTATTAAATAAATTACATAGAAACGAATTTTTTTCTAATATATTTTTATTTAAGTGAATTAAAAAGTGGAAAACAAAATTTTGTTCCAATCACTTTTATTCGAATATAAATAAAAGGTTCGGGCATTTGAAGAATTTCTTACGTATAAAGATCTTGAACCAGCATGATCTTGAATCAATATGATACCTGCCGATGTATATTTGTGTTCAGTTTGTAGGGTATACTTTTTAGAATATATTGACGAAATATAGCACAGTGACGACCAAGGTGGTACGCTATTGGAAATGGATTGAATAAGCCTCATTCTTATATTAAAACAAGATCGAATTTTTACAATTTTATGATATGAAAAATATTTAACATAAAAATTTTTCTTGATATATTTAAAACTATCCAAACTAATCCAATGTGGTTCATATCAAACAAATGAATTGATTTAATCATTAGTGTGTTTGACGGATAATCTATTATTCTTACAAAAACTTCGATCGTCGCTTAACTTTCCAATCGTAGCAAATGTTAAGTTTAGTACCGCTATTGTACGTTCTAAATCTATCTTTTTGTGATTGTGTATAACTACACTTAAGATGCCGGGTAAGTTTGGAAAAAGAAAAATAAGATAAGATATTCCGCTAGGGCGATAACTCATCGTTCGGTTTTCGTTTTAGAAGTTGTTTAGTATTATTTGTGAATTTTGGTTTCTTTAGAGGAATATTTCGACAACGGCCTTAGATTTGGCAGGATTGTATGTTAAAGAGTACAATTTAGAGCAAAATCTACATTAATATATATATACGTATATATATCAATTTATAAAAGAAATAGTGAGAAATTGACTTTTGAGAAAAAAACGATTAAAGTTTGAAGCGCTAGTAGTAGAAAGAATATCCAAAGACGTTTTCTCCTAAAACTTTAACTGGAAAATTTGGAAAAATATTTTGTTGTTGTGTAAATATACAAAATAAATAATATTTTTTTTTGTGGAATTTTAACAGCGATGTAACTCCTTAATCGACAACTTTGTCGTTTGGGCACAAAGTTTACGATTTTCTAGAGCCATGAAAGAAAAAAATATATTTTTTAGTTAAAGCACAGCAGGATATGCTTTGCGATATTTTCCCAAATGTTTTTCATATTAGATAGCATAAAATTTAAATAATAGCACTGCTTCTTATTACCGCCTATAACAGAGCGAGATTATGCGTGCTTTATATGGTGCATATAAATTTATTTAACAATTTTTCTTTTTATTATCACCATCAGAATTAAGAAAAATATTTTTATAAAAATTGGAAATTGAAATTCTTAATCACTTTTTTCACTATTCCTAAGGGCTTGTAAATAATTTACAAAAATTTTTCGCAAAAATTTTCAATTTTAATTACGTCAGCTGCAATTGAGATTCAAGCATAAAAATAGTCAACGTTTCACTTGAATTCTCATCAATACATTAATTTGCAAAAATTTCTATTTCAATCAACATTCTATTCTATTATTTTTCATTTCTTTTTTTTTTTCTTTCATCTTATTAAGAATGCATTTGGAATAAATGGAAATGAATGGTCAACGATTTTTTTTTTGCTTTCTTTAATTTCTTTTATAGAGAAAGAAATGTTTATATAAAAATCCTGAAGTGAACTTTGCACATTCATGATTAGAAAGACTCCCCCCCCCCCCCCCCCCCCCCCCCCCACTGCCGTCCAGATTCCACCGCCTTTTACGAGTTTATTAAATTTGTCGAATATTTTAAATCGTGACGAGGATTAAAAAAAAAATATTTATTCTTGATTACAGAGTGAATAGCGGATTGATTCGGACTTGTCTGTCTGTCGATACGTTTGTAAAAATCTAAATTACAAGTTTCCCTTGTCATATCTTGCTGAGAAGCTGCTGTAGAAAAAGAGTTCAAACAAAATTTGCCAACAGATATAAGACGAACAATGCAGTTTTTACTCTGTATAATCTGCAAGGCGCGGGCAAGTTTTTTTAAGAAGATTATTTAAAACCGAATAAAAAAATCTTCGAAGTCTCTTATTAACGAATATTCTACCCTACGTCTTTTTTTATATCGGTTTTCGGAAAAGTTCGTGTTACATTCCATTTTAGATTATTATCTCTTGCTGTATGGATGTAATACTTATGGTTATTGGAATTTTAGAGTTATTTGCTGGTAATTTTATATCCAATTACTGGCGTATGATTTAACAGTTTTTCATGATATTGGAATTAATTACCAACAAATAAACAAAGAAGTATAGAACTGCTTAGAATTTCGAAAGTATGTATAAACGGCCGTTGCTGATATAATGCAAATATAATGAAAATTTATTGTAATTCCGTGTGGCGTTAAAATCGAAGCTAATTTCAAGAAAACCAATACAACGATCTAAAATAAATAAATTTTTTTGGCCAAGATAAATGTATATATGTATATATATATTTTACATTTAATATTTTTCGTGACTATTTTTCAACATATTTTCAACATTACTTAAAGTGAAATAGTTCGCAAAAAAATTTAAAAAAAATTGTTGGTATACATTTTCCGCCTGAATGCAGGCAATGAAAACTTTTATATTTTACTCTGAAAAGAAGACAATAGTTTTCATATTTTACGCTGCAGAATGAATTGGAAAATTTTTAACATTTATTACTTAGTATCCATAGCATATCTCACGGGATACATAGTTAATATAATAAATATAATATTTTTCCATTCTACAAAATATAGCATACACGACAGGATATGTAATGGCTCGATAAAGGGGTAAAGCTACTGTAAAGTTATCAGAAATGAAATTCTTTTTATTGGGTTAACAGATGTGTTATAGAATAGAGGGGAAAAATTCATTACCTGAAGAAAAAGTTTTTCTTGGAAAATTCGATTTTTTCCGTAAATACCCTAAAAAGAGTGCCTGTTCTTGTTAGGAAGTCGTCGTCTAATCGCTTGCATATTGCCTTTGAACTTCTCTAATATACTAGTTTCTTCTTTAGATAATCTGCAATCAAAGTATTTCCAACCCAAAATATGATAGTACAGTATCATGCAGATGACTGCTACGTAGATTTGGTAAACGCAATTCGAGCGATAGCAAGTGCTTCTACAAAGAATTTAAAAATTCTCATTAAACTTTTTGGAATTGATTATGAATTTGATTATAGAATTATACATTTGCTTGCTATTTTCATTGCCCTTGCAGCTCAAGTTTTTCTCTTTGATAAGTGCAGTGAAAGGAAAAGAACGGGGAGGGATATATGAACATGGAAAAGCTGTTTTATGGTCCTGGAATTACAGGTTAATGGAAAAAAGTAGTGGAATATTTGGTGTAAGAAAAAAGCATGTCTATAACGGATAACAAAACCCTTTTTTTCCTCCAAACAAGAAAAAGGCATTCAACAGGCCTTGAAAAATGTTCGTTTTTTATTCAAATTTTTTTTTTTTTTGCAGCAATATGAACAAATTGAATTGTCACAAATGTGTTGATCTTGATTTTCTCCACGTTGGTTGAATGTAACGATGGAAAGGCAGTAGGATTAACATGAGAGTAGTGTAATTGCTAGTAACGAGAATCTTTTCCGTCAATTCTCTCTTTAATTTTCTTTCTTATATACTTAAGCTTTACCTCTTAAATGTAATATTTTTGTTTTTCTTTTTATTGCAGGTAATGTCGGTAAACAAATCAAAGGCGGCTATCTATTGCGTTACAAAAGTGAGTGAAACACATTCAAACACAAAAATTAATTGTATCTCTCTTCTTAAAAGCAGGAAATTAATAAAAAAAATATTGTTTTTTTTTTGTTTTTTCTTAAGTGAACGCTACATTTTCTTTTTTGTTTTCTCCCAGTTACCTCCGAGTTATTATATTTAACGGATAAGTTGTGCTTTTACTTTTGATGATTGTTGTTTAAAAATGTGAAAGCACCCAACATCTTTGTACAAATTATGCAAAACATGCTAAATCATCACTCTGTGCAATTCACACTGTTTTGACGCAGCAAGTTACTGATGATGATGGTACAGCGCAAACTAGCAATCTTTCCAAAATTGTGAAATAAAAAAAAGCAAAAAAAAAAAGAAATGAAACTCTCAACAACATGATTGCAAACTTGACTGGAAGACAGTCAGTCAAACAGTCGCTGTTTGTGAATGTATCGTCTAATGCGTTTCGTTTTCATGATTCATGAATGAATGAATGAATGAGTGTAAGGCCCATTGGGTAAGCTTAGATTGAAAAAGCGAGCATGAAAGATAGAGAACAAAACTTGTACAAAAAATGGTGAACATGATTACATGATGTTGAGAGCTATGAAAAATTAAACCGTTGGCGTATGACGTCGAAACCGTCAGCGTCAGCATACGACCGCAACAGCTACTGTTAACATTTATGGTAGCGACGATAATGGTATTACACCATCGGACGAGGATGGATGATGATGTACTTTAACACTTGTCACATTAAAATTTCATTTAAAATTATTCGGATATTTAGCAGAATTCTTTTGCCTTCCGTTTTTTTAAATATTTGCTTCTTCTTCTTGTTCTTCTTAAACAAAAAATTAAATAATGAATTGAAAATTAACTTAAATATTAATGTGCTTTGGTTTGGCTCTCTTGCCTTCTCTTTTAATTAGAACAATTATTATGGAAGAAATGGGCAGAGGAATGGGTGGTTCTGTATGATGATTCAACTATGGCCTGGTTTACGGTAAACTAAATGTTTTTTATCATGATATATTAAAAACTAATGAATGATTATGAATCATTTGCTTAGGAACCTGGAAGATCATCGCCTTCTGGTAAAATTCTTGTTAAAGAAGCGCCAGAAATGTTGGCTATAGCCCATTGGACTGGACAAATACCGCGTAGACCCCCACTACCCGAGGGCTGTAGCGTATCACAATTGATCGCTTTAGGTTCGCGGAGAAAACGTTCGAAAGTTTATTGGATGTTAGCAAAATCTGAGCAGGAAGTTAGGTCCGTATAAAGACGCCTTTATATATATTATATATATATATAATGTACAATATGTATATACGTACACTTATATATACATTTACTTTATATTATATATATGTGTACTATGTAAAGATTTCATTCATGTGTACAATGTTTAAAACAACGGAAACATTTTTTCCTTTTTTATTATAAAATTGTTTTGTTCGCTAAGTGAATGGATTGATGCTATTACAAAAACCGTAAGTACACAATATACAAACGTACATACATGCATACATACATACATACATACGTAACCATGGTTGTTAAGCTTGAATGTATTCTCTCTAAGGAGAAATACAGAAGCGTTTTACAAGCAGAAGGATGGAAGCAGAAAAAATAAAAAATAAAGAAAAAAGAAAAAAGAAAAATGCAATGAAATTGTATAAAATGGAAAAACAATCTAATTATCCTCAGTGCTTATCATTGTTGTCGTTGTTGGTTTATTTTTGTATTGTTTTTCTTTTATTCTTCTTCTTTCCGCAGTTGCCACCACCACCACAAATTGAATTGGTTGTAGATAAGCCACATCTAATGAATGTTTTACGTAGACCTTTGGTACGCATAAGACGTAAGTGGAAAAATTGACTTTTTTCCATTTTTGCTTTCTCTTTTTTTCTCACTTTTTGTTTACTTTTGTTTTCCATTTACACAAGTAAATAATAAAACTTATAAAACTATTGGAATATACAAAAAAGGTTGTTGAAAGTCAATTAAAAAAAAAATTGCTTATCGTAAGCAATATTGATAACAAGAGAACTCTCTGTCTCTCCCACGTATCTCTTCTTACTGGATCACTAGAATTATCAAGTTTTTGAAATTCTCAGCAAAGGCAATATTACATTTAGCTGGAATCGATTTCATTTTTTCGTGAATGAACAGACTTTCTGCCTATAATCTTAATATTGCAATTTTAAACAACAACTCTGTTATCACTTACACGCCACACGTTAAATATCGATAGGTCTGCCTACGGCTGCTGAAAACGTATTCATAAATTAGAAGAATTATGAAAATATTTATATCAGTGTCATGCCGAAAAATTGAGTAAAGTGTCTGGTATATGGTTGACATATTATTCACTTACATATTACTAATCCATCATGAGGGTAAACCTGTGGAACGTAGTTTTGACAAAACAATATTGTTTGGATCTTGCCATTATTTGTGGAACAAAAGTCAACATATCCGGAGATTAATTTGTTTTAATTTGAAACTTATTTGATTTAAAATCGTTATAGTTAAACTTATTCTTACGATATAAATATGAATGAATTTTTAAAAAATTTACAGCGGCAACGTCGACCGAAGTAAAACAAAGGAAAGCTTTAACAAATAGTCGAACATCAAGCAGTCATCGGACATTTTATAATCAGAATCCTTTAATTAAAAGCGATGCGGCTGTAGCAATATTAAGTAAAAAACCGGATTCCAAAGCTTCACTGTCCTGTCCATTGACCTGGGGGCATGGTTGGGGTTGGGCTACTTTACCTAATGGTGTATGGAGTGGAGGTAAACAGATCAAAACGAACAAAATAAGATATGACCCGTAAATCTTTTTTTTAATACTTCCATTATCCGATAATAGGGTTAACTTGGTCACAATGCGAGGATACTTTCACATTGCATGCACTGCCAACAACACACTGCACCAATTTAATAGACACCACATGCAGTGGCGCCATTTATCATACCGATATTGGAGGATTTGATTTTCATTCTACGGGCGTTGAAGATTTAGGCGGCGAGGACTTTGACTATGCCATGGATTGTGGCGATTTTATATTTTAAGTAAATAAGAGAAATAAGGAGTACAAGGGAAAAAAATCATTTTTCCAATAATTTATGTAACTGGATATAGTGAAATCGACAAAAACAAAACGAACAAAAAAAAAAAAAAAGAAGAAAAACTAACCCCACCCTAATAATGCAGGCGTTTTTTCTGTAGACAGAAATTAAATAAAGAAAAAGAGAAAAAAACGCTACGCTTGCCTTTTGCGCCAGATCAGATCATAAACGGAACCTCAAGTCAAGTTTTTTCAAGTGAGAAAAACTCTTGAAAGCGAAGCAAAAACAAAAAAACGATTAAAACAAAAAAAAACTCCAGACAATAGTTGTAGTAGTGGTTTAAACGAAATTTAAAACGATAAAAATATAAACAAATAAGAGAAAATGAAACCAAAAAAAAAAAAAATTAAAAAAAAAACCTTTTAAAAAACAAAACCTCAAAAAAAGAAATATAAAAAAAAATCAGCAGTAAAAAACGTAATTACGGGTATTTGTTGTAATAGTATTTATAATTTATAAAAATTAAAAAAACACTAAACCAAAATAGTTCATCTCAATAAAAAAAACAAAATAAGTAACATAAAATATATTAAAAAAAAAATATTACGAAGAGAGATAATAATGATAATTAATTAAATTCACAAAGTAAATACAAAGCCTTTCCAGTACAACTCCGAGAGATTTTACACTTGACTGTGTTGTTATATGCATCCCCGTTTAGTTGTTGTTCCGTCCATGAGATATCCGCTTAAAATACTCTAATATAAATATATGCTCTTGATGAGCAAGAAATCGTAAAAGGATCCCGTAATAGCCATTTAACTGCTTGCCTGTCTGTCCGTCTGTCTGTCATTGGAATGCTAATTAACGAAAAACCGGTCATAGCTGAATTTTAATTACAAATATACTTAGTTGATGGCTGCAGATCGACTTGCAAAATGGGCTTTATCCGGGTGTTAGCATGTTTCCGATAAGCAGACAATTGTGACTTAATACCTTAATACCTAAAACCGTAAACCCATACCTCTACCTAAACCATACATTCTTTATTGTCTGCTCTTAAAAGTCTTATCTAATCACAATAAAAACCGACCAGCTATATATAAGTGCGTACGTTGACACAAATAAGTACACCGAAGCTGGACTGACTTTAAATAAGCAACACAAAATCTCTTGTTCTCAACACTATTTACTCTACCCATAATAGTAATTAAAATCATATGCCATTGTTTTATTAAAATAAAAACCAAAAACAAAAAAAATTATAAGTGTACAATAAAATGTTTGCTTTAAGAGCGAAAAAAAAAAAAAAATTAAAATTAAAAGAAAGTAGTCTGCCATCAGGTTATCCTTTATAAACCGCAAAGCAACAATCGTATGCCAAAGTCACCCATAGAAAGAATAACATATTTATATATATAAATTTAATTTTCATAGTTAAATTTTTTATGAAAACAAAAAACAAAAACTAACAAACGAACACAACAAAAAACATATAAGTTTTGATATAAAATAATTTTTAGAAATATTTTCGTTAATTTTTTTTTTTTTTTTGTAGATTTTATACAATCAGATGTAATAAATATATATTTTTGTCGTCTAAATTTTCAATAACGCGTAAATAATGGTATAAGTGGATACGTATATATATATATGTATACATATATATGTATGTATACATGTAAATATATATGAATAAATAAATATATTCTTTTTGTACAATTTTTACAAAAACGAAATTCACAAATATTTTATACACACAAACCAACCGAACAACCGTTTAGAACATGCTGGATATGTTCATAAATTGCAAAAAACGTTTATAATAGTAAAAAAAAATTAATTTTAATTAAAATTTATTATAACAAAAAATGAAATGAAAATTAACTCCGAACAATATGCATTTCCCCAATTTCAAGCACATATATTTTTGACTAGAAGTGTTGCAATATAAATGAAATTTTTTTCTTTTTTTTTTACAATAAAATGTTATTAACTCAATTACTGCAGCGCACTTTTATTTATAAAATGTAAATATGCAAAAAAAGAAATTTGGAACTTTCATACAAAATATATCACAGATAAGTGCAATTTTCCTTCTGTTTAATACTATATGTAAAGGGTTTTCGTATAATAGTATATGTAAAGGGTTTTCAAAATTTGTTTGCTCCAAAAAGTAGGCCACATAATGTTGGGCAATTAAGTTCAAATTTCAAATGGTTTGTGTATAAAACAAATTTAGCTTTGAATCATACAAGAGAAAAGTGTTTTACCTCTTTACCTAAAAGTAGGCAATCAAACTTTTATGTTCAACATTTTACAACTGTACCATCTCACACATTTGCAGAACTTTTGATTATCTATATGTATATCGAAATTACCAGGAAATTATTCGTAAATAAATGACTGCCGTTGTTTGATATTAAAAATGGACGAGTTTAGTCAAGGTTTGCATTTGGATTGCAATTAAAAACCAAAAAAAAAAAAAAAAACAGTCTGATTATGTGATGAAATGAAAATTCATTTAGTCAAGGTGCATCGTACATCGTACCGTACGTACAAAGACATAATATTTATTTCATTTCATATTTTCATATAACTTGACAATACTCTCTCTGTATAGGCGATCTTAAACAACTCCAAGTCATGTTAACATACCGAGATACATAAGACACTACATCTCATTTTAAATTTTTTGTTCTTTGGCCATTTCGGCCAAATGCTTGTTAATAATGTTTTATTAAGAAAAGTTTAAGATTTATCTTGAGACTTTATACGTGAATTAAGTTGAATTAGTTTAAATGAATCCGCAACGAAGCCACAACCAATTTCGATATTCCGCAATGTACATTTTTCTCTTCTACCGCGGATGAGTACATCTTTTCATTTTAAAAGCAAATATTAAATTGCAAATGCCTTCGAGGGCTTTGCTATTAGATTTTTGTAAGGTGGTTTAGAAGAAAGTTTTCTGTTAACTATAATAAATATTATGATTTTATTAAATTGCGAACTTATTCCGGCACAGGAGATGATAAGAATCAATTTAAGAATAAGTCAGATTTTCTTTAAGAGAAAGCTTTGAGAAAATATTTGTAAATTAAATAGAGACTTAGTGAAGCGGGTTAAATTGATTTCAATACCTTTAGTGTTTCACCAATAGACAGCAAACATGAAAAATCGAAAATGTACACACTTTACGAAATCTTTGAATGTAACAAAGAGAAGAGGTAGTAGAAAACGAGTGAAATAACTATCTTTGCCGTGTGCTTCTTAATACATATGAAATATGAAATTTTAATTTTTAATAAAAATTTTTTTAAATTTAACTCTCATCTCTCTTCTGTCCAGTAGTAATTTTGTGTGCGATAAGGTTCCTAGAAATTTTACAAATTTTCAATGTGAGCGTCAAGTAGAACAATTGTGTAAATTGTGTGCACTTAATATATAATTGAAAGAAGTAAAAATTAGAAAATTTTTTTTTTCAACATCTGGAAGTCATAAGTTAATGCATTTTCCTTCCAATCAGAAGTTTATCTTCAAGATCGTTTAAAATTTTCAAATTTCCTTTTTGTAATTAAACGGTGCATGCAATAAAGGCTCTATAAAAAGTTTTCAAAATCATTAATATTAACATTAAATAAAAACTCATTTGAAAGCACATAAATTTGATTCCGTTTGTTTGTCCTCACAACTTTTTCATAAGACAAATCTTTTTGTTTTTTTTATTTTCGCTAGATTTTACGGTTTCATGGAAATTCACAATAAAAGACAAAAAAACAAAAAATTTACATATAAAAAATATATAAAAGAAATAAAAGCGCTCACAAAAAACATACACAATTCCACAGAATTGAGTTTTTAACTTAACACACAATAAAAAAAGAAAGAAGAGCAGAACTAAATAAAAAGTATAATTGTTTTGTATTGATGTTCAATAGTCATAAACTTAAGTTTAGCAAAAACCGAAACAAAAGACAAAAAACCGCAAAGACAAACTGCTTAAGTGAACAAAGAAAAAAAAAAAACAAAAAAGAAAATGTTAAAAGCCAGAATTTTCTGTTTTACTTTTGTGTAGATAAGCAAAAAACACAAAAATATTTGTGTAAATTTTCTGTAGACTAACAAGACTTAAGCAATTGTCGCGAAGACGTTAAAACACAACACTCGAAGAAAAATAAATAATAATAAACAAAAAAAAAAACAAAATATTTCTTAAAAAAATTTTTAATTAGAGCAGTAAATGTTGGCTTAAGAAAAAAATTATTTAAAGTGAAGTAAACAAAATTTAAATGTGAGTGTGAAATATAAATAAATAATAAAAAAACTAAAAACCAAATTAGACGTAGCCCCCAACAAGATAGACTTACAAAATATTTAAAAAAAGTTAGACAAAAAATATATTTTATATGTTTTCACGGAAAAAGTAGAAAATGAAATATAAAATAAAGACAAGATAATAAATAAACAAAATATATATATTTCAGAAAAAATTCATAAAGAAACACAAGAAAAACCCCAATTTAGGTAAAAAATAAAAATTAAAAAAAATAAATAAAAATCGAAATGAAACTAATTGGCAAAAAGTGCATTAATATGACGCAAACAATTTCTAACCACAATCAACCACAATCTTAGTAAATGCTCTGATAGCTTCTTTCTTTTGTTATTTCTATTAATTTACATTTTTTGGTTTCTTGTACTTGTACCCACCACCAAAACCCCTTATGTACCTGTTTCCATTTTTAACAACAAGAACTATTTAACAGAGGTCTTAGAAGAGAATAAAATCCTTTTTTTTTAATGGCTAGGTACGTCCGTCCATATGTCCATCTTATGTTGCAACGTAACTTAGAGTAACTTAGAAACTTAGCCAAAGCCAAACATCTAGTTTGAAAATAAATGTGTCTCGCTTATGGTAAGTAAGACACTTATCTGTAATAAGTTTCATAATACACAACAGGGATTAGTTTCAAACCTCTTACAAATATTTACCACTTAATTTCAATAGCAGACATTAATTGAAAGACTCATTGCAAAAATATCGCTCTATCTTTCTAACCATGTTTTGAGGTGGTGGATATGACAAATGCGCTCCAAGGGCCATTGGAATCCTCTTATTTGTTGATTAATTAATTACTACATATATATACGTATATATATATATATTTTGTTTTCAATAAAATTCGAATACGCTAAGGCGTAGGGACCAACCGCGTAATGGTATAACTTGAGCTAACAAAGAAAATCTTGGTAACAACAATAACAACAACAACAACAAAAACAACTACAAAGATCAATTATTAACCACGCCTATTATTACAATTTTAAAAGCCTGCCTTTGTAAAATGTGTTCAATGTTGGCCAAAAACAACTAAAAAAGAATTAAAACAAGAAAAAATATAACAAAATCTATCAATTAACGTAATTTGCTAACAATAAAGGCTCAGTGTATTCGAATTACTATAATATTCATCACCACCACCGTTACATGGAGCTATATTTTCTCCGCTTGTAATTATGAGATACGATTAGTCGATTTATCATATCCCGTTTTGTGCCTCTCAACAATGGGCATGTTCTTTGTGAACTCTCAAGGGGTTAAGAAAGCAAACAAATATGTATTCCAGGTTTATTCCAGGTTGAAAAGTCAACTTTCTAGTAACAAGTCTGTCGTCTGCAGCCACAAAAGATATGAAAAGATATGAAGAAGCATAGAAAATTTCGTAATTTTGATATGAATAACTTATCATCTATACGAGATATTCATATTAGATATGAATCAAATTCAAATATTCAAAACGAAATCGGTCACGCTACCGACAAGCATGTGATTTCTCTGTAATTATACTTAAAGTGAGGAGAATGATCTATAGCTGACTTTGATCCAAAATTCTATAACAAAAATATTTTTGATTGAATAACTGATGCGCCCTCAAATAACTTTTCGATTTCTTTTACGGTGTTGGGTATTAAAAATTCGCCTTAAGGCGAATATAATATTTTAACCTTTCTAAAATAATTATAGTTTTAATTGTTATTTTTTTTTTTTTTTTTGTTAAAAATATTGTTAAAAACTTCTTAAAGCAAAAGGATTTTTCATTTATTATGTCTGTACGGTTAAATCAAGCAAAGGAAAAAGATATCGTTTTTCAGAGAAATTGATGAAACCACCTTCTAAGTGCCGAAAGGTCCAAGTAAAAATAAGAGTATTTTCTAAAAAAAAAGAAAAGAAGTCATTCCAAAAAATCTAATTTAAAAATTGACCAAATTCTTTTTATGACCTGTGGAAACAATGGCTGACATTAATTGACGGTAACCCTCTAATCATTTAATTTTTCACGGTCACTTTCAAGGTGAATGTCACTTAAACGCGACACTTCAAAGGTGAAAAGATGAAAAGGGGGATTCTTGGTTTACACGCAATACTAATGCAAATTTGTTCAAGATGACACCAATTTTGGTGGGAACCAATTTGACGTGACGACAAAGCGTACAAAGTGAAAATCATCAGTTAAATTTGCTTACATGGTGCGCCTCGCTAGTTCATTCAGAGTTTGAAGGCACTCCAACACAAACTTAAATGTTACTGTATATCATTTCAGGGCCGATGTGTACGATGTTGTGACTGATCTTAGTACTTACGCGTACGTGCATTTCTCCAAAACGAGACAATTTGCTGACCGATGATATAAGTTTTGATTATTAACAAAAAATATTCTTCATAATTATCAGCACTTTTTCGACATAAAGTATTAGTAAATGTTGGATTTGTTTCCAAATTTCAGAAAATTAAAAAGGAAAAAATTCTGAAGCTACTCTTTTAGATTTCAGACGAAGAATTTTGGTGGCTTTATAATAAGTTTTAAGTTAAAATTCTACTCTTAGATTTTCAACGATCGGAACTTATTTGCGTACATAAACCGAAATGTAAAGAAGAATTTTTGATTTAAAAAGTCATCATTCGCTTTCATTTCATATAAATGTGTCTGACGTATTATAATACATATCTACCCCGGAAATAGGCGAATGGAATGATATGGAATTGTCAATGAGTCCGTTAAAATCGAATTTATTATAACTTTTATATGTTTAAGCCTGACCGTCATTCTCTTTACAGGTAGTGTGTTACTAATCATAGTAAAATATATTCAAATTATATCTCCTCTTCTTGGTTAGTTCGTTCAATTAGATAACGATTATCAGCGGAGTAGATAAGTTTGCAAACTTTTCTTGGGAAGGCCCATCAAGGTTTTGTTTAGACTTCCTTGAATTTTATTTAAAATATTGCTCGCTCTTAGGTAACTCTTGTAAGTAAGCAAAATTTACTTGATAGATATGAAAGACGTCAATCGCTTTTGCATTAAACTTTATGTTGTTTTCTGCTCTATTAACATAATTTTTGTTGGTTTCTTGTTTCATAAGTTTCTCTATACTAAAGTGAAAGAAAAACAGATGTGCTGTAGTAAGTTAACCGGGGATATAGAAAAAGGCGATTTGACGAACGGAAATAGTCAATAGAGAAATCGCTATCGTTACAAACGAGACGGGCCTTTCGTGATGGATAGAAACAAATTTCAAAAACACGTAGAGAATCGTAGTTAAATGTAATTCGTAAACGTCATAAGTTTTTAATATTAGATTTAATTAGGAAATCTAAAACGGAATAAAAATAAAAACGAAATTTATTTATATAGAAACGATATCTACCATACACACACATACACACATCTACGCACACTTACGTATATACGAAAACCAAAATATCACTTGAGATAAACCGCAAAAAATAAAAAAAATTAAAATGAAAGTAAATATGCACAAAAAAAAAAAGAAAATCTGAAAACATCGCAATGTATAAACATATTTCAAAAAATAAATAAATAAATAAAATGAAAAAAAGTTAACAAGCCATACAACAATCATATGTAATTAAATGAGAGAACACCAGAAATCAAGTATACTTAGTGGTTGGCTTGAGGATCAAAAAAGAATATTTTTTATTTATTTTTTTTGTTTTTTTGAATGTAAATTATCTGAAATTTTATAATTGCGGTTTACAGCACATACATACACACCTTTACACACATTATGCACATACATGCATTCATACTTTCGTTTAGCTATAATAAAATAAATATGTATATAAAATAAATATAAAATCTTACAAACCGTAAATAAATGCAAGCAAATACAAGAAAGAAGCAAAACAAAAAGAAAAACAAAATAGAAAAACAAATCGAAGACAAACCCAACCAAATAATAATGATGTATTTTTGTGAGTTAATTACATATTATCATCATCAGTATGTGTGTATGTATATGATTGTTAACAAATGTATTTTATATATATGTTTATGTACACCACCTTAGAAACTCTCAGTGAAATGTATTGTGTAACATGTAGATGTTAATAATAATAAAAAAGAAAAGAAAAAAATGAAATCAAACAAACAAATAAACAAACAGTTATAAAGTAAATTATAAAGAAACCAAAAATACGCTTAAATGATTCAAAAGACAAACAAAAACAAAATAACTTGTAATACCATAACTAAGTAAGAAAAACATGAAATGAAATGTGAAACGAAAAGTCAGCCAAAGCAGAATCTTATAACAATATATAAATAAATAAATATAAACATGTATGTTGTGTGTATGTACGCACGTATTCATGTATGTATGTATATATGCATGCGTGTATGTATGTATGTATGTATGTATGTATGTATGTATGTATGTATGTATATACGCATACAAAGCTTCACAAATTTATTCGCTTAAGGGCGAAGCTTGGATATCCACCGCTCGAAGTCCGCCATTAAAATGATCTTTAGGGGCTTATCGAAGAATGCTGACATCAAATTTTGAGTTGCCAAAAAAGGAACTTCGATCCCTCCTTTCCTTACTTTCTTTTTATCAATTCTATTAACTATTTGTAATAACAATAGAAACAGACAGAGAGTAATTGGCCCAAACCTATTGTCAGGCGTATGACCTGTTATTTTTGTGGAAATCTTCTATTAAGAATGTCTCAAATATATATATAGAGGTCTAATGTGAACTTCTGCCACGGTGCCCGATGGCACACGAAGCGAGGAAACGCACACTCAATGCACCAGTGATGACTAATCTCTGAATGCTAGACGGAAACACGCTATGGAACGTGTCCCCCCTCCTCTCCCCTTTCCCCTTTAATAAAAACGACGCTCATCTAAAACCTTTGGCTTTCTATGGGTCAAGCACCCGTTGGTTGGAATGCATTTCCGCATTCGCACTAGTAAGCTCGGTCTTTCACCGATTTGGGCTAATCAAAGCCATCACAAAAATCTCGCAATGAGCCGTTTATTTGGAAGATTGCTTCGAGCACTGCTGATATCCATGATATCAATTAAAAGTGAAAGTAAAAATGATGAAGAAAATAAAATATTCCAGCCTTCGGTAAAATTGGTAGGTTTCATACAACATGACTCGATTATGGCATAGAAAAACTGTAGGCGAAACGCATTTAAGAAAAAGAATCATTCCATACCATGGATATATACTTTGTACTCTCACTAAGCAGAGCGAGGCCTATCCACACATATCTCTTTCGTTTAACAATGGGAAACGGCACCCTGGGAAAAATATGTGTAGGCAAGGCCCAAAACCGTGCACCGGCATTAACAATGCAGAGAAGTATGGAAACGGATTTCCACAACGCAACTATAATTAACAATTTTACAGATAATTTTTTATAAGCTTTTCCTTAACTTATTTTCGGGTGAGAATGATTTTTTGATTGAGACGAGAATCCACGCGATGTCGGAATATAATTTGAGAAAATCAATAATCAATTTATTAATAAAAGATAACTTTCGTTTTGAGCCTAAACATGCTCTTAAAGCAATAACGATATGTCTGATAGTTGTGGTTATTTGTGGTTTCTGTAAATTATTTACAAATAAATGAAAACTTTTATTATTGTAAAAAATATCCTGTTACGTTATGGATCAAATAAATTTATAAATAGGGATCTATATGTAACGTAAACATACTCGATTGAACCAATTGTTTATATTTTTTGAAATAACATAAAATACACACACACACACAGGAGGTCTTAACAAAAAAACCTGGAACATATCTGTTGTGTGTCGTTTCAAACCCATTGCTGCTGCAATGATCAAAGAATACCAACAAAGGCGCATATGGTCTAACTTACCGTGTGCCTTCAATCATATGCTGCGAAGTTTATTCAAATATATCTGGAGATGAAAATAAGAATAAATAAAAAATATTTGTTGTTTTCAAAAAGTGTATTTAATGTGCGATTATTTATTGCCTGCTATTTAAAGCAACAACTTTTCCTTTTGGTATTATGAAGTTCTAGTCATGTGTCTTTTCGGACACGAGAAACGCTTATGGAGAGTCTGATCACGTACAGCGATCTATTATGATATGATTTTGTCTCTAGTTTCTCTATTTTTAAAAAATTTTGAAGATGCTAAGCAAGCCATGCTTGGAGAATAACCTGCTTTCAGTACCACAAACGTATTAGGCTTCCATAAATATTATTGAAAAAATGCAATACTGAGACAGTTTCCTTGCACTTCAATCTGCTTTGAATATAAATTTTTAAACAAAATTTCGCAACTCTCCAAAAAAACGAACCAATGCGTACGTGAAGTACTTCTTGTTCATTTGTCAGTCAAGTACAAACTAAGCTTTCGGATTACAATTTATAAGTGAGGTGCATTACCAAAAAAAAAAAAAAAAACAAAACAAAATCCAACAAATCATTTCAAGATACAAAATACAAAGGTGAACAATTTGGCAGTTCTTGTTGCTCTTCAAAGAAAACATGTAAGAGGATAATAAATACAATTTAAGAGTTGAAAGAGAGAAATATCGATTGTGTTGGTAATCAGTCAATAAATCTCAGCCTTTTATGAACAAACTCGGTCAATGAATTTATCATGCAATCAACTGATATTATAGCCAGCTGCCTAATTTGTTGTTATTGTTGTTGTTAATGACACTGCAAATTTTTTCTTTTTTTTTATATGCTTCTTTTTTTTATAGCTTTTCTGGTCCTTTGCATTCTCGTTCTTCTTGGCTGTGGTTTCGGTCATGAATTGAAAACATTTTATCCATAATTCCCCTGAACTTTTTTATTAGGTTTTAAACTTCGCTTATATTCCCATGCATGAAGGACAAAAACTAAAAGCAAAATGCACGGCTTCATTGTGTTCGTTTACAATACGTTTTCTATACATTTGTATTTGTGGGAATATAAGCGGGGCTTCATTGTGTCTACAGCCCCAGTTCTAAATTTCAAAAATTTCAAAGAAAAAGAAATCCTAAATAAAAAAGTCTAAAATAATCCTTTAACAGTCAATATCTTCGTAGATTTTCGGTGTGATCTGAACTTACATGCAGACATAAACGAAAAAACAAACAGGAATTTTGAAACTATACGAAATATTTGTCACTTTCCATTGTCGTTTTATTGGCTCTGTCTCAGCCGTATATTTATATTTGTTTTTTTTTTTATCTGTGATTTTTAGGATGAGATTCTACAAAAACTTTTTTTTGATTCAAAATTGCCTCAGCTACACTTTAACCCTTTGCACTCGAGGGTTATCATCAAACTCGAGGACTCCGTTAAGCAGACAATGCAAATAATTTTCATTTCATGACATAAAGACAAAGACGAATTAGATTAAATTTATATTGAGAAAGGATCGCAAATCTTAAGATACTTTTCTATTAACAGTGATCTGATATCAGACTACATTAGATTTCATTCTATCGACTTAACAAAAAGGTATACTGAGAAGCGTTGGGTATTCAAGTATTTAATCGAAAACGTGAATATATTTTTCTTACTTTTCTGCTATCTTTTTGTTATTATTCTTTTTTCATTTCTACCCGCAACCAGCAAAAAAAAAAAAAAAAATATAACCAACAACTGTCTCTCAGAAATGAGAAGCATATTAAACTGAGAAAAATATTTTTCTATTTAACATAAAGAATTTGAAAGAACAGAAAATGCAAAAATTAATTTATAAAAAACGTTAATGACAAAACAAAAAAAAATATAAAAATAATAATAATAACAATAGATGCTAAATGTTTGTGAAATGAATTAACAAAATAACTGTCTTTTTATTAATTTTTTCATGTGAGATGATAATATGGATCGTATTACAATTCTCATGTCCCATCCCTTGCCTTTTATTTCAAACACTAATAGATCGATCAATGCAATTAGTTTACTTTAAAATCATTATTTAGTTGAATATTGAGAAGCAAATACGAAAATTATTCAAGTGTACTACTAACTGATCAATGATGAAGTGAGAACAAAACAAGTTAAAAGTTTATGGTCGGTCGAGCAAAGCTAATTATTAAATTTCTCAGAACCCTTTCATGTTAAACAAATACTTCTCCTTTTTTCGTCAAAAAAAAAGTCAATAAAATTATATTTTATTGCCACATAAGCTAGGAACTGTTCATGAGAAACTTTATAAGGGAGAAAGTTGGAACCAAAAAAATGTACCCATGTAGTCCAATTTATGTCTCAAACTTAATTCATTGTTTTGCACCGCTTTCTCTTATATTTTTTATTGGCACATAAAGGGTTGTTCTATGCACGGACATTTATGGGGGAGCGGGTTCCCTTCTCATCGAAATTTTTGACAGTTGTTTAGTGTGAGCAATATTTCTCATAAATTTTTTTTAGGAATAACGAAAATTATCCGCATTTTAAAAATTTCTTATGATGTTGTCTGAAGGAATCGTCCAAATATTCTTCGATACAAATCGTTTTCAAAAGCTTTTTTTTTTCGATCGAAATATATATCGGTGTACTCAAGTTCATTAAAGCGTGAAGTGAACACAAAAATGGTTGGACAGACGGACAGATACTAAGATATGCTAAAAGAATAACTTTCTGAATCACAATTCATACAATAAAAGATAAAGAGACCTATCTCAAGTACGTCAGCGGGGTGCATCCGCCAGTTGTGTGTACAGTATAGAAAGTAGTATGAAAGATTTATTTCCCTTGAGGTGAATCCTCTAGGTTAGCTACTTAACCTAATGCGAAAAAGCGCAAAGATAAGAAAAGAGAAGAGTAAAATATATATTCACTTGCAACTCATGCTTTTGATCTTCATTACAGTATTTTTCATTTAAGAGCGTCGTAATTCGCGTAAAGATTTAGTACATTTTTCATTGATTTTTTCGCCATTTGTAAGCAATGAAGTGGACTTATCAAACTCATTTCAGGAGTAGAATTTTAAAATTTAAATCGGTGCTTGCAATAGTTGATAAAGTAGTGAAAACCATTTTTTTTTTAAATTTGATTTCTCTTAGATTTCTTCAATACTTCAACGACTGCGTTCGACCTGCGAAGTTGAAGTTCCTGCTTGACTTATTCTTAGGGGAAAATATGAATTGTCAAATCAATCCCTTTAAGTGTTTAGCAAAGGACAGACAGACAGATGGACATATAGAAGTGGTCAAACTTTGAATATATACTTGGTGTGAGCTTCTTCTTCTTTTTTATCACAAAACTAAATTCCATGTGTACCTCTTCCAACTTAAGTTTGGTTGTGTGTGATAAACGCAAATCATTACTGATACGAAAACTGGACCGTATTAGTTGAAGTTCTTATTAAGAATTTTATCTTACAGTTTGCTTTGGCAAAGAGTGTTGTAACTAAAGAAGAAGTACTGTTTATCTGAACACAAAAGCAAAGATAATTATTAATTATATACAAACTATTTCACTCGTAATAATGATTGAAAATCACACAAATCTAAACGATATACGAGTATACTGAGAGTATGGTAAGTAGTGTTCTCTTTCATAAAATGAGCAGACAATGCACTTAAGTGAGTTAAGCTCTAAAGTCTCTTAAAGTAAAGTATGTGTGCGTAGGATTTTTTCTTTTTTTTTGCGAGCTGTTGCTGTTGCTGTTGCGTTTTGTTTGTTTTACTGCTGGCCGCGCGTTAATGTTAGTTAGCTGGTCCGTTTGTTTGTTTAGTCAGTTTATAGAGAAACTTCCAAGAAAACGGCTGTTTTGAAAAAAAGAAGAAAAAACAATTCGTGCCAAAACATTGCGTTGTTGCATTAATAAATTTAAGATAAAAAAAAAAAAAAAATTATAATAAATAAAATTGTTTGAAAACCGGTGGTTGTGGTGGGTACAGCTGTTAATGTGAGTAGTTCTTTAAGCAAATAATAATAATAAGAGTTATTTGCATATGTGTCACACAAAGTAATCTCAACTTAATTGAGTTTCAATAGTGAGTATAGAAAAAAAATACATTTTTTTGTACGATGTAATAAAAAAGCTAATGGCTGAGAATGAAAAATGAAAGAAGAAAAAAAATTTTAATTCAAAGTCATTAAATTTGCAAAATAAAACCATTTTTTTTTTGTTATTCAGATAAGTAAACGCATTAAACTACTTATGTGTTCTGTTATTACAATGAATTTCCCTATAGGGAGATAGAGACCAGCCTTATTTGAAACATTTGCTCTTATCTATGCTGTCCTATTGCAAAGAACATGCCGTCGTCCGACACGCAATTATTTCCACTTGTGCTGTAATTATGTATTTCGTCTATGTTGAGAGGAATACATGCAACATTTTTCGACTTATGTCGATTTCTTTGTCTTCGTAGCGTATTTTTGCTTTTTTTGTTTGTTTTTCAACTATCGAGAATTGAAGCAATGAAATGGAATGCGCTTCACATTTGACACACTCCATAAAATTTGTACAAAATCAAGCAGACCCCGTTAAGTTGATTCTTTTTTCTTTTCTCCAACAATCATTACAAAGCACTTGACTATTGGCGAAGATCTACACAAGCTAAACAATAAATGTATTCACAATAATTTTAACCCATACATCCATCCATGCACATAAGATACGCATTAAGACATTCATTCCAATTAATCGACTGAGTATATAAATTAGATTAGATTTTAAAAAAACGGCAAAATTTAATGTTTTTACTCACAATCAATTCAAGATTAATGTATTTTTCGATACTGGGTAAATAAATAACACGCCTTATTATACTAAATAGAGTATAGGAGAAATGTGGAAGCAGAAAATTTAGCTTCTTTCCCTAATATATGGCGTCATGATTCTGTGTCAAAAACATCTAAAGTAAACGAAAGTTATATAATGTGATGACAGAGCAGAATTTTTTCGCATCCTTGCCTTTTTATACTTCGGTGAACTCTTCCTCGTCCAGTGTCAATAGTGGATCGTTGTTTGATAAAGCCACCGCTTCTTCCGCTCTTCTTCTAACATAGCTGGCAGCAGCTTTTCCAAAAGGTTGCCCAGGGGACAAATAGGTTTATAGGAGGAGACGGGGTATCCAACAGTTTATCGAGTTTTTGTTACAAAAAAAATCAAATGGAAGACACAAATTATATATATCAGGAAGCAAGTTCGGCCAGACAACACGACAACAAATTTGTATTATTTCGCTTGGTGTTCCATCTGGCCCATTCTGTTCGCTTCTTTCTTTTCAGCGAGTTCGACATGCCTCGTTGCAAGTTTTGATTCTGCAATAACTTAAAAATCCGTAAATAAATAATTGATAACGAATCTAATCGATGATGGGTGAGAAAAAGACAAGCGATTTACTTTTCATGGTTGTAACTGGAGGCAATCCTGACAATTATATCTGGACACTATTATTTTAACCCGAAAGTATAACCCTCCGTCCTCCTAACAAACACTCTCACGAAGCACCCTGCAAAAGATGCCACAAAGATCTGTACAGAAGATCCTGCACGCACTTTGCTTCTGTTCCGTTCTTGCGATGAGGCTGCACTAAAGTTTTTCTTGGGGATAACGTGTACCACTCATATGCTGATAAGATAAACCTAAGCGAATTCGTGAAGAGTTCCAAAAGACCTCGCTCACAGATGATTATCAAATTCTATGCCTTTCTTTGTGTTTATCTAAGCGAAGAAATCTTCCAATCAATATATATCGTTTAATTGGTTGATTTCAGTTTAGCCGTTATACTATTCAGATAAGTAGCAGGTTTCGTTTTGCGAAAGTTTATTTTTCAATTTCGACGGTGAAGTCGGGCTGGGTATAAATCAAAGTTGGGTATTAGTTATGTTGTCTGTGTTGGAGTAATTTCTGCTGTTTTCCGAACTTATTTAATTTAAGTTGAGATTGCTTTGATAACACCTTTTTGCATAGTAAATGCTTTACTTAACACATTACCTACCCTCTGAACATATTTGTTCATTTCGTTAAACTTTATGAAGCGTCTTTGGGAAAATATTCGTGCTCTCCATTGAAATGCACGTGTCACTTGTTTTTATTTCTATACTAGGCCGACCGTATGACCGATGTTTTGGTAGGTTGTCGTAAACAAATCTGACGACGATATGTTCGACGATATGAATCAGTCGCGGTATAGATTTTCCAAACAATAATAATGAAAGTAAATACTAAGTACTCTAGTTATCCAATTCGTTATAGATACTAAACCTTTATTTCTAGAAATTTTTTGATGATTCGAATTTCAGCGAATCGACTTCGAATTTTTTTTGGAAGTCTTGATGTATCCTATATAGAGCTATCATGCAATCGTATAGAGCAATTTTACATCCGATTAACTTTGATTGATAATTATATGGAATGTAATGTCAACCAACTCAGAAGGAATGCGAAAGTGACTGATAGAACAAAATGAATTTTTTTTTTGTTTGTTTTTATGTATATTGAGACTTTTGTCCATTGTGAAAGAGTAGCATACGTCGGGAAGGTATCATTACTATTTAAACGAAACGGAAACGAGTTAGAAATACAAATAACAAATGACGTGAGCCGTTGTTGTTGTTTAAGGGCATTGCGTACACAAAAATAAAATTTGTTTGTTGTTATGTAAATTTATTTACAGTTTATTAAATTGATTTCATTTTCAAAAAAAAGAAGATTATTTTACTGAGCAATAAAATTGAAATCTCCAGACAATGCTTGAGATTTTTTATTTCCTTTTGTTTATGTAATTTAAGGTAATTGATGTGTAATGTTTTCAATCAATTATAACTATTCCCCACTTTTGATCAATTTTAATAAATATTTATATAATTTTTTGAGAATTTTTTTGATTTAACTTTCATAAAAATTTTTCAATTTTGATTTCTATCAAATTTTAGTTTTTCACTCATTATTTGTCGAAAGATATCAAATGACAAAACTTATTTTTTAAATTAACTTACGCTTAGATGAAAAAAATTCGCTGTGTTTATCAATAAATCGATAATTTTCTTGAATTTATATTATAAAGCAACGTAAGTATACGTGTGTGTGCGTGTTAGCGTTTTTTTTTCTTTTGAAATTGCGTTCATGTGCCTATTTATGCAAGCGAATATGTGTGTGCGTGTGTGAGCGCGAGCGAGTATGTTACTGTTGTGTGTGTTTGTGTGCGTTTATGTGTACGCATGTGCATGTTTAGTAGTTTTGCGTTGGCCTTATATAGAAAAGATCAATGCCATCACAAATCTCTTACGGTCTGGTCTGGTCTGGTCTGGTCTCTCTTCAATGACAACTTCTCCAAATTAGTAAAGTAAATCGACCCACACTAATCTCTAACAAAAGCTTTAGTATGCATATCAATAGCAATATGTATGTGTGTGTGTGTGTGTGTGTGTGTGTGTGTGTGTGTGTGCGTGTGTGTGTGTGTGTAGCTTTAAAACTAATTGGGAAAAATAATCGCCTCCACGACTTTTTCTTATTTGCGACTATAAATTAATTAAAAATCTACTATTGCGTTACTATGAGAGAAACTTGCAAGTTAAGTTCCAATAAAATGGGACTAGAGTGTTGTTTTCCAAGGACATGTAATTTACTTTTATGAAAATGAAAACACAATAATAATTATTTTTCTTCTAAGATCTCTTTTAGACTTATTTTTTAAATCCTTTTTTCAGCGATATTTTCCCATCCAGCACCACTTCAGTTTAGGCGTAAAATATTATCATCGTATTTATTGGAATTTACGCAATGTGTAAAAAAATCTAGAAAAGTTTTATATACCAAGTCGGCTCACAGTCATATTTTATACATTTTCAATAGAAATTTTTAGTTTCCTTTAATGCCTTTACAGCAAAGAGAGAGGAGAATTATTCTTTATATAGAAAGCAAATTATTTTTTTAAAATTCAAGATTCCCAAGTTGAAATATTATTTGTTTTGATGTTCATTAGAATACGGACGCATCTATATTAGCAAGTAAAAAACTTAAGATCAGTAGGAAACATCATCAGTCAGTTGTTTGCAAAGTTTCTGAAAACAGACTTAACTCGGCGAGTATATAAACAATCTATTTTTGAATTTAAATTATACGTCAATTCACGATGCAAGTGAATTTAAAAAACAGATTTTTTGTTGCTGGTCTCTCAGTTAGTTCATTGGAAAAGCTTAATTTGCATCAAATGCAAATATAGGTTTGAATTTGTGATTGCACAGTATTTTACAGTTGTTCACGCTATACAAAAATAGTATCAATTTCCGATAAAAAATTCTTTTGATGAAAAGCGATCGAGACGGTTTCATCGACATCGAATCCACCCATGCATTTAAAGAGGGTTTCTTGAATATTTAAGATCTAAAGTAATTAGCGTAGATTACCATGCAAAGCATAGCTGCATCGATAACTCGAACGTTTATCGTGAAAAATTGGCTCGGAATGCTGTTTGGCCGTTATATCGAAATTATAATAATAATGTTTTGATTACAAATAGGAAACATTCTGGTGATCATTGCGCAATCATTCGCATTAATTTGTTTAGCATACTTTTCAATTGATATCAATTTGGTTTTCATGATTTTTTATTTATTTATTTATTACTTTTTTTTTCTTCTATTTCTAGGAGTAAAAACTATTGCCTCCACCATCCTAATATCTAAAGACAGATTTATTATTTCCAAGATAAAATCAAAAATATAACTTCAAAAAAACTCTGTAATATAAATAATAGAACGTTTCTAACCAACCAAGGGGTCAAGCACTTCACACAAATAGAAAGAGAAGCCGTCTCTGAACTAATAATACCTTAAATGGTCAAAATATAAATTGAACTTAGAGAAGAGAAGAAGATACAAAAAGAGAGAGAGACAGAGTGAAATAAGAGAAAGAATTACAATATTCTGTGCTTGCGTTAGTGTGTGCACATATGTGATGTTTAAGTGAGAGTGTAGTGAACACATAAAGCAAGTTTCGCTTTAAAATCATCAAAATCTTTAAAGAAAACAATTCGCTTTTGACTCATCCATCATCAAGAGTAATAACACGACTATTGTGAACTGAAAAAAATATAAAAAAAATAATTTAAAATTTCTTAAATAAGAAAAGCAACGCGTTTTGATCTTGAAAAGAATTTTACAAAATATCACCCGATTGCCTACAGTTGCATGTAAAAAGCTTTTGCTTTTGCTTCAACAAACCCACACACGTCCAAGTTATTATACGTGCGATAGATGTTTTTATTTTTTTATCTTTTATTGGTTTTTTTTAATGAATTAACGCGAAACAAAACTTTACCTATTATCGCTGCTACCTACATTAAAACTCTTCTGTTAGGTTGATTGTGCTTATGCACTCCACGCAACATTACAAAACGTTACTTCTCATTATTATTAAAAATTTATTTGCTTATTATTATACTAATTTGAACATAATAAGCGTGTGTTACGTAGCGTTTGTGCCGTTTGCAAACCAGTAAGACTTCGTCATACCATAGCTTCTCTATTGCCGTAATTCAGCGAATAAAGCGTTGACAGATAGTTTCACAAATTTGGTGATGGCGTCGAAAGGTGTCACAGCCAATTCAAAGTTGGCAGAGATGCAGGTGAGTGTGCGCTTTTATTTTTTTTCTTTTTGTTTTTAATTTTTAATATATTCTTCTATAAATTTTATCGCGTTACTGTATTTGCATAAGCGGTCGAGAAAAATAACTATAGCCTCTCGATGACGTTTAATTTTAAAAAAAATATATAGTTTTTGTTCTCCCCAAGAACAGGTATTTAATATTTAATAGAATTCTTTTAAAGCATCATTTCCGATGTAATACACAATTTTTGGAACTCTGCTTCTAATTAAAGAGAACTTAAGCGTGCAAGCCCAGTAGCCAGTAACCGATTGGCTCCCTTTCAATGTCTTTGCCAACGACGAACGGACGGTTACGTCTAGGTGGATTCCGAATTTGTTACGAATCGAGAATATATACGCTTTGTGAAAAGCCTTTCTTAATAGTCCAAACATTTTTACATAAAACTTAAATTCCAATATTCTATTACATTGAGTTGGCGTGGTCGGCCCTTCTATTTTTGTGCCGGTACAAGAAGATAGTTAACTCAACAAATGTATAAATTTTTTTGGATCTGTTTTCTAAGGTTTATAGGTAAGAAGCAAAAAGACCCAACGTTTTTTTTTTCTTAAAAGCAGAGGTGTTCTTAGGTGCAGGCATATGCTTTGACCGATTTGGCCCATTTTTAGTACCAATAAGCGTGCAAGAACTTCCACTGCATTTGCAACATTTCAAACTGACAGCGTCATTTTTGCGGAAAGGAGAATGTTTACTGACCAAGAATATATATACTTTGTAGGGTCTCTGAAGCATCCGTCTAGGTGCAAACAAAATGACAATATCACTATATCCCATCGTTCGGTGGTGGGTATAAAGATTGCAGGCTACTTTATGGCCTAAGAATCAATTCAATGTTCAAGAAAATCTACGCCCTTTGTTAGACATGGAATAAAATGTATTTCAAAAATATTTGCAAGAGATGACGTGGATGCCAGTGGAACACAATCTAATCTAGTGATTATGATATCGTCAGCATCTCTCTGATGCATGATTCATATACGTAATACGGGAACTTTAAAAAATTCTCACATCGTTTTGATCAAACCACCTACACGATTTGAGGCTAATGTTTGGTTATTGGTTTTTATCTTATAATCGCGTTATAAATAAATACCCAACAGTGCCTGTAAAACAATCGTACATTTTACTAAAAGCTCATATTAAAGATGTTTTCAAAAAAAAAAAAAAAAAAAAAAACTTCAATATCTTAATACGTCTTATTATCGTTTTGGTAAATGCTCATGATTCTCTACTATTAAATTATAAAAAAAAAAAAAAAATAAAAAGATTTATGAGAAAACTTTGCCTTGTTGTTGTAATCCTTAAATCAGATCAGTTAATTATAATTTAAAATATTCTCAATTAACAAGAAGCAATTTTGTTTAAAAAGGTCAGATCAGATAAAAACCTAATGATATATCAAAAGATTAGAGGTTTTCTTTAGTAACACAGTTTATAACAACAACTCATTTACTTAACAAACAAACGTGTTCTCTTGGCTTGGATTGATTGTTGTTGCAACACAGTAATAGCTATGGCAACGTTTACGCGATATTTAAAGGTGAATGGTTAAGGATATCAAAAGAGAAGTTAAACGTAAGCGAATGCTAAAAAGGATTTTTATTCATTACAAAAGCGCTAATAACAGTACATTGTTGAAATAAGTTACAAATGAAGTTATATATAAAACAAGAAAACAAAACAAAAATCTAAAAATAACATTTAAAAACAAGAATTAAAGCATTAATTAAAAATAATAAGAAGCACCAAAAAAAAGGGAGAAAACATTTTGTGTGACTGGCTTGATTCATTTGCGAACATTACTTCCTAAATTATCCAAACCACTTTTCTACGGTGGCAGCCTTTTTCACGTTTCTAAAAGTGTAAATGGCTTAAAGAACAGCAAATGTCCTTATTCACGGCTTTTGATTAGATTGTGTAAGGATGGATACCTGAGTATACATGAAAATTCACGCATGCATGCGCACTATAAAATATTTATTCATGCATTAATCTTTTGAGTAAGGCAGTGTTAGGACAGAAATATCAAGAGAGGGGACTCAACGCTGACTAAAATTATCCTTTTTTTTTTCATCTTTAACCTGGCAGCAAAGTGCATTCGCTAGCTAGCGTAGCAAACATATAAGTGAATATGTCAGCTAAGAGATGGACATGCATGAATGCAATGCATTCATGCGAATCTAAAATCACATAAAGGAAAAGAAGGAAGAAACAATTATACGGCTAGGGTCGAATTTTTTGATACTTACCAGTTATATCTACTTAGTAAAAAAAAAAAAAAGGAAAAAAAATTCAAAAAAACTAACGGCTCTTGTATACGTATCACGGGAGTAAGTTAAGTACCACAAAATATTCCTGTACTCGTTTCCGAACTTACTCCGCTGTCTTTCAACTACCTACTTAAAGCCAGTTTTAAGTCTAGGTAACGTTTATCGCAACACTGTATGATCCAGCTGTTGACAGACAGACGATCTTAATCAAACTCGTCTCAGAATTCCGTCTAGTCAAACGGATTCAGGCATGTTTTAGATTAATGCACCAATCTATGCAATTGGTAAATAATAATGCTAACAAATGGCAGGATGGGGGGTGGCGTATCGAAAAATCAATTGAATAGAAGTAGTACAACAAAAATTTTCATAGTCAGCTCGGATATATATTAATACCTTTGTACCATATTGTACCCAAAGGCCTCTTATATTTTCGTTCTGCTCTCTGTAAATTTTAAGATATTTCTATCGGACAAACTAATTTCTTTACACTTCATTCCACTTTGTCGTGATAATTTTTAAACATAAACTCATAACCTCAAAAGTCAAAAAGTGATCATATCTGGTCCATCGAAGAATTATTTGTTAGAATTGCCTCAAGGGCGGTACAAGTTTTAAGGCAACCTGATCTTAGAGACAAAGGAGCATATATAGAACAAACAAAGATTGAAAGTTCACAAATTGCGAATGCACATAACGTTCACTTAGAAGAAAGGGCGCCTCGTTCTCTTTTGTTTTCGGACATTATGTTATGGCATTTGTTTTATTTTTTTTTCGCTATTTCTATTCGCAAATGCAAATTGTTCAAAGTTTTTTTTTTTTTTTTGATCAAAACTTTTGTTCATTTACGTGCACTAACGCCAATTTATAATCATTGTGCAATCGTGTGCTGGTAAAGAATTAAAAGAAAACAATTAAAATTTCTGTGCTCATAATATGAAATGCAAGGTGCGGTGGGAGTTGTGTGGGAGTTATTGAGTTGAACTTGTTTGTGGTTATAAGCTCGCTACGAGCCAAGAAGTGAAACTGAAGGACCAAGCCCGTTGTAAAAAATGAAACCGTACCGAGAAACCTGACGATTTTCGTGGCCAAATCATGTTTACCGTTGATGCACATGTAGTGTACGACGAGCTCAACGACATTACATTGCAGTCTACGATGGTGGTAGATATAATAAATAAACATTCCACCGGACTTAAAAATGTGAATAAACAGCCAACTATATATAAAAGTATGCATATATGAATTGTATGTACATAACCCGGACTAATGGTGTTTGGTTGTTTTGGGGTTTGCTGTTACTGTAATTGTTGGCGACAGTAATGGTGAAGTGTACGTGCGTGCATAAAATATAAGTGAAAAAAAAAATGTGTGTGTGTGTGTGTGTGTGTGTGTGTGTGTAGGTAATATATGCATGCATGCATGTGCATTATCTATCTGTCTGTCGGTCTATCTATTAAAAAATCACAGTCGCTTTTTCCTATTTTCTTATTTTATTATTTTTTTTTATAATGAAAACTTTTTTAGTATAAAACTTCACATAGACGTGTTAAGGATATTTTTTGCTTTTAATGCAACGAAAAAGATTTTATAATTTTATAACAACAATAACCCCAAAAATAAAACCTGTCCAAATTATGCACAACAACAACAATATTGCATATGACTCGAACACAATTCCAAAAGAGTATTTGTCAGTAGAGCAACTCAACGAATCGTGGGCTGGCCGACGTCTTATTGAAGCTCTGAGTCATTTGCCGCCCATTAATTTTAGTTCTTCGCTTAACGTTAGTAATTCGCTCTTACATTGTTATCGTTATTGTTCTTGTTAGTTTATAAACAAATTACAAAAAAAAAAAAAAAAAAAAAAAAAATATCAATTCTTGTTGTTGCTGGTTTCATTAATTTAATTCAATTTGAACTTTAGGCGTTGGTGTTAGTTAACCAGTGTAGAGGCATGCATATATATACTTTAAGAACTTTATGCTTTATATCAATTCACTTCGTAATAGCCTGGTGTGCGTTTGTTTTATTATATTTCAGATGACATTTCAAAAAAGGCAATTATTAGAACGTGAACAAAAGAGAATTGCACTAACATCGGGCGACGGGCCCAGTGAAAGAACCTTATCAAAGGGAACCATTGGTAACGGCAAGGTAAGTCAATATTTCCACTTTAACAACTTTGAGGACTTTTTAATGATTCACAAGAAACACTTTGATTGATTACCTCTCACGTAAGTGTGAAAGAAAAACCTGATCCTTTGGAAAGATGTACTACAAAATTTTTAAAACCGGAGGAATAAGAGGAAATTGTTTTTTTTTACTTTATAATTTTTAAAAATAAAAGGTTCATACATTTTTTGCATTAGTTCCATTCGGAAATTTTGCAAAAGTTCAAACAATAATATTTTAAAAAAAACTTTTAAAAGAAATTCCGATTTCAAAGCATTATTATACATTTTATATATGCTTTGGATTTAATAAAGACTTTCGACTGTTTTACATTTTGAAGTTGATCGAAGCCATTATTCGCCTTATTGACGCCTATTATTCGCCTTTTTAATACATTTTATGTTGCAACATAAAGGTGCGTCAAATGTTTGACGATCGTCGACGTGGTGCAGGTATTGATCGCAGTCATCCATTGAAACCAATTACGACAACAACAACAACTACTACCACTACTACTAGCAGTAGTGGCACATCATCAAGCATGAAAGCAACTCAAAATGGCAAACGTACAGTACAGTACAGTGTCAGGAAGAAATCACTCAGTTCTAATAACAATGATAATTTAAATAGTAACCGCACTACATCATCTTCGAATCAACTTAAGAAAAAAAGCGTAGCAATGACGAAGTCACACGGTGCCCTTACAAATACCAATGCTTTTGCAATGCAAGACTTCGACGATATGGATAATTTGGAAAATGAAACATTCCCAAAAGAATTCAGTTCGATGAGTTTGGATAATAATCGTATTTCCCAGAACAATCAAATATTAGGAGGAGATCGTAATAATAACAGTTTAGAACGTAATGTCTTGAATGGTGCTGCCGCCGTTAACAAACGTATGGTTGCTAATAATATTAAGTTGAAGCCCTTAGTAACTAAAAAATTAACAACGGCTACAACAAAATCAACGATGCCGAAGACAATAACACGAACGCCCAGTAACAGTAGCGGCAGTCGTGCAGCCTCCACTTCGTCCAGACTATCACCTCTTAACTCAACGAAATCCTATAAACCTAGCAGCAGTGGCACCGGCGCCAGCTCCGGCAATAAAATGTTGGTGAGTAGGCCTATAAAACTGATTCAGAATGAATTTCATTTTCTGTCATAGAATTTCTGAAAAGTTTGTTATAAAAAAAAATTGTTTCAATTGTGTGCGATGTTATTACCGTAGAGTCTTTGATAATTTTCTAATTATGTTTCATTAAAACGTTTTCTTCTTTATTCGATTTATGTCTTTCGGTTATTATCCATAAAATTTTCCCTTCTTATTTTGCCGTAGGCGACACCATCCGCAAAAACTGGAACTGGAGGACGAACTACCGTCGATAGCAGCATGGTACGTGACAGATTCAATTACGAGTTTCGTTCTATTTTTTATCACAGATTGATTCATTTTACAGGCAAATCCTGTTGAAGAAAAGTCGTCCGTGTACGAACGCATGGGGACCTGCCGCTATTGCCAACGACACTTCAAAGAGGATCGTTTGGGTAAGCATGAAGACGTTTGCAAAAAGATGATTAATAGCAAACGTAAAATATTCAACGCTACCGTTCATCGAGTTAAAGGTACTGAGGCTGAAGAATATTTGAAAAAGGCTGAGAAAGCACCTAGATACAGCAGTGCCGCAGCCGCTCATAATATGAAAATGGAACCGAATGCAGCCGTCAAAAAGAGCAATTGGCGGAAAAAGCATGAAGAATTCATATTTGCTATACGAGAAGCGAAAAAGGTTCAGGCTTATTTGGCTAAAGGTGGTAAATTAAGTGATCTCCCCCCACCGCCGCCCTCCGAAAATCCAGACTACATACAATGTCCACACTGTTCAAGACGTTTCAATGAAGCAGCCGCAGAGCGACATATACCGAAGTGTGCTACAATGTTACATAATAAGCCCCGGCAAGGCTCAGGCCCTCAAAGAAGACGCTAAAATCAATAGTTGCAAAAGAAAGTTATGCTTTTTTTTTAAAAATATCCTTTATTTCTATTTTTCCGTTTTATCTTTTCTTTAATAATTAATGTAGCTTAAATTTTAGCCTGACAATGCGGTCATTTATGTTTATCTACATATATAATTTTTACTTTTTGTTCCATAGCTGATATTTTAATCCAAAATACGTTTTCTATTCCCATATATGTGATAAATTTGATATTGTGAATCCTTTCTTTCAAGTTTTTGAAGTTTGGAATAAAATTTGTAAAATACGTCTGGTGTGTGTGCCTAAACATTTTTATCTTTTGTGGATTCCGTTAATTCATCTTCACGCAGTTTCGCTTTTAGTAAACGTTCAATCAGTGCTTTAACGGCCTTAGCTGCCGTATTTATTTCTAAACCTTCGAGAACGTAAGCCAAGTTATCCAGGCTGGCATCGTCATCGTCATCGTCAAGAAACCAATTGACTAACATTGCTACGCATCCCCCATCACGATCCGGATGCTCGGTTTCAAAGTATAGCATCTCGTCGGCCGTATAGCCGAGTTTCTTACCTAACTTCTTCCAATCGTCTCCGATAAGTGGAGCCAGTTCTTCGACTTGTTCTTTGTTGGCAGTAAGTGGCTTGGAATGAGCGTTGTTATCCTCATCGGGTTTTTCCAAATCATTATGCTCATCTTCATCCTCTAATTCTCCCTCTTCATTGGGCTCGCCTTCCTGTTCCTGTAAAGCGACGGTTTCTTGTTCGTTAGTTTCTGCAGAATTCATAATGTTTTCAGTGTTGTTGCCATTGTTGGCTAAGGCGCCTGGAATTTGTTTAGCAGCGTCTAAACGTTCTTTCGCTAAACGTTTACGCACCGCATCTAAATAGTCTGAGATTTTGTAAGAGGGCGAATTAACAAAAGTGAAAAAATGGGGCGATTGGCGGGCCAAAAGACGTAGCGCTCGCCATTCAAATGAGGTGTCATTTTTATCGCGCGAGCTTTCCAAATACGATTCTACTTGAGGCAAAAAGTTGCGTTCCTCACTTTTACAAGCCTGCAAATTATCTGGAGAATAGTTCCATAAGCGAGTAAGCACATCACTGTCATAAAAGCAGAAATAAGCATCACAAACCAAAGCGACATCTTGAAAAACTACTCACTTGCCCAGAAAAAATTTACCCTGCCTACTAGCATCACGCAAGCAGTCACCTAAGGGCTTTCTCTCCCTTTTGGCAGGTGGGGGTTCGGTGGCAACAGCTTCATCGGGTTTTTTAAACTCTTTGCAACCTTCATTTTTCCAATTATTCCACATCTCTTCTCTTGTCAACATATGTTGGACGGTACGTGCGAAGCGTTTACCATTCGGTGGAGTTTCTTCCAATAGTTGATAGACTTTCGTTTCAGTTTCTTTAATAAAGTCTGACTGAGTTGGTGTCAAAGTGTTCGATTCCCTAAAGCATTTATGTGTTAAATAGTACTTTCAAGTAATTATGAGAACTATATACGCCTTAAATTTCACCGTGATCTGTAAATACTGGAAAAGTATAAGGAACTGTACTAAAACTGCTCTGCGAAAATTTGCATCAGAAAGTTGTAAAGCTAGGAGTTTAGGATTCGTTAAAAATTTAGCAAAGAAATTTTCTGCCTGGCGTACGGATTGCTCAATTTCTTTTTTCATGAGAGAATCCGAGATATTCAAATCAACATCCATTTTATCGTTTGCGCCTTCATTAGTGAAATCGTCATTGCTTGTGGAACCTGGACGAGGATCCTCCAATTTAAAGCTGCCAAAAGATTCCAATACGGTTGTCGCATGCTAAAAAACGCATTGATTGCATCGTTTTCATTTAATTCATTTGAATGAAATTAAACTCACCGTTTGAAACATTTTCCACGATGCTTTGCTGTAACATTGATTAGGATTGCGAAAGAAATCCTGAAGAGACCAAAATTTGCAATATAAATTATAGTCAATCCTGATCGGTATATCCTCAATATCTTCCAAAGTATCGTCTAAATCTTTGCCATTTACTCCGTATTCAGTAACATTATCTAAATTGAATTCTGACACGATATTCAAGCCAGATCTTTCCGAAAACGGAAAGAATTTTGATAGAAATAGTAAAATTCGACCACAAAAGACGGTATTTTGAGCACGCGAAAGACGTCGTAATAAATCATTGCACATACGTAGTATATTATTTTTGCAAGAGGAAAAAAACACCTCTTCCTTCCACACTTCAACCATTTCTTCCACATAGTTAAATATGCGCTCACATTTATCCAAAGTAACTGTTTCGAATATATCTCCTAGTAACACAACCGGTATAGTAATTGAAACTATTTCCGCACGCACAGCTTCTACAGAAAGCTTCACCAAAGCTCCAACTTTCTCTAAATCATCACTTAGTTTAAACATCAACATTTCCCGAAAGGCCTGATCCATTGGCGATTTTTTGTCATGATCAGAATTAGCTGTAAAGTTATCGTAAGACTTTCTTAAAACCTGTACGTCTCGAGAATTAAATGCCTCTTCCAAGGATTTCTGTAATAAACATAAATTTACATTGCGACAATCGTGCATGTGTTTACGACACAACTTACCGCAAATGCAGCATGTAACCCAGAAAAATCTACTGATTTTTCTACTATTTTATTCATTATTCGAAATAAAACTTCGGTTTGTTTACTGATATCGCTTAAAAAGGTCAAAGAACTATCAATAAATTCTCCACAAAATTCCACATGAAAAATCTGCCAAGAAAATGATTGGCTATGAACAGAAATCAGTGTTATAAACATTATCTAATGCTAAGTGTTGGAAAGCGAAATACTAAAGTTAATATCGTAAAAATATTTAAACGGTATTTGCTGCTTACTATTCATATATACAATTTGCAAAGAAAATTCACTCTCTCTTTTATAGTAAATAAAATCTTCTGTGTGCTTTAATTAAAGTTAAACTGAAAATAAATCTAAATCTTTAGTTATTCTTAAAATGAATCAGACAGATATAAAGCATTCCTTGAGAAAATTAGAATTTCCATTATGCGTTAAGGAAGTTCTTCCCAGAATAGGTAAGTGAATATAATTCATGAGAGGAACAAATATTCCAGATTTCACTTGTTTGCAGAAAGTATGATTTTAAATCGCAGCAAACCCAATTTTATCATGCAGCTGATCTCGGAGTTCGTTTTTTTGGAACGAAACAATCAATCGCCGCAACAATACAATAACATGCATATGAATAAAATTCAAGAATTTCAATTGATATTAGTGCTTATAGAATTCTTTTCACAACCTGGTCCAGACGCAACAAGAAATGCAGTATTTCTATCTTTATTCGGCACAAATTTAACGCCGCAACGTTCTAAAACATTGAGCAAACTTATTAGTACTGCTGTATCAGGCTCAGTGGCTCCTCTTTTATCGTCAGCTGGTACGTGGATGCAACAAGTGGGTTGCACTACGCCACCAAGTTTGGAAGTGGCACAAAGCTTGGTTAGTGATTTTATTATATTTTCTCGGAAGACTCCAGAACAGCTAAAACAATTGCCGTTGGTTGCCCCACATTTTGCGAGTAATTTGATGACAGCCGTGGCCGATTTATATCTAAATGAGCAAAGGGGCAGTTTAACAGGTAAGAGCGGCCTTTGTACAATGTAGCACCATTTGGTCCAGTCATTTTGCAATTCAGTCCTTTCATTTTTTCTAAGTCGTGGACATTGAAAAATTTTTCCAAGTTTTATTTATTTATATTTATGTATTTATATTTATTTATTTATTTATATTTATTTATTTATTTTTATTTATTTATTTATATTTATTTATTTATTTATATTTATGTATTTATATTTATTTATTTATTTACATACAATAAAGTTCTTTGGTTCATTAAGGATGTAAACTAAATTAAATGAAGACGTCGGCTTTAAAAATTGAGAGAAACATTGCAAGTTCTTGCTTGGGATTTAATGTTGAAAATGGGTCGAATCAGTCAAAGGCGAACATAAATCAAGAACGTTTCTGCTTTTAAAAAAAAAAAAGGTTTGGTGTTTTGGCCTATTACCATAGCAGAAAGATCTATAAAAATGTTTTTTTTATTTTAATTTGGCTTTGATTTATTTTTCAATTTTGTTATGATTATACTTTGTTTGTATCGTTGTAGCACCCCCCGACGCTTTGCTGGATGTGTTTTGTGAATGGATATCTGAAAATCCGTCGCTTTGCTTGGCATCACAGCAGCCGTTAGCCTTACCATCAGGTGCCATAGCAATGACAGTCGTTACTCCTTTGGCGGGATTAATCAGATGGTCGGTTTTATCACCTTTAGTATCGAATCGTATTGCATACAGCAGTTTGCATCTAGCTCTACTGCAAACTCTCTTAGAAATCGTTCACTCTGGACCACCAACAGCTTTGAATGCCCAACATTTAGCTACGATTGTAGGTCCATTAAAACAACAAGCTGTACGTCTTGTTGCTGAAAACGTAAAACCTTCCGAAGATGCTAATTATCAGAAATGTATGGAACGTCTTTCTCAAGCTGTGCAAGTGGGACTTAGCGCCAATTGCGTTTTTGGTAATATTTCCCAACTAATGTGTGCTTTGGAATCGTTGCCCACTAATAATCTTATGAAAATTGTCATTACGGCTAATAAAAACCGATAGGAATTACACACTTTATTGCATATTAATTAAAACGGTTTAAATCTCCTGGTTTGTTTGATGATTTCGATTTTCTTTTTATCTTCTTCAAACTTTTTTCGTAATTCAAGGATGTTTTTCATTTTAGATTCTCTTATCTGAAATGTATAAAAATTTTTTAATTCTTTCTTTTTTTTCCCTTTCTCTATTTTCTCTTCTAATTTATTAACAACTGATTCTTTTTGCTCAAAACCAGAATTACGGCCTTGTTTTCCAACCGTTATCCAGCCGTCAACGTCAGCAGCAGAGTTTTTTGCAGCTTCAAAGGTTGAACGCTCCCGTTCATCGTACGCCACCATATATCCGTCAATATGTTTTTGCGTCTGCTCATTATCGAGAATTTCTTCCTGATATTGTCTATGCCAGAGTTGCATACCTGATTCTATAAAGGATTCTTTTGAAGTATCGCTGAATAAATTGATAGCCGATGCTTCTAAAGCCCGACCCAAGCTGGTGTTTTTCTTAAATACTACGTAAGCCACCTTGAATTTGAAAGGAGGCTTGACATTACTAAACTCTGTAAGATTTTCATGCCATTTTTCAGTTTCATCACGTCCCGGTTTTTCAGCAAATGTTACTAACTCCACTGTACCATATTGTTGAAAGAATTTCTCTAAACTTTGCGCTGTAACATAAGGCGGCAAATTTACTATAAATAGCGTGCGTCCCTTAGGTTTGTTGGGATCAATCAAGCGAATGAAATGTTCTTTCATGTAAACACTATGACAATGTTCGGCGTTCGCTGATACTCGCAATGGAATCACTATAATAAACAGTAGTGCAATAAATAGTTGAATATATTTTTATATTACGTTTATACCTTTATAGCCTTCGATTTCAGGCATTTTGTTTCCTTTTTTTGGTGTTTAGAAAACCGTTGAAGAGAAGCGAAAAAACTTGATAAGTTTATTTTCTAATACTTCCCAGTTCTTCTTTTTACAAAAATGAAAACAATTTTCAATGAATAAAGACCGGCACGTGGAGGATAAAAAATATTTTGTTTATAAAATTTACTTGTACATCTGCTTCTTTTTTCGTACTAAGAGAATGTACAGTGAAATATAGACCTAATAAACGACTTTGCCACACTTACGTATTTCCGTTCATTCCACTTATTAAAAATCAATAGAAACAGGTATGCAATGGAATGTAGTTTTTTTAGGAAAAACAATAAATAAAAAAATAAAAGCATAACTTTGGGATGACTACTTAAAATAAAAAATCAGAACATATCGTTGATTTATATATAAATATTTTCAAATAAGAATTTAAAGGAATTTTTTGCCGGTTTTTAAAGTGATATGAAGACAAAATAATTCAGCGTACTTCAGGATAATTCAAAGTTTGGCATTAAACACAGTTTGTACTTTTCCAGGTGTCGAATTTATGTATATATATCTTAGTCTATGATACATAACAACACATAAACTGCATTAAATCAATAAACTAAAAGTTATTGCATTTAGCTTTCTCAGCCGATAACATTTCATCGCAAGCCAAGGAAAATTTAGCATTTAATTTTAGCCATCATTTCTTCCTTTGGAAAAAAATCAACAATTATGAATACTGTGCCAAATCATGGCTTTATTGAAGTGCATCCTATACACCATCATCAGCATCAACCGCACTGTAAGCAACAATGCTTCGTTTTTACTGAAATAGCTGACATAGTGGAATTGCCTCCGCCAGAGATTACAAAGATCGCCAGTGAAAAGATGCAAAACGGTGGTTTAACATCTTACACAAAAGATCCTTGTGGTGGCAGCTCAGGTGGATTAGATTCACCTACTGATTCCCAGGCTAGTAAATCGCGTTGTCGTCGCATTCTTATCGTATTGGGAATAATGGTACTTTGCATAGCAATGGCAGCTGGAATCCCATTAGCGTTGCAATTGCGGCAATCTTCTCTATTGGAAGCTCGATTGGCATTCATACGCCGGCTGTTAACAGAAGCTCCTCTCATTGAAAGCTCTTGGAGTCCGGTTCGAGATATGAATTACAGCAGCAGTATGCAAGAAATGCGTCAGAAATACGTGGGTGCAGTGTTATGGCCAATTGTAGTGCCTTGTGCTTCTCAATATTTAGATGCTGTACAGTTGGCTTTAGAGGGTATTGATGAAGCCAAGCGTATTACTGCCGGCACCGATGCAATGCATATTGTAGAATCAGCTGATGAAATGGAACAAACTCATATTAGAGGTGAGGTGGCTGTTTTAATGGGTATAGGTGGCGGTCACGCTTTGGGTACCAGTTTGGCAGTCCTCCGTTCCATGCACTTACTAGGTGCAAGATTTGTATCTATCACAAGTTTGGATTGCACAACACCCTGGGCAGCTTCTACTCGAAATGTAGATTATTTATTTGAGGGAAATGCAACAATTTCCGTTAATGATTTTGGCAAAGTATTTGACTTCCAATAATAACCTGTTTGCCGTTTCAACTTTTTAAATCTATTGCAGATAATGTTGTTCGAAATGAATCGTATTGGAATGTTAATAGAAATATCTCATCTATCAGAGGCTGCAATGATTGCCACATTGAGAGCCGCCAAGGCTCCTGTATTGCTAATTAATTCAGCTCCACAATCATTTTGCAATAGTACAAATGTTGCCCCTATACCTGATCATGTTTTAAGGTTTGTGATGAGACGATCTCTTTTTTGCTGTCAATATACGAAAAGAAAACTTTTCAATCTTTCAGTTTATTACCCGAAAACGGAGGTGTCATTATGCTAAACCTTGAACGTTGCGGCGACCGTTTGTTAAATGTTCGTGAGGCAATCAAAGCAATTAATTATGTACGAAAAGTAGCCGGCGTTGATCATATTGGTTTGTCAGGAGCACCAAAAAGTTACGCATTTCTTTTGGCTGAATTAGCCCGAGATCGTGTTTGGGGCAATGCCGCCATCAAAAAACTAATTGGGGGCAATGTGGTTCGCATATTACGAGAAGCAGAAACACTTAAGAATCGTTTACCTTTGTACGAAGAATGGATACCACATGAATTAATTGAAAGCAATTCGTATTGTCGTTATCCCGAATCGTAAATTATTTTCATAATTATTAATATTTAACCCAATTTTTTGTTTTCAATTATCAACCGTTAGATACTAATTACTCGCATAAACTATTTATTAATGATACAAAAATAAATAATACATTTAATTTTATGGCACATAAGAAATTTTTCCTTATGTTTAAAAATTTATGCAACATAATATTCTCTTAAAGTTTATTAGAAATTTTATGAAGAAATTAAAAAAAAATTAAAATTAAAAATGCATGATTTTTAAGTGAGTTTTTGAAATCCAAGTTCACGCAAATATTCTTTCAGTACGAGAAAAAATTAAAAGTGAGACTATATTATAAGAACGGTCGTAGATTGAGAAGTAGGAGCACAGAATGCAGTTTTCAGATTCTCTTCTTTACTCATGAAATTGGAATATTTGAAAGATAACTACGGCATATCACTAAAGTTGCCAAGCAGAAGAGAAAAGTATGAAGAAGCATTGAGAAATGTTGACCTCGAAATTACAAGAGAATCCCTATAATTCGATTTCTACTGTCGAAAATAAAAATGACTTGTGTTTGAAACATAGACAAAACTTTGGCGGCTTCAATGAGATGCGTCACAGAAAAACAACTAGCATTTGTAACAAGATATATTTTAAATTGCTCCGAAGAATGCATATATTCAGTGATTCAGTGATTTTCTTTCATCTGAAAGCTGTGCAAACTTAGATAACCGCACAGTCCATAGAGTTATTTGGGGAGTTGCATAATATCTTACGATCGTTAGCTTGACTTCTTGACATATCAGCAGAGCGATTACAAAGTTTGAGTCTAAGCACACCGCTTAGAATGAAAGATGATTAGATTCGATTGTGATACCGTTAAAAAAATATTCAGAAAATCAATGTAAGATGTTGTTTGGCATGTTGCTTAGATGAATATCCTCATTAAGCAACGACATAATTTTATTGCTTTGCAATGAAATTCCATTTTGAAGTGAACGTAATATGAACTTGAAGTATTCTTTCTAAGAAGAAGACATGTTTTTCTTTTTGATTCATTTGTAAACTGTTCTTTGAGAATTTAAAGAGAGACTTCAACAATACAACTTGTAGTAGAGTATTCAGGCCATAACATAAACACATAATTGAATGTGTCTCCGTGTATGACACTTTGCTGTAAAATTTATATCCGGCCAGCGACACCTTAAGTTGAATGTTTTAAATTTCCGTTTGTATGCAAGTAAGAGATAGAGTAAGAAACCGGAAAGAGAAGATGCAACCAATACACATACATAATATGAGTGTACGGTGCTCCTTTAATTTCTTCGGTATTAATCAACAATTTATTATATTAACGCAACATAATTAATGTGTCAAATACATGAAACCAACATGTTCAATATGCTTCATGTTCACACGCGTACACCTGCATACCTTGGTAAGCATGCAGGCTTATATATTTGTGTGTATGTGTAAGTTTATGGTTAAATACTGCAATGGCTACAAATGCCTGGATGCCTGGATGCATGCGTGCATGTTACACCCATAGATACTAGAATGGTTAGTATAGGTGACATAATAGGAGAATTCCTGCAGGGGATAAAGAGATATGAATGTACCTATAAGCATACACACACACACACACACACACACACACACACATATATATATATATATATATATACACAAGCAAAAGTACTTCTAGGCCACATATGAAAACTTTACATTTTCATCCTAAATATTTACATACAGCGAGAGAATATTAAGTTCAACACACACATATTTATACAAAACTTGGAGATAACTACTACTTAGTAAGACATCCATAACTTTGCTTGGTTGCTTAAATGTCACTACAGAGATATTTGGTTATTAAGGGAGGAGAAGAGAGGTGAACGATTTTCTTCGATAGGTGAATGAATTCATGTATTGTTTGCATTATGTGTTGTTTGCCAGAAATTGCATTTGCGGTCAAAATAAGGCGAAGCACGTGCTTACGAATGTCTTTATTGCTTATATTTTGGTATGTATAAATGTATGTATGTATGTATGTATGTGTATCTTGGTTTAGCTAACTAATATCCAAATAGCAAATTTTGGTTTATGTATTAAATGTAAGATGGCAGTGAAACGCCCCATGTGGTTGAAAATTATCTTGAATTCTCTACGAGAGATATTGAATCAGAAACATAATACAATGCAATGCTGACAGCATCCATATTGTATTCTCTTCATCAAGTTATTCATTATTATTTGTTCTGATTTCCTTGGAAATATCACTTAAAAGCTTAACCAATAAATTTTAAATCGTTTGAATTTGACGATTTGTCTGCAAGAAAAAGATGTAAAGAGAAAGAAAGGGAAAGTGAAAGGGACAGGGCGAAAAAGAAGCTGTAAATATCATAATACACAACAAATTGGTATCTATGGAAGTAAGAATAAATCTATAAATTTCTGTTCTTGTTGTGTGTGTGTGTGTTTGTATGGTATTGAATTGCTTTGAGGAGACATAGATATAAATTGAAAATTCATGTTATTGACTACATTTTATATTGAAAAGTACTGAAAGTAGATTTAGATCACGCGGGCTACATTAATTCTGTCACTTCTCTTATCATTCTCAGAAGCAAATATTAGAGCGAGACAGATCATATCTTTTACTCGATTTTAAAATGTTTGTCTGTCCATCCTTTCATAACCTTTATGAAATATTTCTAATATGGTTTAAGTTGTTCGCTATGGCGTCTTATTGTGGGTTACCGACTATTTCAAATAGCTTTCGAAAAATACCATTATTTTCAAATAGAATTTCCATCATTGGTTTGCGTTTATCGGTTAACGAAGGGATTCAAATCATACTATTCTCTTAAATCATAAAAAGTGACTTTCGATGGCTAATTAATTCATTGCAAAGTCATTTAATCGCCAAAGTGCATTCAATGATTCATTTTGAATAAATATTTTCACATTTTTTACGTCATTAAACTTGAAATCCACTCTTTACGAGTGGTTAATTAATTATTGATTATCTGATCACTATCAGATAATGTTTTGTTTTGTGTTTTAATTGGAAACTTTTCTGGAACGACCAAAAAATAATAATAATAAAACAGTTAGAATTCAGTTTTATCTTTTATATGAACATTTGTGAAATTTGAAGCCGATCTATTAACATTCAATCGTATAGAATAGTTACTAAACGTTTTTTAAACTGGAATATCCTGAGTAGTGGGAAAAAGAGAGAAGTAAGGAGAGGAAAAAGAAGAAAAGAAAGAGATAAAAGAGAGAGAGAGAGAGCGCGAGAGAGAGAGAAAAGTATAGGCGAATAAAGAGAATGAGAGAAAGGAAGGGAAGGAGAAACGAATATTTCCAGCTCTTATCGGAACAGTTTGAGAAAACTCGGTCGCCTCGAAAGAAAGCGTTTTTTAAACAGAACAGTGTATGAGGAAAAGAGAATGAGCGAATAGGCGAATAGAAATTAGTAGGAATGAGCCAAAGAAAGGGACCGAAAGGGACAGACAAAGAGATATTTCCATTTCTTATCAAAACCATTTGGTTTGCTCTAGTTTTTAACCTGGTAGGACAGTTGCTATGTAGCGATATAACACTGGTTAATAATTCACCTTTTGTTCGTTCGATATGAACATTTATTAAAAAAAATGATATGGTTAAGGACAGCAGATAGCTTAAACAGTAGATATATTTAAATTTAGAAGAGAGACTTTCCACTCCTCAATCGGAATTATTGTTCTGTTCTACATTTTCTTGTGGTCTCTTAGAAATACGGAAATTCAAGATTTGATTTCCGCTTTTCATAGCGATTACTGCCGGACAGAGAGAGAGACAGCCTCCCCGAGACGTAAGTTGGAGCATAAATCATCTCTTAAGACTATGCAACGATATGAATCTTTATGCCTGTCGGTCTCATTGTTGGTTGTCTGTCTGTGGTCTGTCTCTTGCTCGAGGGTTGTTGCGAAAATTAGTAAGAGAACTCCAACTGTCTACTAAAGATTGAAAACAACCATCATTTGCCAACTACTAAACCCTTTAAAGGCCATTTACTGTGAATTTCAGACATAAAACCAGTTGATAAATAATTTTACCATGATCGTATAAAATTTCATAGCGAAACTGGATACAATGAACTTTCGAGCAGGCTTGCAATGGGAAAGAAACTGACAACTTACAATCCGCACAAGACAATTGAATTTCAATTTTAGCGCAATTATTTTGCACGGCCATCTAAGGGCTGAGTACGGAAATGATCCCAACAGTTGAGGTTCAAGTTATTATATATTGATTTAAGATAAGGATATGAAGTTATTTGCGAAAATAAGTCAATTTTATGAAAAAGTTTTACTAGTAGTCCAGTAAGAACTTTGTTATATATGCCTTAGTTACCTTAACGGTGTCCAGAGAGAATTTTATCTGAAAAAAAAAAGTTAAATATGCTTCTAAAGCATTGATTTGTTTCTTTATTATTTCGTTGCATAAAATATTTATTCAATTAATAGTTAAATATAATCTGATTATATTTTAGTTCTATAATTTTTTTTGTCAATAAACCATATGCACCCAGAAGTGTATAGATAGGCAGACATTTATAATAATGTAAAAAAAAGAAGATAAATAATTTAAATAAATAATTGCGTAAGATAATGACAATAATCATAATAAACGGACAAAATCGTTCATTACTCTTTGTATCCGAATATTGTTTAAATATATTAATTAAACGTTTAATTAAAATAATTCATGCGGTGCTAAGCATGTTTATATGTAACACTTCGATCAGTAATTCTCGGGACTGACTGACAATAAATGACTTTTAAATTCGCAAACAATATTTATGAAGATTTCATATCATTTCGTTCATTTTTTTTTTTTCAACAAACACATCAAAATTTTCTTGATTTTAAAAGTTGGCATATTTGCATTAATTAATTCGAATCCGATGGCTGTTTATAAAAAAATGCATCGAAATGTTAGATGTGTTTTGGACAGACACTCTTGAAGGATTGTCTATGCTGATGAACAAATTCGAATTTCGCAATAAAAATACTTTTTCTTACATAGTCCCGGTAACTATTGGCCGATCGATCTACTGTACTAATAAGCGTTGGTATTAGATATTTTTGTTTATCATTTTTCAAGTATACGAAAAGAGAAAAATCATTTAAGTCCGATAATAATTTTACATACATGAAATCTGTTAATTGTTATGAAAATGATTAAAAATTGGTTATTGTCCGCTGCTGCTGATATAATGCAAAAAATGAAAGAAATTATATACAGTTACAGGCAAAATAATTCCAATTTTTGAACAAAACAATGAACGAGCGAAACTTTTGAGATTATTCGGCGATATTTTGCGTAGTTGTTTGAAAGCTTTTTATGCATACCATTTAAGCTTCTGGACTAGATTTTCAAAATCTGTATAATCTGTTATAAATCTAATTTTTTCAAATTTCTTCACAGCTTTGCCTAAAGTGAGTTCATATGGACGATTATATCGTTTATAATACACGAAACGTATCTACTATAGAATCATAATTTTTGTAGTAAATTTTCACTATTTAAATACATTCAGTGGGTATTGAACGATCCATATTGCAAAATGGCAAAGATTACGCTAAACAGATGATAGCTCAGGTGACAGTTCCGTTTCACATATTTTGCTGAAATGTATCTGCCATGCTCGGACCACGAAATGGATAACACTGTCTTTCGATTTAAATCTATTTAGATTCGCTTATAAAAGTTCAATAAATAAATTAACTAGTCTGGTAAAGCGAAAGGATACAATTGTTATGAAAAAGTAATCAGTTACTTTGCTTTAAATATTCTTGCCAAGTTCACTACTAATTTCTATCAGTATAATATAATTTAGCGTTTAAAATATTTATTAAAAACGATATTTACTCACATGTAGTAGCTTTTGCGTTAAGATCATACAATCGAACTCGTTTCGTTAACAACTGTAGATATCTGTAAATATATAAATGAAGTTATTATAAGAGACTTTTGTTGTTATTGTTATTATTAAGCATAAACTTTAAAAAGCTCGTAAACCCGACATAAATTGTTTATGGTATTTTAATAATCACAATATAAAAAATTATTTCATATTAAATTGAATGAAATTAAATTCTAGTTGTAATGATTGAAATTCATATTAAAAAAAAAAGAAGAAAAATAAATTGTAAATAATATTTATGCAAAAAAATTTAATTAGTAAGTTTAAATTTATTTCAAAATAAAATAAAAACACAAAAAAATAGTTTTTAATTTCTGCAAACCAGATACCGAGTAATTTTGTGTCAAAATGTTACTTACATGTTCACAAATTTTTATATATTTACAAATGCTCGCCTGTACACGCATAAGTAAGTAAAATTATTTCTAAAAATTTTTTCATTTAATTTCTTCTTCCAGGTAAGTCGTTTTAAAAGTGTCCTGCAGAAAAATATTCTTAGACAACAGAATGTGTGTAAATGTTAAACTCGTTTAAGTTTTATATACATTTTATGACCTATAACAAGTAGCTTACAAAATATTTAACGTAAAACATTTAAACACACAAACACACACAATGTTCGTCTGTGAATAGTATGAATATAATTTATTATATGGAAAAGTTGCTCACTTGCATAGATAGACAAGGTTTTGTTTCGTTTTTTCTTCTTTTTTTTTTTAATTCTTTTTGTTATAATCCCTTCCGAAGTATAGAAGGGTATAGATTGCAAATTGCTAGTTGTTGTTGCTGTCATTTTTAACTTTTTTCTTTTTTTTTTTGCTTTAAGGATTATCAGGAGCTCATAATGTTTGCATGAAGTTTTTTTTTTACCAAGTACTTAAATATAGCAATGAAAGGAGTTTGCATTAGACTTACGAAGTATATTAAGGGGTAAGAAAGGCTACACATAAATTTTTTAGAAAATCATTTTATTTTTTATTGTCTTAACAAATGCTACGAACTTTCTAGTTTATTTAAAAGAAATTTCCCCACATGAAACCAATTTTTTCTATGAAATTTCGGACTGTTCTGTCAGCGCTTCAAAAAGGCTGCTTGTTTCAAATTAGTTCCCCTGGCTGGGAAGTTACAATCTAATCTGTTGCCTATTGATTTGTAACTTCTCTAATGCACTAGAAGATGTCATTAGAGAGTGTTCATGATTATTTGAAAGCAGTACCAAATAAAAAAACCATAGTGTCGCTCTGTCGAAACGACCGTTAAGCAGATATATGAGATGGGAGGGTATCAAAAAATTAAAAATTTAGAATGAAGTTTTTGTAGTCGATTATGAGTTCAGCTACAGAATTATATTATATTATATTCCTTCTTTCTACATCATTTCGATTTATATGAAGTGTAAAATTTGCGAATTTATCTCTCTCACATGCAGCAAAAGAAGTATTTTCGAGCAAAAAATCGTCGAGGAAAGAAACTGTATGGGGAATATATGAACTTCAAAGGGCAGCTTTATGATTCTAGGTTTCTGACAGATTAATAGAAGAAAAATACAAAATTTATTGATATATCTAACGTAAAGTATATAGAAATGTTAAAACTTTAAGCTCGTCTTTCTCGAAAAATGGTTTTTCACTATCGTTTTGTTAATAACAACAGAAGGTTTAAGAAAGAGAAACGCGCACCAAGTTTATAAGATTAGATCAAAATTTTATTGAAATCTTCTATGAGTTTTTTTTGTACACAGATAAAGAATGCGAGAATTACTAAACTCGAGCGGAGGATTATTTTTTTTTTCTACTGTCATAACATCAGCAAACGAATCAACCAAATACCGACAAATTTTCGCTAAAAACTCTAAGAAAAGGGTTAGCAGAAATAAATGTTAAATCCTAAAATTTATAAAGAAATGCGATGGATCGCAACACTCCAGACTTGCGGAATTGTGAGACGATTCATGGGCGACTTTGAATAAAAAAAAAAAAGAAGAAAACTCAACAACAAAACTCAATGCTCGTTTTGTGCTGGAGAGAAAAAAAAAACAAATTTTGCAAATACTTTATTAAACGTCGTTATAGATCGATCGATTAGCCTTAATTTATCCGATTGCCACAATTGGTAATTAATGTTATTAAAGTAAATATGTGTAAGCGGGTATTTAAAGATTATTATGTACATAAAACTACATACATGAAATGAATTTTTTTTTCATTTTATTCTTAATAAAACGAAAATATTTAATACTATAAAGCTCAACGGCAGTGCAATGGCAGGATAAAAGCAACAGCAATATTAATAACAATCACCAAAGCTGCTCGCTTATACAGACAAAGCAAATGGTAAAGTAGAGTATAGAGGAAGTGAAGTGAAGTGAAGTGAAATGTTACTCTCTTCTTATTTAACGGAATTTGTATACGATTCACTACAAAAGTAAAACTCTTCAATTTATTTAATGAGACTAATTACATAATGATAATGTTAACGTATTTAAATGTTTGTAAGTGTACACGTGTGTATATGTGTGTTTGCACATATAATATAAACATGTAAGTATGTGTATGTATTTATGTGTATATGGACATATATATATATATATATATATGTGTGTGTCGCATTGTTGTAGCTATATTTAACGTCCTTTTTATGGTAATGGTGTTGGTTGGATAATATTTCCTTCTTTCCCTGTTCTGCAGAACTACAAGCATATGCATATTTATGTGATGTGTGTAAACCAGTCTTTCTCTACTGTAAGCAATGTGACTGTGACACTATTTAAAATAAAGTAAAATGCTAGCCTAATAGTCATGCTTACATGTTAAGGCTTTGTATACGTGTAAAGTAATATAAATATAGACTGCGTATATTATTGTATTATTTTTATAACTCTTTTCTCTGTGTAAGTATGCATGCATGTACATGGAATATGCACAACTGTTTCAATTAGAGTTTCTTAATCATTAAATAAAGAGAACACTATACCCATCTCACTCAATCCTGAATTCTCGCTAACCCATCTCTCGTTCTTTCTCTCTTTTTCTTAACGCTCTTTATGATTATGTTCCTCTCACTCTTTCATCAGTCTTCGGCAAAGCTTATACAAACTTATATGACCGTCTGTGCTTAAACATATATATATATATACATATATATATATGTATATGGATGTTGGCAAATACTTGACGGTGTGTATAATTACTGACCAAAAGTTTGAAAAATTAATTTAAAATGTTATACTATGCATAAAAAAATATATAAAAACGATAACAACCACAACAAAAATGAAAGCGAGAAAAAAAAACGACCGGAGAAAAGTAAATTTATATTTTATGCGATCATGGTCGTTTATCTTGATTGCTTGCCAAGTATTTATTTCACTTTTATGTGTGTTAGTGTTTATTTCACTTACATTTGACTGACTTTTCTGCATATCGCTGGTGTTGTGTTATGTATCCACAACTGCATACACACACATATTTGTGTCGTATGGATTTATATTATATGGTGTAATTAATTATTTCCTTATAACAGAGATACACATATGTTTACATACATGAGTATATGTAAATACATACATAAATATGTAGAGTTGTAAAAACACACGATAACATAATTATCATTGACTTGTTTTACAACATTTCGTATTAAATAAATTTCTTTTCATATATTTCATTTACTTGACAAATAACTGTTGACACAGTTACACATTAAGTATACTTACACTTACACGTAAAGCATACATATATACATTTGCTAAACAATATCTTTACTATGTGCCTGTCGGTTGCATTTACTCATAAAATCTCAAATGAAACGGGTGCACGTGTTTTCCCTTTGGCTTCTTGTACAAATTAAATGATTTATGTTTTATTAATTCAGGTGGAAATTATATCAAATCCGTTTTAAATAATTTCTGTATGTCAAGTTTATGTAATTTCTGTAATTAATGAATTTAGATGATTTTTTGTTTTTCTTCATAACCGCTAAAGCAAAATGAAAGCTTACTCAATTTTTTATATCGGTTGGACCAAATTAATTTTCGATATGAAAAACCTCATAAAGTCGATTAAGATTTCAAAACGATTTATTTACGTTTGTTTGCCCATCTGTCCGTCCTTCTATTTTTCGATCCTGATGGTTATTTCATAATAATATTATAGAAATTTGTAAAGAAAATGAAACTTTTAAAAAATTCATTTCAAGACTGGCTCGCCTTTCGTTTCAAATCACCAGACTAACGTAGCAATATAATGCAAGATACTAAAGGTACTATTTTAAAATTTGTTGTCGTATAAATACAAACCACAGCAAACATCGATCCATGCGCTATATAAAAAGTCTCCGTGGTTTTTTACCCTTAGATGGGAATGATGGGTGCATACTTTCTTAATTCTTTGTTCGTGTAAAAAGTTACATTGATTTGAAAATGCGTAAAGTATTTGAAAACACCAACCATATGGCAGTTTGGAATCATCTGAAAAGAACAGCACGGATAACTGACATATCTCACCCAATAATTAATAAAAAATTTAGCGGGATCATATTTTTGATTGATCACCTACCATCAGACTATTTAACAATTAACAAAAATGCTTTATGATCATAGAAATGGTGGTTACTTAAAATTTCTTGTAAGAGGATTTTAATTTTTTTGCTTTTATTATTAAACGAGCAGTTAATTTTTCGTCTAAGGATCAAATAATTACAGTTTAGTATTTTCTTTAAATATCTTCTGTTAAATCTTTTAATACCTATTGTACAGTAACATAAGTAAAAACGATGGTCTATAATGTTTTACCCCTGAGGATATCACTTGAAATGCACAATGCACATAAACGTATAACCAATAAGTTATACACAAAAGACATCACACCGTAGTGCAGTTTACAAAGAAACCCATTAATACTATAGTAAACGAAGACATAATATAAGCAACACGTCTTGTTTATTCCGTAGACAATAGAGAAATAAACACACAAATAAACAATACAACGATGAAAGAGACAGACATATAAACCATTTGACAGATAGGTACACAATAAAATAAAATAAAAAAAGAAGAAGCAAATGCTCGTACAAAACACACAAATTTGCGGTGTGTATGTGAAATTAATACAATACAAAGATTTCTCTAGCGTGCAATGATTTCAATTTTTATTTTCATTTTTATTTTTATGTTTCTTTTTCATTTTCATTTTCTTTATTTTCTCTTTTGCACACTTATTCCCTGTATAGTTTTCCTCACATTCATTCTTGTCAACATATTGAAGTGTATTGTGGTAATTACTATCGCAATTTATTTATTTTTTATTATAGATTTTATCACATCAATTAAGATTAAAACAAATATGTTTACAATTTTATAGTTGAATAGAATTAAAAAAAAAACAAAAACAAAAACAATTAGTTAAAAATTAAGCAAAAGAGTAAAGTTATAAAAAGGGAAAGATGTATAATTGATTTTCAAGTTTATTTATATTTATATTGATTAAAAAATATTCTTAAGTATCTACTTTGTCTTACCTTATCCCAAAAGTAGGCAACATTATTTTTGACATCACACTCACTACGGTTGCATGAGAATTTATTATACAAAAGTATAAGTACAGTAAGGAAAAAGTAAATAGGATGAGAAAAATAAGAAAAAGCAAACCGGCATGGAAAAAGATAACGGTGATGGAATATTTTCTTTTATATATGACACAATTCAGGTTAAGATATAACTATCTATCAGACTTCGAACTGATTAGTAAAAGCTTAGTTGACCAATTTATTGTCAAAGCCACTAATAAACTGTGTTACAGAAAGCGCTTAACGTTTTTCTACGATTCAGAATTCTTCTTTACACTATGCAAATATTGTATACCATAATAATTTCCTTTGAAACGCTTCTTGTCATTGAGCACGGTCTTAGATTTCACCTTTAATACTTTATAATCAGGTCAGTAAATGTTCGTTTCGTCTTAAAGTTTCCTTTTCCCGAAACTGAGATGAATCATTATTAGAAGGGGGTTTTAAGTTATGATTAAAGATATAAAAGAAAAAGAAAATTCAGTGTAGTCGCTGAAAGTCCTAACTTCAAAGATTGACTTCTCTTTGTAAGGTAGATGAAAGTGCTTACTTTGAAGGCGGAAAAATTAATGTGCGAATGAGTAGCTCTTCACTATTTAAGAACTTCGGACATTTGCTATACATCATGTACATCAATTTTACTCTCTTCTCTTTTTACTGTTATTTGGTTTATTCAGTTAAATTGTTAACATTTTCTAAGCGCAATGATGCGCATTGTTTTCATTACATTTACATCGCTTTGATCACGTTCTTATTAACTTTTACGTCTGATTAAATTAACAATAACATGTTATCTATATATTGTGTTATACTTAATAGTATAAAAGTAAGTTCTATACTCATCGTCCACACGCTGACAGAACTCATCATTTTAGTTATTCTTTCAGCAAAAAAAAAAGAAAAAAAAAAGAAAAAATGCTACTAAGTACGAAAAAAGAACTCATATGTAAGGACCGTAATGAATTTTAGTATTTGTTGGCTTAGCATTTTTAATCACCATTTCTGCATAAAAGGACAAACTAAGCAACCAGCCAAACAACCAGTGAACCATTCAACCAGCCAACCAAGCAGCTAACTAACTGTGCCGCCGCCAGTTTGAATAGCAATAGACTTGTACATCGTGTAGAGTTAGTTATCTGTGTTTGTTTTAGCATCGTCATAGTCCTGCCTTGTTTAGCCCTCAGCTGGAACTTACAACTTTTTTTTTTCTCTATGTAATTGTTCCGTCGTACAAAAATGATGCGGTCGCAACAATTTCCCTCCACCAGTACTACAGTAATGAGTAAAAAAGAAAAAAAAAGAAAGAAAATATATAGAACGGTTTGAGTTTAGGAGCACTTGTGTGATTTCATGTGAACAACAAGTACTTGTTTACTTGCGCCCAGGTGAGCATTGTTGCAACACAGAAAATCCTCTGTATGTCGAGTGTTTTACAGTGTCGCTTTAGTTTCGATGGCTGTTGTTATTGTTGTTGCGTTTTCAGAGAGAAACAAAACATTGAAAAAAAGTTTTTTCCTCCTCATGTAGAAAAGTCGAAGAACGGGAAGGAGGGCCTGATAAACATCTGGAATGTATGCAGTGTTGCAGAGTCAGCAGCCTGTTAGTGTGTGTGCGTGTGTGCTTGAAGCCGTGGTTCTTTGGTTCATAAAGCATGAAATATTAAGCAGGGCCATATTGCATGCAGAGCACAATCTCGCACAAATCTTTCGTTTCCACCTTACTCGCGTATTCATAAAAATCTTGTTCGGGATTTTCGTTCGTTTTTCTCTTTTTTTTCCTTTTTTCTTCTGTTGTGTGTGAGTTTTTATGAAGGACAACTTTTAATTGAGGTAAAATAAGCCTCGCTTGCTTTTTAGTTGTGTCTGTCCTTTTTGGTTTGTTGTTGTTGTTGCTGAGTTATATTTTTTTTTCATGCTGCAATTACAGTTTGCCTTTAATTTAGTAGCAGCGTAACGTTTTCTCATGCTATCGCCATAGGGTGATAGTAGGTACAGGTGACCATGAGACCAAGTAACTCAACATTAAGTATGTGTGAGGAGTTTTGTGAGTATTGGCTAACAACTTGTTTAAGCCGTTATGACTTTATTAATTTTTTCTTCTCAGACCTTCTATACTGCCACTGTTTTTGAACATAAATCCGTTCAACTATTTTTTTTGTTTTTTTTTTTTGTTTTGCTGCGATTTTTTACTATGTTTTCACTAAAATTCATACTGAGTTTAGAGTGGACTGAATGAGAGATGGCCTGCGGTATTTATGGTTTAAGATTTCCGCTTGTTTTTCATTATTGAGTTTTTAACGTGTGGTGTTTAGTTTAGTTTTATTTATTTTTTGTTTTCCTTTCTTGTTTTCTATTCCTTTTTTCCATTCCTGATATCTCTGGTCCGAGCATGTTGATGCCGCTGTTAAATGTCACTCGGTATAGTAATTGTGACAGAAGTTATGTGTGTGTGTGTGTGTGTGTGTAGTTGTTAGTGCTTTGTTTGTGATTTGTTATACAAAAGGACGATTACGTTTTTTTTTGGTTTAGAGCGGTTATGCTGTATTTACTGTTTGTTAAAGAGGATAAGAATGATGCGATGTTATTGTTGCAACACTGCAATCGCAGCACTGTCTTCTTCTTCCTTAAAAAAAAAAAAATTGAAAATAAAAATAGAAGAAAAACTGCTGAGCTTGGTGTTTTATATGAATTTTTATGTGGGTTTAAGGAATTTTTACTAACTGTAAACGCTATGCATGGGATATGTTTTCATGAAATTATTCTTGTGGTTGTTTAACTTTTCGTTGCATGTATAACAAATTAATCTGGACTAATTTCAAAACTAACTAATTTTTTTTGATTCTTTGTGTTTTTAAATGGAATCCGACCATGATTAATAAATCATTAAGCACTTAATCAAGCAATTAAAGAGGGGTTTCTATATGGTTCCTTGAATGAGATAGAGAATGATAGAAAAATATGATTATAGGCGTGGCAAAGTTTTAAGTTTTTCAATCATATTTCAGCAGTCGTATACGGGTTAAAAATCTTTTTCTTGAAACATAATTTCTTAGAACGACAGAAATAATATTAAAAATTTTTTCATTTTCATTTCGTATGAGTTACTCACGTTTTTTCTTAAGGTGATCTTTCTTGTTTCTATTACTAGTACTGCCAATAGTGCATTTAGCAATTTTTTCAGGATAATTAAAAAGTCACTTTAAAATTTTTTTTATTAAAAACGGACTCAAGCATAATGGTGTAATGAATATTAAGAAAAAAGGTGTATAAGAACGATTGACTCAATCAATATGAAAAGTTACGATAATAACAGAGAAAATACGAATTTTGGACATGTTATTGAAAAAATTTCCATCATTGAAAATATATAAGAAAATTCAAGGAGTTCTGTTTCGTAGATGGAAAAAAGCCATAAAAGAAGACGTTCCAAATCTGAAGCAGATTATATGAAGAGATTCCTTGACTTGATGCCGCAATAAATTCTTTTCCAAAGAAATGGTTCGTCTTTAGCCATTAAATATTAAAATGTCATTAATAAATAAATAAATAATTATAAATATAGAAAAAAGATATAAATAAACATTTCGGTTTGAAAATTGAAAATGAATTTGAAAAATTCTTCATAGGTAATCTTCTTAAAGTTATTTCTTGACATCAACTATCAATTATTTGTACCTGCTAACATATCCTTTTTAGGAGAAAAACATGGTTAGAAGAGCTCGTATTTTAGTCGTTGCTGTATCGGCAAAATAAACTACAACATCAAAGATTCTTACAAATATACTAGAGGGTGTTAATTAAAGTTTATATTTTATTATGGGAAATATATTATGGAAGTTTCACGTGCATACGCAAATATATATCCATCAAAAGTTTTCGTTTTGTTTTTGTTATTTTCATATTTTCAAGTTATTATATGTATTCACAGCAACTTAAGCCTCCGCTTCGACTTTTGACAAAACAATGTTTTTAATATTAAAAAAAAATGAAAAATATTATATTGATGTGTTTGAATTTCCAAATCTTTTTTGCAAAATTTTTTTAGTTCTCTTTTTAAAATTTTTTTAAGCGTATTAACTCAGTTTTGTGATAGCAAACTGTGCCTGTGACAACACAATTCATTAAAAAAAAACTCCTTTACTAGTAAAAAAACTTTTCTTCATTAATAAAAAATTAAAAAAAAATTCATTTGCTACTCTTTTTGCTCTTTTTTTGCTTATAACAGTACTTTTTCTAAATATTAACTTTTTTAAAATCATTCCTATCGCCAGTTCACACCTTGTTACATTAAAATATAGTTTTTTCTTTGAGAACATTAATTAAAAGTTTTGATAGAAAAGAAAAACAGTAAGCGTTGAGTGATGTGAGTGAATATGCATATATAAATATATAAACATTTATATGTGTTTGTATACGAATATACATATTCAGAGTTACACTCTCACTCTCAAATTTACTTCCGACTCTCTCTTAGTTTCATTTGCACTTTTGTTCTTCTCGGCAAGTGTGATAAATAGAATCGAAACATTCAACTCATAAGGATAAAGTATCCTCTAGCACATTAGTTGCTCGAAAACTTTTTGGATAGATGGTTGGGTTTTCCACAATTTTTTTTAAATTTTTTTTTACTCATGCACACATTGTTTGATTATTTTTTTAAAGTTAAATAACACGATTATCATAAACGGAATTCATAATCATAAGAGATTTTTCTTAACCTTAATTTTAAAGGCAATAATGTTTTTAAGTAGAATTAAATATATCGCTAAACTTAAGTGTATTGCTGCATAGTCGTAATTCGAAATCTTTCCGTTTGTTGTTGGTTTGGAATGATTAAAATAAAATCCTTTTCAGCTTAAACTTAGTTCTGTTTTTTTGTAAGTTACTCTTACACGCATCAACTTTCAAAATACTCGGAAACCATTTATTAAAATGCCTAAATTAATTTGAAAATAAAATAAAATAAAATTTTAATTTCGTAATTAAAGCCATAAAATATGTTAGTTTGAAGAGAAGCCTTGAATTTGAACGTAAATTAAATACTAAATGTGATGATATGAGTAATATAGCTTACGACAAAACATACGAATAGGTTTCATTTAGTAATTAATGTTTTAAGAAATAAAATAATATTTTAATATCGAGTATTTGCTTTTTAAAAGAGACTGTCTAATATTCTCTTTAAGCGAAAGATGTAAAAAGCTTTTCTAGGTTTTAGCAATGATCAGCGTGAAAAGGGCGGAAAGCTACAGAGAAAAAAAGGGAAGAGAGAGCAATTCGCTACCACATTTAGATTTTACAATTCCCACAAGATTTGAATTGAATTGTTTCTCGGGCTGGATGGCACACGATGCAATTTTCTTGAAAGCTTATATCGTTCACATCTATATCCAATAATTTAGGCACAAAAAAGATGACTATGATGTTGCAATCATTAACTATTATTGCTTGAAAAACTGCTTTTTTCAAAAAAGAATAGTGCGATGATGCGTTCAGCGCAAAATTAGCATTAAACAGTTCCATGTTATGGATGCATTAGTTTCTCAACAATCTTTTGTTAATTTTCTGAACTTGAGATTTTATCAATTAACCAACCAATCTAGATAAAACTGAGGCTCGAAGATAATTTCGTTCGAAAAGTCAGCATCTACTTCTTGGTGTTCCATAATCTATGCATTCGCGTTGTTCTTTCGTGTAGTGCTCTATTTTTAGTAATACAGGACTGTCAGCTGTTACGCTGTATTCTTTTTTCATTGGAAACATTTCCCCGCACGTAAGGCCCAAAATTCAAATCTTATGAGAACGTTGACGGATTTTCTAGATTAAAGACTATTACATTGAAAAGAAAATTCGCTTATTATCCAGCAATTCGTTTATGATCTAGTTAGGAATCTTGCGGACTTCGGTATTGAGAAAGCTCCGTATAAAGAGCAAGCTAGCTTTGTAAATACTCGTTAATAATAGAACTAAGAAAAGGAATTTGTATTACCAAAAAAAAAGGTTGACCAAAAAGAACTTCGAAAAATAATTTGCGAGTCGGAATTTCTTTCTTAACAGTTCAACAGATACAAATGTTCACTTTCGGTTTTTTTCAACTTCATATTTGATTTCGTTTCCAATGTTATTATCATTATCTTCTTTTATTTTCAAATTATTATCATTAACACCTACTCTTACTGGGGAAAATCAAAAATAAAACATGCCTTAAGCGATTGTTTCTCGCTGCTACTTGTTCTAGTAACAATTACGATTATGGTGGTCATTGGATTTTGTTCTTTCCCTTTTTCATTCTTTATTATTTTTACGTGTTTTTTTTTAATGCCATCCTCACGTCCTGCTCATCATGTCGACGATGGCTTGGTGAACAATAATGACAGTGGCTGATACTGTGTAGTATTGTCAAACTCATTGTTAACTTTGCTTCTGCATAAAATAGTATATTGTTGACAATACAAACTGAAATCCTGTTGCTAATAAAAAAGAAAAAAAAAAAGGGAGGTTAGGGTTTGCTGAGCACAAACCTCTGTCACCCCGTGTACGACCTCGGTTTTTATTTATTTCTCTTTTACGTCGTTGTTTTTGTTGTTGCCGCTGACAACTTTTTGTTCCCAAAGTAATAACAATAGTTTATTATATCATTATTTTTGTAATTTTATGATGACTTTATAAATATTTTTTACCATTGTGGGACTGACATTGTTAATGCTATGTATTTGCTGCTGCAGATACTACGGATACGATAGGCAAAGAGAAGAGATGCAAGAACGGAGAGACTTTTTATTGTGTATTTGTTTGTTCAGTTAAAGGTTACATAAATAACAATTTCCAATAGTACCATAACAGGAAAATAAAGGGGGAGTTCGAGAATTTTCATTAAAATTAACTTTAAGCCCTTATTGCACTTATTACCAATGAGTATTTGAATTAATTTCTTTCGTTTCAGTCTTTATTCGATATGACGTTTTCTTTGCAATTACAAAGAATACGGGGAAAAAACCGGCAGTATAACTTTAAAATTTCAAGTAGATGCTGAAAATCATCAAGTTCTAAAAAAATCTTAAGGGCGAACGCGCGTTTTTTGCGGAACTGTGTTTGGGCTTTACTTACATTGATATAGAGATTACAGCTAAAGAGCGCTTAGATTAGTCGAATAAATTAAAACATGAAGTATTTGAGACCCCTAAATAGGTAGCACAAATTTGCACTCAACGCGTGTCAAGAATTCGCAAATGTTTTGTAACGAACGTGTCAGTTAAAGAAGTACACACGTTATAATCTGGAAGTGACGACCCTTAAATACCATCCGCTGTTGTGCTACTCTTACCTTTGTGATATAATATCAAAAACTATACTTCTTATCCATGTAAAGGTGTACTGTTCAAGATGGTCTGTTGTGGTCCGAAATGGAGAAAAATTAATTTTCCTGTTAAGGATCTTATTAATAATCCTCACCTATTTTCATTACGTGATACTAAAAGTGTTTCGATTTTACGTTGATAGCTATTATGAATGTCTGGCCACACGGTGCACCTAAATAGAGGACTATTTTTTGGCGAACTATAATCGACGTCTCTCAACAGAGAAAGTGATAGTCAGTCTAAAACATTTTCGACTCTTGGACTTAAAGGTGTATGTTTCCGAATTTTTTTTCTGGATACATGAGAAATGATGTGAAAAATATGAAGTGATATATTTGATTTTTAATTAAACTTTTTGTTTAATTCTATGGTGCATCTAAATAATGGATTATTCTTCAGCGCACGATAGTCGAAGTCCCTTAAGATGTGAAACAATCCTCATGGAAGAGGTCTCCGCTATTTTCGAGTTTCCTGAACAGTCGGCATATGTTGGGAGTTAGATGCAAATTATTATGTTCGTAATATTTTGTCCAATTTTTATAAAGTAAATGTTCTTTAAAATGAAAAAAATTTATAATGGAAATTAATTCAAGTGGCTGGCAAATTATTGACATTAAAAGTTTAAACGAAAATTCCAGAGTTTGTTTGGAAAAAGTAAATTTTCTTTAAACCAATTTATTAATTAGTCACATAAAGGACACTAAATAATGAGTGGATCTAAATTTGTTTTGATGAAATGAGACTCCACTCAGACTCTCAGGAGAAAGGAAGGAAAATAAATAAGAGAGAAGTTTATCATGAACTGCATCATAGATAAAAACAATGGTAGCAACAATAATAACAATAACGTTGACAATGGCAATGGCAGCAATATCTATGACAGATGTATACATAAAACGGCAGACAAATAGACAGATAATCAAAAAGGCAAACAAGCCACAATACAATACTAATGATAATAATGAATGCGGTAACTGACTGCAATGACTAGCTTCACTTTCCACAAACGCATTTAAACAATAAAAACCACGAATTCAGAGCAGACAGACATTTTAACTGGAAAATAGAAACAAAAAAAAAAAGGATAGAAGGACATAGAAAACTAAGGAGAAAATAGAAAACTGATAATAAGAATTTCTGCTAGTGATAGCGGGGACATATAAATGTCATAGTGATGTTATGGACAAAGAAATATCTCTCTATAGCTTATATGCATAACTATATAGACAGATAACAAATACAGCATAATAAAATATAGTGTTGGTTAACTAAGCAAGGCAGCATACAAGGACGTAATAACGATGCTACTGCGTTTGGTAATGAAAAGTCATTTAAACCATAAGTACATAAAATCATTCCGTTAGGACTTTTATTGGAAACATAGCATTACTTTTATATTGATTGTTCGCAATGTACTCCATTCAAGTATAAAAAAAAAATGTTATTTTCAATTATAGAATTGTCGAGAAAGCATCGAGTCTTTTGCTTTGCATTGAGAGCAGAAAACTCATTAATTGTTTTTCATTTTAAACACATATTAGCCCCGAAGATGGCGACTGTTTTATTTGATAGATTAATTGATAAAATATTGCGATTGGATGATTATTGACGGAAAAGTTAGAGAAATAATTTGAAAAAAACTGTACAAAGCTGTAAATAAGAATGACATTTTCCACGATGCCCACAGCTATCGTTAAATTGTATTAAGCCCTTTAGAGAAGCCTATCTACTATAAGAACATGTTTAAGTAACAAATAATCTGTTAGGAAATAAATTTATTTCAATCAATTACTTCCTGCGAATCTCTATAGCAAACTAACGGGACGGTTAACTCTTCGTGCCTTAAGAAACTGCTGTTATCAGCAACAGGCCACGGCTAATTGATTGTATTTATTCTAAAATTAAATGAAATTATGTCAGATTTGTACGTTGCTTGTATGAAACTTTTTGAGCAACAATAGTTTTGGTTCACAGTTGAAAAGGTCAAAGTGGGGAAAAAAAAATTGATAAATGAACTTAAAATGTATGTATGTAAATGTACGTATAAGACGGTTTTATAGCGCTGGTTTGCCAAATTTTCTTCGTTCGGAGGCGTTAAAGATAAATCAAATTCTCGAGCTTTGTTGATTGCCTCATTGAATTCATAAGGTTTGAATTTGGATTTTCTTTTGAAATGCCAAACCTAAGGCAAACTCTTCGCTAAACTAATTTTTCATCGTATTGTTCTCAAATTCCGAGTATTACAATGCTATCATAGGCTACGATAAGATGTATCTCTAAAATGACCTGGAATCTATGCCCACTTGATACAATTTTTGTCACAAATCCTACCCAAAAGCTTAGCGCACATATAATCAGATCTAATTTAATGTTATTATATGCTTCAGCGCGTTTGTAATGCTGCCGTTATTTTTTTCTATGCAAATCCCTTTAGAATTGCTTTCTGAATTAGGTTCATTCAGTTTGTGGTCATTGATTAACTGATTGATTGTTTGATTGACTTAATATTAATACAACTTCCTTCTCTTGTTTACTTTATGTTTCCTACGTTTTTGAAGGAATAAAAAACTCTTTAAAAAGTAAGATTGATGTTGAAAGTAAAGAAAATATTGTTACTATTATAACGCGGCAAAAAGACAACAAACAACTGAGAAAACACAACTACAACTACTGCCCTGTAAACTTACATGAGTTGTTCTAATAAGAAGCAACTATCGCTATTGATATTCTATACCTTCGTTGCGTACTGTGATGGCGCCAGAAGAGATACAACAACAACGTATATATAATACACCGCTGAGTTGTAATACGTAAACCATCACAGACATATCGTACCATCATATCGATATCTCTACATAGTTAATGCAGTTAACTGTAATGCTATAACTAATATCAATGTTTATACAGCTATGAGTGCATGTATACATGTTTACGGAGCTATATGATAAATGTAAACTTGTATCTTTGCTTACATATGTGTGTGGCGGTGGGTATGTGCAAGAAAGTAAATTAAGGATTTTTCTAAAATGACAAATCGAAAGGAAAATAAGAAAAGAAGAAGACAATAAAGAGAAGAAGACAGAGAGAGATAGAGATAGAGAGATAAAGATAGATAGATAGATAGATAGGTAGAGAGAGAGAGAGAGAGAGAGAGA
>KK351095.1:181030-317188 GCA_000671755.1 Glossina brevipalpis
CGGTATCATCATAATAACAGTTTAAGTTTATACGCATTACAAATATGATTGTGAGAAAAGAAATCATTTCTTTGTAAGTCCTTGTAGGTGTAAATAAGCGATTGTATGCAGTAGAAAGAAATAGGAATTGACATAATTGATCTGCCCTAGAGGATTAAGGATTTACATTGCTTACGTGTGTATCTACCATATCACGTCAGCATTAAGAAAGAAATTTATATTGAACTATTACGACGAACGTTGAGTATCCTGTGAACCTCAGATGAAAATTTAAAAAAATGCTTACTTTATTATTTGTCACTTCATACTTCACTAATCGAAATAGAGTCTTTTTTTTACAACAAATAATTGCAAAAAAAAACAGAAGAATAGCAAAATTTTCTGTTGACTGCTAGATGATATGCGAACATCCTTACTAACGGATAACCGAAAATGGCTGAATTGATTCGAAATCTTACTATTAGCAAGAATATATTGGATGACATAAAAAGCCTCTGCCGTTTTTTCGCCCCTAGATGATGTTGATGACTATATGTCTCGTAAAACACACCTGATTGTCTTAAACGAACATGTGCTTTAAAGGTGAAATTTCAGTTTAAGTTTTTGATGCAAATAGTTTTCTAGTTCTTTGCTCATGTAAAAAGTTATATTGATTTGAAAATGAGTGAAATATCTGTAGCAGTACGCTAAGTGATGAATGAAGCACCCAAGAGTGGTTTGCTGGATACCGTTCCGGATATTTTTATGTCAAAGATGAACTTCGCTTTCGTCGGCTAGTCGCCGTTGGTAAAATTTTGCAATTGATGGGGCAAGGCCAGAACGCAAGCTGTCAGGAAATAGCGGAGGCAGTCTGCAATCATTTAAAAAGAGCAGGCTACAAAAACAAGCTCAAAAATGTACCGAAAAACCACGAAGAAATAACATATCACTCAATACAAGATTTATACGATCTCCATTAGATGTTTCTAAACGTTGCTAAGGAGGCGGAGGGAATAAAAATTTATCAAATCAATTTATACATATTATTAATATTTGATCAAATCAAATCTATAAATTTATGCAAATTATTTTTATGAACAAATCTTTTAAATAAAATAATAAATTTATATTTAATAAAATCACACAATAATTATTTCCGCTATTCAGTGCTTAAATGTTGATTAATTGTTTCGAAAAAATCAAAATCAAATATCTAATTATGCTCATACAGAACCAAGTTTATGTCTGTATATGTATCCATATATATATTCGTAACTACGTGAGTATATCTCGTGTTGATATAATAAATTAAATTAAATCTGATTTATTTGACGTTATAACGTTTTTCGCATTAAATTAATAAAGAAAATTATGATGTTGCTATGTATGCGTGTGTTTGATTATTTTTTTTTTTTTTGCACAAATATATATATGAAAAAAATTTCTAATGTCCTAACACGAATTTTGAATACTCTCCCTTTAAGCAAAATAGGAGAGAATCGAGAAAGTATTGGTCTTAATGATAAAATTGTGTGCGAAGAACGATTAGCATGAATGAGTAAAATTTTCATCTTTTGTTTTAAAATTTTAAAATATTCATTTTCTGAATCTAATGTTGTGTAAAAAGTATTAGGAATTAGTAAAATATATATAGATATAAGAATTCATATTTTGTCATTTTTAAAGTAAACACCTTTACGATTATGCTCAAGCTTCAGCCAGTGTTTCATAAATATTTCGTAGATTGAAATTTCTTTTATACTTTCCGTTGATTCACAATGCGTTTCTTAAAGTAATAATTCTATACCTAGAAACTGGCAAAAGTTCAAATGGATCCTTTAATGGTTAAAATTTTGCTTAAACTCTTTCGCTTTTTCATGGGCAAAAAATACGGTCTTTCGAAATTATTAGTCACGTATTGCACGCGTAACTTGTTTGTCACAAAGTTTAGAATGCCTTTTTAGTTCTTTTTCTAGTTTATTTCGGAAATAAAAAAAAGTCAGACTAAGTCTTATGAGGTTAATATTTTTCGTTTTAGCTTTTGATTAAAGTTTTTTACTTTTCAAAGGCTGTGTGTCATGGTGATGGCTAAAATCTCTAAAACTTATAGGACCACGGGGCCAAGTTTCTTGATTTTTTTATTTCTTTATTAACAGACCTTAATACCTTAAAGTTGATATTTTACTATTATCCATACACTCATTGAAGGTCCACCCGTAGAATACAAAGTAACTATCATTTGACTTGATGCCCTTATACTCTTTGTAAACAGATGAGTTTCAAAAGGAAAATTAAGTCACAATCCCTTGGCAAGTTTACTATTATGTAAACCACACGGTCGAACAATTGAGTGAAAGGTACACTCCTATGTTCCGCTTAACAATTCAATCCAGAAAATCGGACGGATAGACGGACGCAATTAAATGAAACCTAAATATTATCCTTCTTCAAACTCTATCTGTCTGTGATCATCATTTATGGCAGTTACAAGCTCAGTGATAAAATTAGTGTAATTCGATTTTCGCGCCGTTGGTATACAAATGTATATTTTCGTAAAAATAAACTATAATAATATTTTATAAAATTCATTAGTATTCATAAACATAATTTAAAATTTTGTCTTTCTATAGGTAAAAGCTAACAAATATTGTAAATTTTCATTAAAAAAAAGTTCTGCTTTTATATGTGTATGCGTGCGCTTTGTGTGTGTGTCTGGACGCCTGTTTGTTTAATGTGTAATAATATTTTTGGAGAAAATGTGCACTTGACCGCTAAATAAATTTTGCGTGATTTATGAATTTTGTGCTAAATCAACAAAACGGAAAAAGGGCTTTCAAGCCTCGAATGTAAACATTTCAATACACATTACATTCGAAATGCATACATACATATATATATATATATATATATATATATATATGCATTATATATTTATATATATGTATATTTATATATATATTTGTATACGAATATCTAAACATTTGCTTACCCTCATAGGTGTACTGTACTGTAATGCCAAATAGAGATGGTTTCAGTATTTAGGCTTTTTGTGTCGATAATTTATTCAACAATATCTGTATATATGTATAAACACACACCTGGATAGATCAGCTCCATACGATCCACGTACACGTGCACATTTGCGACTATTTAAAGCCTTTACAAATGTGTTGATGTGTTAGGGGACTTGTTAAGTTTTTCGTTGAAAAAATGTTTTGTTGTTTATATGCACATATATATATATATATGTGTGTGTGTATATACACATGTATATATGCACATATATATGTCCAAGTATGTATGAATGACGTACGTTTAGCAAATGCAAATGACTGAAAATTGGTGTGAAAATGTGTTTAGGTTGATTATAAACATCTATACATTTATATGTAAGTATGCATGTATGTGTGTAAATAAAAAGATACGTTCAGTTTTGGTAAGTATGTGTGAACACATATGTGTATTCACTTGTCGTAATGTGCACTTTGTTAAATGAGAGAAACCCGTACATAGATTGGTGTATTGACATTTTTGGTAAATATTGTGTGTATGTTGTTGTATGTTGTTATATGGATATATATACATATATATATATATATATATATGTATACATATATATCTATATGTACGTCTATGTATATATCTACATACATACATCTATACATACATATACATATATATTTTTATATACAAATTTACTTACTGGTTAGATGGTGAGTTAAAACGTATGGCAAACATTTTCGTTAAATGTCACAACTCTGTTGTGTTGTTTTAACTTTGGTTTTAACATTAGCAACAACAGCAACAAACAAATTTTAAAAATTCTTTAGTAAATTTTAAATGAAAATGAATTTTTCCGATTTTTAGCACTTTACTTAAAAAGGGAAATTTATATGAGACAGTGTTTTGAAGGCCATCGGCCTCCATGCTGCTTTTGAAAGTATGTAGATTTTTGCATACGTGTGCGGCTGTGTTTGTGAATGAACTCAATGACCGGACGAGTTTTCGACATTTCAGAGAGAAACTGTATAAAAGAATGTTTTTGGTTTCTAAATAAACAACTACTAGACAGATGGATCCATCCCTATAATATATATATGTATATATATATATATATATCCGAAGATTGATTTTAATAGAATTAAACAAATTTTCAGAGCAATTAATGATTGGTTTCGATAAAATATTTTTAGAATTAATAGGTGTTAATTAATCGAGTATTCATTCATAATACATCTGTTACGTCATGTCTGTTCACGACTGTTAAGTAAGAAATTTCATTATTCATGTGTTTTTAAAGTAGCGGCCAAAGAGAGAAATAAATTTTTGATTTCGAAATAAATTGCGTTAATGAGCATACTGTACCGCGACCTAAAAGGTTACCTCTCTAGTTTAAGTATTCTTGCAAATCCCAACAACTTTTTTGGCTCGGTACTCCATAATGTGTTGAAAACCCTTATGAAATATTCGCCAAACATCTGGTGATTGATTCTCTCGCGTCTATTCCCTCTAAATGTGGTGGGACATTTCATTCATGTCTTCTCATGACATCTTGTATGACTACTCTCGTAGAGGTACATCTGTAGTAGGACCAGCGCTTACGGTTTACAGTGCAATTGTTCATCATCAGCAAAGAATCGTTTAGTAAATATGCAATATAGGTAGAGAGAGCGGTAAGATGGCACGTGAGCACACTAAAGAAGAGAAATTGCTTTGAGTCCTGTGATTAAGGAAGGAAATCGTTGATGCTTTCTGAAGATAGGAAAAGTTTATTACTATGGCTTAGCTTTTCTGGACGCATTAATAATCGATCAATGAAAATTCGCTTTTAAAATAATTTTAAGTTCATTGTAGGATTTTTACCGTTACAAAAATTTATAAGCGTTCAGCTTATGACCAATCGCTTAGTCCTTCGTATACGTTATTAAAGGATGATGAGTGTTGTAAAAAGTTCATTACGCGCCAAGCTTACCCGGGCATCATCATGAATTTTTAATAATGAATTTTTGTGTTTTTCTTTATTTTTGTAAAATTTTAAATCATTCCCTCCGCATTGTGTTTTTATTAATTAATGACAATATAAATAACTCGTTGGGCGTTTAAGTATATTTTTATTCCCTTTTTTACTGAAAATAGTTTAACAATTAACTGGAACACGCATAATAACATTGAAAAATGACTGACATTTAAATCATTTACAAAACGAATGAATGCGCACACACACAACTCGTAACCAATCAAACCAAACATAAAGTGTTGGTAAGGGGATATGGAAGGTAGAAGAGAATAAACAGGAAACAAGTAGAGAAGGTATGTAAATAAAATTATGTTCAATTTGCTTTGCTCAGGTTAAGGTCTTTTTGCGTTGACATCAAGAAATATGCGCGTTTGTCTGTCCTATACTGTCGATAGTAGAGTATGTATGGCGACAAGAGCGCGCTTGAGCGTGCGTTTTGCATATGTTTGTATAGTTGTATGTGCCCATTTGATAATGTTGTCATTGTTGCATATTATAGCTGTCATGTAATTATTTTATAAAACATTAATCACACGTCAATTCTATGATAAAAAGCGACATATTGCTTTAATTTTTATTTATTTATTTATTTTTTCCTTTCTTTTTTTTATTCAATGTTTTTCTATTTGAAATTAATTTAATAATAAAAATGTAATTTTCAGTGAAAGAGATAATTTATGCACTTTTTTTTTTGATTTGCATGTATGTATGGAAGGATGTGTGTCCACATCATCATACTATAAAATATTATCGAATAGAAAAAATTAAATAGATTTATAAATAAAATAAACAAAACAACCCAAATAAAATAATTTCGTTACCTGTCACATTTGACACGTTATAATCGATGGGGTGTTGGAAGAACAAAAAGAGAAAAAAAAAGGGTTGTTTATGATGTTTATATGGTTAGTGGATCAGTTGGATTGACGGAAATCACTTTAAAAGTAAACACCTGAATATGTTGAAAAAGTTCAATTTTGGAACGAAATTTTCAATTTTCATTTAAAACCGACCATTAAAAAATGGAAAAATTCTGCAGTCATGTTATAGTTTGAGGTTAGAAAAGCTATAAATTACGGTCGAATATCGATATGAAAAATGGAAATGAATGTATGCTTAGCTAATGGCTACAGAACGGATGCAATCTGCCTACAGACTTTTCTACAGCTTTGCCTGCGGCCTATTCTAGAAGAGATAAAAACTTGCAACTTACAAATCAATCCTTGTGCTGGTCTACACTTTTAGAATCTTGGTAGACACAGAGTCGGGTAACTTTGATAAAATGAAAGATTTATTGTTGCATCAGAATTAAGTAGTCACGAGAAGTCCTGAGAAGTGAGTAAACGGTTAAAGTACAATCAAATAAATTTCATATGAATTCATTGTTTTCGATTAGCGGAGAGTAAATTTTTTGAATTCCATAAAAAAGATGAATGAATGAGGTAAATCTAAAGGTTTTTATTTTTATTTGACGCTCAATATTTATTAGAATATTGCCGCATATTGTTTATTGAATATTCTTTCATTTTTCTATAAATATGATGTACAGACCGTGGATGTTAAGCATGAAACTTTGACATATGACAGTAACAGTTGATTTTTTGTGATGATTGGTTCTTTTTAATGAAAAAGTTGGTTTTTCCTGTTTGCGACTTTTTTTTTTTTAGGGAAAGGAGAATTTGATAAAAAACTCATAGTTGTAACTGTGTGCGTGCATCACTCTCATAACATCAACAAATTGTTGTACAATTTATGTGACCATCGCAGGTACTTTATTAAGTTTGCTTATTAGTGGTCGTAATAACAAAGGTTGTTAACTTCACCTAAAATGTTCACATTTTTGCACTAAAATTAATTTAATTAATTCATTTGTGATGTATGGATTTTATCACCAGTTTTTATATTCACCACCGAAGGATGGGGTTACGTTTATTTTGTCATGTTCGTAATACTCTAGAGACTGCGCCAGGTTACGCTCACAGTATAAAATAAGCTGAAAATACCTATGTTTTCTGAATCTACTCATAGATTACACAATAAAAATTTCTACGGTGTTCCATAAAAGTAGAAAAAATCTGCCACGACTTTTTTTAGGTGAAGATGATGGGTATAAAATATTCGACATAGTCTTACTTGTTTAAATTTATTCTGCTCAAGATAAACTTTAAAAATAAACTAAATCAATCTGCAGGTCGGTATAAAACGTACAGAAACTTATGTACATCGTATAAAATTTGTCATGGTTGCATTATATCTGCTACTATTATTACTATTACTACTACTATTGTTAATGCAATTCCAATTAGTAATATTTTTTATATTAATGCTATTACTTCTACTATTGCGGCTGTTACTACTAGTAGATAATTATAAGATCCCAATGCTGCTGTATAGAATAGTACCTCAGCTACTACTACTTATTACTACGTAGTATTGCTATTTCTACTACTATTAATGGATAATTATAAAAGGCTATCGCTGCCATGTAGAATAATACAGCAAACTACTTTTGCGCTTTTATATTATTGCTATTATTACAAATACTACTGTTAGTGAATACTTACGGGACCTCACTACTGCTATGCAGAGTAGTACTGCAACTACTACTGCTTACTTATATTATTGCTACTATTGCTACTGGTATTACTGGCTTCACAATTCCTAGCAGATAGCGATGAGATCACTATTGCCATAGATGCTGTGTTTAGTCTTACATTATATGCTTTTTTTAGGTCGCTAGCATATGTTTTTGAGGAACTTTATGTTTTTGCAAAAAGCTAATACAAGTTAGATATTCCGAAAGTCTGTTTAGAACAAATATAAACTGAGACTTTTTTTTTAACTTTTATATTTTACTGGTGAAAATTCTTTGAACGTTGACAGAAATTATACGATCAATTGCGGAAATATGTGGGGTATTGAATATACTGGGAATTTCATATCAAAGTACTTTTAAGCGTCTGAAAAAAAGTACAAATACATTCATAAATTCAATTTAGATTTAAAAAAAAATGGGCTGCTGAAGTGGTCAAGTGATAATTGTTTCCAAATTTTTAACAAGTTTGCCAGTACTTTTAAGGTATCTGGTAGATCGGTTCTGTTCTTTCTGGTTTCAATAAGGTTTACGTATCTGCTTTTTCGGCTATTTTTTGTCCGAGAACAATTGTTTTCTGTTTACCGCTGTATATGATTCTACTTCAACTAAAGTATCAAAGTCGTCAGCAAGAAATGTTATAACTTTTCTCTCTCTTTCGAGGAGCACTTGCACTAGAATTTACTAAAGTTTTCATCAAATAAGTTTAATTTAAAAAAAGTAGTTAAAAAATGTAGACGAATATCGCACGTATAAATGGGAACTTTGTAAAATGATCTTAACCGATTTAAAAACAAAGGATTAAATAATGAATTCTATCATATAATTAAATTGTTATATTGCTACTCGCCGATATTGTAATTCTTCTTTTAATGGTTGCTCAAAAATTCCGGTATTAATATTCTTATCGCTTACCATTTGGTTAACCTCAGAGTTAAAAGTTAATTTGAGATGTATTTTTATTATTCCATATCATTAATAAATGTGAATGATAATGAACACAATTTCATTTGTAAACATTTACATATAAATATATGCATTTTTATCTATAGATAATTTATTGTATATATTCATAAAAAGGATAATTTAATTGAATTGTTAAAAAAAGGCAAGCAGACTATTGCTTGATATTTTAGACTTAAGTCGAATTTTATAGGACCTTACAGATGATTCCATTCCAAAAGTTTTAAACATTTCATGTTTTTCTCATCGTATACATCGACACCTATATCTATCAGTTATCGAAAATATCATGTAATGGATAACGCTAAAAAGTAATAATCCTTTTAGACAGTTAAGGGAAAAAAAGGATTGAATTGTTGTTTGTGCAATGTTCTTAGATAACCTCTCTGCGTAATAATTCATTTGCATTCAAGTGCTGTCTAAAGCTCTGTAAGAATTTATTTAGATAGACAGAGATATCAATGTGAAAGAGAGAGCATTGAATGAATCCCTTCAGAATATCACGTAGCTTTAAACCAATTTTAAATTCTATCCCAGTTGTTGTTAAAGGGTCACAAAAATGTGATCAACTTAGCATGTTCTCAACTTCCGATGTTGATTATAAATAATAGTAACCAACAATGACGCTGTGGGATTTGCTATTATTATTATTGTTCTTTCATTCATTATTCGAGAAAAGAACTCATTTTTTTAACTGCGTGAAAAGTTTATTGTTTTACTCATTCCTTTTGTAACGCAAATAGGTATTAATGATCCCATAAAGAATATATATTTGACTGCCATGAAATATCCAGTCAGTCTATACGTCTATAACGTGAATGGAAAGGTAGTATAAAGTTAATTTTAGAAAGCTGTAAACTCAGAGCATATGTTGGTCAATAAAATCTTACGGATCACATAGTTGCAACCCATAAACCGACCGATAAAAAGGCAAGAATGTAGAAAATGTCATTTTTTTCTTCATCTTTCTACACAGTTATCGTTTTAGAAATTTTTGCTTATTATAATTAAAATTTTGTATGAAAGTAATCCTGATTTTTTAATTTTAATTGATGAAAACTTATAAGAGATCTTTTTACTTAAGGGAATAAAGTGGATGGGTATTCAAGTTTCGTTTCATGATGATTATTGCTTTGATGATGTGTGTTTGCTATTAAAGATAATGTTTTAATTTTTTAATTAATAAGTTTTTTCTTTCATCAATAAAATTACAATTTATTAATGATTATTATTGAAAACTGATATGTTAAAAAACTTCATTAATTTGATTATGACATTAAAATTTTAATTAATAATCAATAATTCATTGCAATTGTCCAGCATTATTATTGAAGAAAAATTCACTGTTGTATCTGATAGAGTTTCCAAAGTTTATATTTAATTTTTGTTTAATATTTTTTTTTTAAATAATAATTTTATTTTTAATACTAGTTGCACCCGCGTTCATGCAGTTACTAAGTTTATACAGAGTGTGAAGAGAACATACGTCACTTTTTGTCTTTAATTATCTACGTAGTGTCAACTTTTTCAGGGCTCTGCTATGTGACCAAAGTTATGCGACTCTAAAGCAATCTCTCGGCTCACGAAGACACCACGAACTCTTCTTCTGATCTATTATTTGCGTATTCTCAAGAGCATTTCATATATGAATTTAAGTCTTAAACTTGCAATTGCTACAAGCAGAAAACTCTTCTGTCAACAACTGAAACATCATTTTCACAATTTTGTGTTATAGAATGTGTGCTATGTATACTCAGATGAATATTTAAAACACTTTGTATTTTATGCTTGTTGCACTTATCTACTTTTAAATTGTAATACGCTTTTACTTTATTATAATAAAATTATCTTGAAATTCTTTACACTTTTATGTAATCTCCATAAAAAGGAAACTAATACACATTAATTAAAGTTTATGCAATTGTTGTTGTTGCTTTGAAGGTTACGTTTAAATTAAAACTAAGCGGATTAAGGTTGTAAGTAAATCATAAGCTTTAAAAGGTGTTATTAGAATTACTAAGAAGAATAAGAAGAAAATAGCGATTAACAAGTAAGAAAATTGTATTTTTTATACTTTATATCCACCACATTTATCTTAAAAAAGGGTAAAAAAATTACATTTTAGTAGGCGGGCTTTATTATTTTTACGGAATATCATGGGAATTTTTATTATGTAGTCAGTGAGCAATGAGCAAAACACCCAGAAAGAAGAGGTGTTTTGAGCTCACCTGGTACTGATTTGGCCCAATTTCAATACAAATCACCGAAGGATGGGAGTACCTTCATTTTGTTATTTTGTTTGCAATAACCTGTAGGATGCTTCAGAGGCAAATTCAAAATTTATATATTCTTGATTAGCATCAAATTTAAAATTTATCTAAACATGTTGGTCTGTCCGTCTGTCTATCTCTCCGTCTATGTAATGTCTATAGTAAACAAAACAAAGTTATTGGCTTGAATTTGGAAGAAACATTGGAACTTCTTTCAAATATATTGGTATTGAAAATGGCCCAAATCGGTCGCAGGCCACGTCTACAGCATAAAACAAGCTGAAACCATATCTGTTTTCTGGTTGCTTTTATCACTTTTCATGGACTGTACAATTAAAATTTCTACGTTATTCCACAGAAATAGAAAATCCCTGCCATGCCCACAGTGGAATATAATTTTCTTACTTGTTATTCATCGGAATGGGGTCACTCACAGCAAGTTTCTATGGATTGTGATTGCGATCAGTAGAAACAGTTTTTGTTATACAGGTCTAATATTTTATAGTTACTGGATTCTGCTTGATGCTTTGATCGTTTGGTATGAAATATGATTAAAATCTACTGTTTTTACTTTTACTTTGATGAGATGGCTCTCAAGTTGTAATGCTGAGATAGGTTTCTTCAGTCTGCCAATGTAATCCGTGTCCGACAAAGTAATTGAAGTTGATGTATTTCCGATCAAACTTCAGGAGAAGCTGTATTCTTACTGGAGACGAAACTTTATAAGCTAAGAAACCAAAAAAAAATGTTGAAAAAATAGTTTTGTAAATTAAAAATTTCCTCATAATATAGCGGATCCTGCTCAATCGGGGATTCTTTTAGTTGAAGGCAGAGAAGATATTTATCGAATACACATACACATATATACAATATGAAAGATGATTGGGCCGATCAATTTATTTCTCTAATACCTCTGTACTAATTTTTCAGGTACATTCTTATCTTTGTTGTCTGAAATCAAACCATAGGTTTTTTTAAACAGATAGTGGACGCGACAAATGACATTAAAAGAGAGACAGAGAGAGAGAGAGAGAGAGAGAGAGAGAGAGAGAAAATCATAGTTATAGAGTTGTATTCAACAGCACAATTACCTTCCGTGCTAAGCATATGGATAGAAGTAATATTTATAAACTCTGTGGCTTCAATTACTTCTTAAGATTCTCTCTAAAAATTCATAAAGTAAATCATCCTTTATTGTTGAAGCCACAATTTGCTTAGAGTTTAAATCAGTTTTTTCATCAATAGACATTGATATTTTACTACGACTTCACTACTACTTTGTAGGATTTCGCTTGTTCGTGTTAGCTTGAAATAGTAGTATATAAAGAGATAAATTAAACTCTGATATTTTCAAAAGATTTGAAAATAAATTTCAGTTTTTATCAAATACCGAAGGTTCTCAATGAAAACTTTTAACACTTCATTCATTGAAAGCCGACAATTGATTTTTTTTTGCGCACATATTTTGCTACATGGAAAGTGAACTTCAGATGCAGAGAAGCATCGTAGTAGTAGATTCGACACTTTGTAAATATTTTCTGACTAAAAAAAAAGTACATTCGCACATACACTCATATATACAAAACAAATCGATTTACGTTCACAATCCTTGAAACTACGTAACACGTACGTAACTAACTATCTTATAGGGGGCTAAATATATATATAAAATATATATATAATTGTGGAATCGTATACAGAAATATTGCCAAACTGATTTATTGTTGATATTTCACCTCAAAGTGCACGTGTGTTTGTGCGTGCATTTGCTTTACTTCACTACTGTGTGTGTATGGATACACATATACATGCATACAAACATCATCAGGGCACATTAAAGTTTTCTCGGTAACCAAGCCATAAAAATGAAAAGGAAAGAGAGTAAGAGGAGGGGTAAGGCAAAATGGAGAGTATGTTAGTGTAGAGTTACGGTTGTTTCTGTTATAAATGCAGTTGCAATTGCTATGTTGTGCACATACAACGAAAACTTTTCACATTTACGTGAATTCATTTCAATTTCAGACAATAATCGTTGTCAGAGAAAAAGAAAAAAAAAAAAACACTTACCCTTCTATGCTAAGCCCGCCTTGCAAAATGTCGAAAATGAATATCGGTGAGTGAGTAAGTGAGTAAACGAGCGAGAGTGGTAAACTGTGTATTTTTCAAGGTGTTTACAAATGTAACAGCACACTTGAGTTACGGGAAATTGTGATAATTTGGTGAGTGATGGCAGTAGGGAAAGAGTTGTGTGCGTGTGCATGTGCGTGTGCGTGTGTATATACATAAGCAAGAAGACACGTATACATGCACCGATATGAACAATCAAATTTATAAGCGTAAAGGATACGTATGGCGTAATGCGTGCAAGTGTAAGTGTGAATGCATGTTCGTGTAAAGTTGTGGAAAATTTTGTCGCTGGAGAAAAATAATGATGTTGTCGGTTACGTATATGGCTTGTCATTGTTCGTACAACATACATTCTTCTCTACTCTACGGTCATTTTATGGTAAGTGCTAAAAAGACCCGACCAAGCCCTTAGATATATGACTTTATATGCAACGAACTTGAATAAATTTGTACTTAAATGCCAACCGTTAGGCAGGTACTCGCAGATACTCGGTGTTGACGTTAATCTACGCAAATTTTTTTATGAAACTTAGCCTTGCTTTTAGATTTACTTGATTTTTAGTTTTATATTCAATTCAAAGTTGCATGATAAATATTTTTTTTTTTCAAATCTTTCATTATAAAAGTAAAATAATTTAGAGAATACACGACTATTTTTTTTCTGATAACTTCAGCGTTCATAGTAAAAACTCGATTGATTGCGAAAAATCTATCATTTATACTCCATTGGTTGTGCAAATATGACTCCGGCCTTTGCCAACAGGTGTCGCGTTATTAGTACTGCTTACATGTAGTGTAAAATAGTAATACTTGATACTTGATAGTACTTGATGTCAGCTGTTGAGCGCACTATAAATAATTCTGATGAAATCTATACAACATTGTGGAGCTTTGAATAAGTGTTGAGTTCTTCACCAAAACAATATCATTTGGGGAAAGTGTTATTTTTTCTGCGTAATTCGAAAGATAATGCTGCTGAACTGTTACATGTAATGAACAATGGATGCGTGACGAGATACAAAATCCAAATGACCATAATGCAGACTAGACAAACTATTAAAATGGTTGATAAAATTAAATACTTGGGAATATCAGTTGGGTGTGGTATATTAAGAACTATTCAGCAATCTATGCAATTGAGACGAAAATGAGGAGCAGTATGCTACAGTACGCTGCAGTACGTGACAAAATTTCAACTCATACAATAAAATTCGCCCTGGAAACGTCAGCATAACTAATCTGGAATGTGTTACTCTTGCCGCTGTTGTCAGCAAACATTTCTACTTCAGATTAAAACTCAATACCTTCGATGATTTATTATGATAATATTTATCTTTAATTTTTTCCATATTATTCATCAAAAGCGCTAAGCTTCTCAACAAGTTCGATGTTGTTCTATCGATCTTCTATCGTTGATCTTTTGTCTCGTTTTGCAATTTCTAATGTTTCGTTTTGCTTCCAGCAGTATTTTTGAAACAAAAATTCTTCGGTACATACTTCGCTGTAAAAATCGTTCACCACCCTTGCAACTTAGTTACTAAGATTGCTTTCAAATTAAAGCGTATTTGATTGATTAAATAAACATATGAAGTGTACGAAGTAAATAAGTTCAATACAATTTGAAAAATACTCTCTTGATTGAAACCACTAATTGCTGTATAAGTTAGTTTGTTTAGAAAATTTTTAGGGCGCGATCAAGAATTATTGCATTTATATTACTTACTTTGCCTAAAGAATGATATGTAAATCAATAATTAAATTTGCAATTCTGTTTTATCTGAAGTTTTACAAAACAAATATCTACATATAAAATAACATCTTAACCTTTAACCAATATCTTTACCAAAAAGATTTTCATGACATAACATCTTAACAACATTTAAATACATTTCATAGAAAGATGATTAACATGTAATTACTTAAATAAAATATCTTCCAGTCAATTACGAGTGAATATATCCATTCAAAAATTATTACACACACACACACAAACATGAACGTGTACACGTATACACATGCACACACATATATATATATATATACTGTATACAATATTATACATAGACAAATATTAGTAATTATTTTGTCTGCCTTGAAGGCGCTTATAGACATAGACACAGAGAATATCTACGTATCTCAAAGCCAAGTGCATGTAATATTTATACATATTAAACATACTTCACACATGCACACATACACATATTCAATTTGAAAATCTTTTTAAATAAAATATTTACACTAAATATATTACTTCATTAAGAATCCATATAAGAGAAGAAAGGAAAGAAAGAGAAGCAAAAAAAAAAACAAAAAACAAATTCATCTGTTACTAAATACTGGATCGTAAATGAAAATTTCGTTTTCTTATTATATTCGCGCTAAATATGCATGACGGTATGCGCATGTTTTCGTATCATTTGAAACATTATATTATACGAAAATCTGTCAAACTGTTGAGACGTTTGTTAGTGGAATAAGAATTTTCGATTGCTTAAAGTTTAGGTTGTACCCTTAGAACCCCCAAAAAAATTTGTAACTTTATTCAGAATTGTTAAGAGAATATACTAAAGAACAAATTAAATTCTTCATTAAAATATCTTTTTCGTCTTCTGGCGTTCTATTGCGAGACAGCTTTTGGGCTTTTCAGGGAATTTTTTTTAGTCTTTTCAATTGCGATTCATGCATAAAAAGTGACAATTGAGCTTTACCGGAATACACCGGGATAGCAGTCAAAAATATTGTAAGTGAGTCGAAGTCGCGAATAAACAAAATTTCTTACAATGATTTTTGCTGCTTAAAGGGTTCTTCTGAAATTTTCTTCGCAATGTTCTCAATTCGGTTTGAATGATCCGATTTTTTTGATTGTGTCGCTTTAAGGGTTTTTCGAGAAATCAAATTTTTTTGTTTACTAAAGCCCGCTTTTATCTTTGGAAAATAATATGTTCAAAAACTACTATGTGCATTTAGAAAGCAGTGAGTAACAGCTGAAATTTTAGAGAGGTGCAAGGAGGCGCTTTAAAGCGAACGCTTTCTTTGCGAGAGGTGTCGCTCCGCAAGTTTCCTTTAGAAGTCCTTGGGAAGTTTTTCGAATCGTTTTAATCAAAATACAAAAACTTGTTCAAAATTTGTTGCTTTACGTTGATTAGTCTTTCATAAATGGATTCGCGAGAAAATAAGCCCAAAACCTTCCCAACAAAATATTGAAAACTCTTTCGTTTTTACCTTTGTTTAAGTCACATTCGTCTGAATGAAAATTCGGTGTGGGTTGCTGTTAATATATCTTTGACAGGTCAGATTTTGTCCATCAACTTCCACGTATCTGACTTTTCGTCTTTACTTCCTTGATATAAAAGTTTTCAAGGACGAAAAATTTTACATAAAAAAGAAGAAGAAAGACAGATTTTAATAACCCTTGTTTGTAAAATTCCTGGTATTATGAACGGTATGCTAAGTGGAAAGAAAGTAGCATTTTCCGATCATGAGTACAGAAATGATCCGTGCATTCGCTAACAATTAACTCTACATTCACTTTCGTGATGATAGGTGTACAAAATTCGTTTAAAGATGTATACATACACAAGTGTGTTGTTGTTGTTGTTGTTGTTGCTGTGTGTTTTGCTGCTACATTCTAGTAAGTGATGCTGCTGAAGCTTTGGTAAAATGCAGTTTTATTTAGATTGAATGTAAATAAATCAATACATATTGCACACACAAGCATGTACATGTAAGCTCTGAATTGAGTAAAAGGCATTCAAGTTGAAAGCAAGAAAGTATTGCTACTATCGCAGAATGCATCTAAATAAATATTGATGCTTTACTAAGACGTAGAAAATTTTTGGTCTTCTAGGTAAAACAGAATTTAATTCTATTTAGCTTCTATTCTATGTTTTTGGGGTATAATGAAAAATCTCTTAAACTGTAGCCCCCATTTATATTGTACGCTCATCGTTCATCTGTTTTTTTTGTCGGTTTCACATTGTTGTTATACATTCTCGTCTACAATAAAAGTGATTTCTATGCAATTTACTTACGCAAATATTTTCATATTGAAGACATACTTATTTAACACTTTTTATTATCAATCTGAAATGCCATATAACATGTGTGCATGCACATTTCTAAAAGTGTATTTAGCTACATGTGCATGTAAATATGAAGGCATTTATTCCGTCTATTGTATCAAATAAACCAATTTTAGAGCAAATACTTGTTGTGGTTACCGTAAATGAATTCTTCAAATGCTTGCCTTAAAATGAGTTTCTGCGCCAATATGCATATGTTTTGGGGATTTATATACATATGCATATATATATATGTGTGTGTGTGTATACTTGGGTGTTCTAGTAATTGGAAATTTTTGTCTTATGTGTGCTTTTTTTATTATTATAAAGAAATTAAAACAATAGCTGCTAGAAAGGTTTCATAGAACGTAAAGTAAACTTTTCAAATTTCTATAAATTATTTTTTTAAATAATAATTAACAAGTATAGCGTTTTATAATTTAAGAAGGAAATTTAAGTCTTTCAGTAATTTCATGAAAGAAATCAAATCAATCTCAACGAAGAGATGATAAAACCGGTTAATATTGGATGTTACGTTATGTCTCCGCGGTTTGTTTAATACATTTTTTAGCTTTTTTTGTAGCCTGCACTTTTCAAGCGGTTCCAAACTGTCACATGGCTGATGTTTACCGCCTCCGCTATTTCCTGACAGCTCGAATGGCGGTCGTGCTTCCCCAATTGTAAAATTTCATAGATTTTTTCAGTGATTGGATGATCAGAGCGGGATGCATCTTTAACATCAAAATTTCCGGAACGGAATCGGATAAACCGCTCCAGAGTCCTTCGTTCACTCACAGCATTCTCACCGTACACTTCACAAATTTTTCACAAGCGTTAACATCATATAAATCTTAATCATAATTCTTTGTCAGAAAGGTTCAAACCTTTATGTCTTTTATCGAAATTTGATGAAATCTATAGGCAATAAAGAATGCTAAGTTCAACCATCTATTTATGCAATTGGTGAGTCCAACGTATTTCTAACTTAAATGCAACGTCTTTAAGTGTGCAATGAATGAGAATTGATTTTATAAAATTATCACTGATACCAGTTGGTCTACAACGTTTTGTTATTCTTCTTATAAAACCCATTCAAAAGCTCCTAAGATCCAAATTAAGTAGGATCTTCATTGATTGATATAACGCTCTAAATCTTTTTATTCGCATTCATCGAACTATCCATTTACTTTTTACAATTTTTAAATAAACTTAACTTAAAAATGATAGCCAAGTAAATCAATCAACTTTTAACGAAAATATCCTGCATAGAGCATTTTTTTAACTAATGGGTCCGTGAATTCTGTAATCTACTACTGAAGAAGTTTTGAAGAAAATTGGTTGTCATTGATAAAAAAACTTTTGCCTGCGAAGTTCAAATATTCTTGGGCATTAATGTGACGTGCATTCTTTTATTGAATATTATATGAATTAATGGCCGCTGGAAAAGTTACTTTGACTACAAAAATGGATCAGAAAACTAAACCAGATGTTTTAGAAAGCGACGCTTATAGTATAATATTGAAAACACCTCTGCTTTCGTTGTCTATTGTTCACTATTCATAAACTACACAATAAAAAGATCCAGGGTATTCTATAAAAAAAAAATATCTCCCATACCTACCCAATATTAGAGAGTAACGAAATTTAGTTTTTTCGATCTATATTTGAAGCTAAAGTATATAGTTTATTTCTTTGTTTTATTTATTTATTATACATTTATTTTATATTTTATATATTTTAAGCGCTTTTAATTTAAGTTCAATTTAATTTAGGTAAACATTTTAAATTTACCATAATTCTTAATCCATTTGTAAAATGTTATTAGAACTTGGTTCTTTTTGTAGTGATATATGTTGTAATTTTAGTTAGTAAACAATTTTCAACAATAATTTTCTGTGCCATTGATCAACTAATAATACTAAATATTATTTCTTTTTACCAGTATCGACCCTACTGCTAATTTAATTCTACCCCACTCCCTATAAATTCTAAGGAAAAAAATTCGTCACATTTTGTCACTGTGTGTATAATTTTTTTTTTTTATTATTCAACATTCGTAATAATCAAGCTGAATCGGGGAAAGCAAAACGAATCATATTTTTGGCGATTGGACACAAAAAAAAATTAGTTATTGGCTGGTTGTTGTTTGGTTGTTTGTAGGGTCTTTGAAAACTTTGTATGAGAAAGTTTTTCTACATTTTTGCTTAACGTACAGGGACGCACTCAGTAAGAGGGAGAGAGAGGGAGAGATGCTTACTTCCTTGCTTACTCTCTATTCGTGCACATAATAAATTCAACAATTTCACAATTCATTAAATTTGATTAAGAAAATTTTGCCAATAAAGTTTTTCTTCATTTTTCTTCGCTTTTTTTTGGAAAAGTTCTTAGTATATAGCGAAGGCGTGTTGCGCTTAAAAGCCAAGAAAGAAGAAAATATGGATACATTCTTACACACATTTCCAGAGAACAGTAGATAATCTTTAGTAATTTAGTTAAACCAGAGACGGAAAATAAATACAAATCATAAGCAAAAAAAAAGTTGTGTATACTTTAGATTGAATTCTGGATACCCTTTATTTGTGAAAAACATTTTCGAAAAATACACAAATTTTCAAACACAAAAGCAACATATATTTGTTAAATTTCGGCCAGAAACCATAAATTATGAATAAAAATATTTAAAAATAGCTTTCCCAAGTAATCTTTCAATGTTTTGAGGATCTGTATGAAGACGAACGTAATTTCGTATTCTTACTCTTTGAAATTCAACTAAAATATGGTAAAAATTTCTTAATTTCCCAAACTCTAAGGCAAAAAAAGGCAAAAGGACGGATGGACGAATAGGCGGATAGAGGCTAGGGACGGCCGGACAGAGATAAGCGAGTTGACAAAAACATGGCTACACGAAGATATTCGCAGGTGCAGGTGTAGTGACTAAACAGATGGGCAGGGTAGTCGCCCGGACATAAGGAGGTAAATAAGTTAAAAGGCAACCAAAAGGGGGATAAGCAATTAAAAAGGCACAGGAACATATGAAAAAGCAAATGAAATTATTTGCAGATATAGGTGAGGAAAAACGGGCAGAACAGCGAACGGATAAGCTAACAAAAAAGTTGAGAGATAATTACAGAAAGTGACAGACAAGTGTACAGGAACCTATACGAGCGAACAGCCAGGAAAGAAGATAGACAGGACTGTAAACTGGTGTATACAGAGGCAGCCGAGACAAATGAACAGATAAAGACATTGACAGATAGCGAAACCTGTGATGGTACCAGGTATGTCAGAGGATGGAAAGACGTAGGCTAGGGCGAGCAAGGTGGTTGAATGGAACAGAATCATAGTTAGGTAAAAGTGTAAGTAGGTGGACAAACTTTGAAAAAGAAGCCTGGGTGATAAAAGGATGGACAAACAGACAGGTAGACACATGCAACTAACTTGGCACAGAATTTCATGTCAGTTAAAGCTGTATGTTTCATACATTCATTAGTCCATTGTTTGGCTTTCGTTAATGGCAAAATGCGTTGCAGTTAGAATTGCAGTTACTTATTAGAAAGAGTACTCACATATATATATATAAAAGTCAATCTATACTTCACAAGTACATAAAGCGTGCATTCAGTTTAGTGTAGCAAACAGAAAGACAGAATATTTCTACCGTTTATAAAGTACATAATAAAAGATGAACTTCGAAAGTTGAAAAACCTTTTTGCTTTTACTTCTATATACATGTGTATTATTAAGAAAGACGAGAAAAATTCAGACTTTATAATCAATTGAAATTTAAAAGAAGAAGAAAATATATCCACAAATTCTTTCATTATTCATCCTTTAAAAGAAGAAAAAATATTCATTAAAAATTCACACAATACGTATGTTAAAGATTATTTTATTTTATTTAATTTTTTTTTTTAGATTTGTTGCTGCTGTATTTGCTTCGGTAGCAATAGCAATCAGTCGAGTTCTATAACAAATACGATAACAAATGACATTGATTGTGTCACATCTTCTACTCTGTTCATTTGGTCTCCTTAGAGAGATTTTCAACAATATCATCATTGTTAAAATTTCACAGGAGTTTGTTATCCAACCCCGCGCCCATCCTCTTCACCAAAACAAAAAGGAAAAAAAACTGTGAAAAAGTTCACGAAAATAAGAACAATTTTTATACCGAGTTCGAATAAATATTATTTGGCAGTATTATGGTGTTCGTTTCGGGCTACGAGCAGAAAGAATATAATGTATTTTTGAAAATTAGTTTAATAAGTTTTAACAACAATTTTCTGAAACCTTGAAATGCACGTTTAAAGACTAAAATAATTTTGGTGCTAACCATACCTAATATATTAAAGTAAACAGGTTTAATGAGAAATGAAGGGAGAACAAGTGGGTTCAGTATAATATCATATGATATTATGATGATTTATTGAAATTTTGCTTAATTGATCTATTTACAAACGAAGTCAGTAGTGATTCTAATAGCGTTTACAATAAGTGGAGCTTTGTTTTACATTCGATGGTGGAAACGTGAAGTTGATCAATGATTTGAAATAAAATCCTATTCCATCAATTCGTAGCCACTTCTTATGTATTTTATAATCCGAAAACGCATCAAATATTTCATTAATTTGTATGTATGTATATGAATATACATATATATGTATTGTGTATGTATTGAATACATATGTAGCGAGTAAATAGGTTTGGTTTTAAGTATACGTAGAGATTACATAAGATTACATAAAGATTAATTATTAGTTTTATTAGATATTTGGTCGTTGGAAAAGTCAGTATGCCTGATATATACATATTTTGCTTTTTTCGAGCTGATTGTATAATTAATTAATTTGGCGCCCAAGAGAATGTTTACCATAGAGGCATTACACAGACAAGCAGGCAGCTGGATGGACAGACGGGCTGATCAAGAATAGCATCTTTTTTAAAGTTACAAACGATTTCATAAAAAATAAAAGCCAATATTCGTTAATATTAGGTGGGCATGGTCGAACCTTTCCATTTTTGTACAGAGGCTACAAGATAACTACTACAATATTTGTGGAAAGTTTTATAGATCTAAGCGCTAAGATTTATGAGTAACGAACAAAGACTTCCAATATTTTTGCCAAATATGAACTCGATGTCTTAATTTGGCGATCAAGAGAAGATGTACCACAGACACTACACAGACGGCCAGACGGACAGATGGACAGGTTTAAATCGATTCTAAATTTCATGTTGATCGAGAATATATATACTTTGTGGGGTCTTTGAAGTTTCTTTCTGGACATTATGAACAAAGTGACAGACTGAATGTACCCCTCACTTTGTGTGGTGGAAATAATCAGTAAATACAAAAAATATTATCGTCTTTTGTCGAAGTGCCTTTTACCGGTTGATCTGAAATTAAATTTAAAATTTCATTATTTGTGGTTTATTATTTCAATTCAATTCAAATTGAGACATTGGTGATACAATAGTTGGACGGACAGCTAATAAGATAGAATTATGTAAAATTCCGCAATATTTTATAAAGCTCCAAGACTTGATTCCAGGTCATATACAAATGTAATAAACATTTTCCAATATCTTCATTCTTCGGTACCGAAAGTCGTAAATTTCGTAAAAATCTAAGAGAAAATTCTTTCCGCCTTTATGTTGCCATTACCGGTTATCAGCACAATTAAATAATAGTGATAACTCATCACTGTTAAAATAACTGCTGACTCACTTCATTTAATTGTTATTATGATTTTTATTTCTTTTTTACTTTTTTTTTCAACACCAACATTACCATAATACTCATTATGCATATTAGTTCATGCGTTATATAAGCGCGTAAGCGCATTTGTGTACGCCATACTCCTTCGAAGAGGCAAGTATTTACGAACTGTGAGATATAATCAAATTTCTGACATCCCTCTGTTCTTTCATTAAAAAGAAAACAAAAAAAAAAGAAAGCAGATGAAAGCTTAGAGATTTTTAGGTAATGCATATAATAGTTGTTGTAGTTTGAGACGCTGCTGTTGCGTTCGAGAAAAGAAAAAATAAGAAAAATTTAATTGCAACATATACTTATGATGATATTGCAAAGATATCTTTTTCCGTATGAAAGTTTTGAAATTTAGCTGTCATCTGATATCTCGGAAGTACAAATTAATTCGGTCTATTTTTTTGTGGGTAAAAATGTTCTTATTTCAGAAGAAAAATAAACGAAACTGTTAGAAACCAATTTTCGATTTCCGCGAAAGAAGTGAACTGGCGACTTTCCGAATATTTCTGCATTCATCGGAAAACAGACAGTACTCAGAAGGGGTAATGTCAGGAGAATACGTCTGGTGCGGTAAAGTATTCGACTTGAGCGTTTCCAAATGCTTTCTTAAGTTTTTACGTTTATAGCCTTGAATGTATTCGAATCAACATATATAAATGTAAAACTATATATTTTTCGGTTTAATAGACGCGTTTACTTAAAACGCCCAGCACGACAACGCAAATTAGTTGAAGCTTTTCGAGTAAACTGTTGCTTATCTTACATTTTTTCCTTTGCGTCCTTTGCAAAAAGCTGTACCGTCGGGAGAAAGCAATAAGCAAAAGCATAACAATTGACTTATTATAGCTATTAATAAGTCCCGAAATTTTCCTGTTTTATAATAACTTTCTATGCAGGCTTCAAATATTGAAATGTATAAAAAAACTCTCATTGGTAAGTGTATAACTACTTTTCATCGGTCATACTTTAATTTTGTTTTTATTATGGTTTATTATGGTTTTCTTTGGCTTGGTAAATAAGGGCGGGAAGATTAAGGATCACTTTTTAAGTGCCAGAAGGTATCGAAGTTCGGTTACGCAATGCTTTAAATATATTTAAGAAGAAGAAGAAGAAAAATCGTGATTTGGATTTCGGTGAGTTGAGCTTTTATTCTTAAAAAAAAAAAAAATGTTATATTCTCGCATAGTTGGGCATGCAATACATTGTTTTTATGCGGTTCCCTTCGGAAATTGTCCTAAAAGATTAATTTTGAAGAGACCGAAACCAACCACATGAAATGAAACGCACATGTTTGCCTCTAGGATTGTATAAAAATTGCTTACCTTTATGTGTGCATGTGAAACATGCACAGAAATGTTGATAACCGGAAACTGGCATAACCAACAATCACTGTCAGGAAAACAAATTTAAAAACAAGCAAATGAAACATTTTTCAATGATGACAACGATGTTCATATAACTACTTTCGTATTGTAAGAACACTGTAAGTATGTGTGTATTTGTATGTACATAAAAGTTTATAAGATTCTAGTCCACTCGAAATTCATAATTGTTTTGTCGAGCAGAAGATATGTCTGTATGTGTGTGTACTCTAGTTAATTGGTTGCTCTAAGCTCGAATCACATCATCCAGTTAATGTTAGTGAATGTCATCAGTTAATGCTTTGTCTGAGGCTTTTATGTTAAATAAGCATTATTTGTCATTAGTACAAAGTAATGCCTCACTAATTGTAATTAGTGTCATTGAAATTTATAGACAGAGAATGATATTTTTGAAAGGCACAAACAAAGATTGCGAAAGAGAAGAAATGTGTTTTAATTAAACTAAAAAATAAAAGGAAAAAATAAATAAACGAGGGCAAGTAAGTTTTAATTTTACCTGTAGTTTTATTATTGTTTCCATGTTAGAGATAAAAAAATGTGTTTTTATTAAACATGTTACCGACCCTTTTTTTTTTTTTTATTTTTTATTTTTTTTTGGTACCTATCTATTATACTAACCTTCAATGAAATTTTCCTACTAATTGACAATATTCTACTGGAAAATATGTTTTTTATTAAAATAGCAAAGACTGAGCAAAAAAAAAGAACAAAAATTGAACGAGAGACAATGTACAATAATAAGCAGCAGATATGAAAGACATGTGTTCAAAGTAATCCATTCACTCAGTCATTCTTTTTCAGTCTCCATTTTCTAACAAATCCCTATCGATTACATTTTTGCATGCATATACTTACGTGTGCAAACGATTTTATCTACAGACGCGTTAGAGAGACGCAAAGAGAGGAAGGAAGGAGTGCATAACGTATGTGTGAAATAATATCAATTGCAAAAATTTCATTGTCAGCAAACTGATTATCTGGCATCAGTGTGTGCTTAGACATCTCAACGTCTCTTCTCTATTTTATGTGCTTGTGTTTGTATTTGTGTTTTCCGCCTTTCATCCCGCATCCATACCCCTCTTAATTGCTTTTGACATATCAGAGAGCAGTTCAAAAACAAAAGATACAGAAATATATAAATCCATAGCATCACAGAGTATGATTGTTTTGTGCGCCCATTTACTTATATTTATATATATATATATGTGTGTGTGTGTGTGTGTGCGAGCGTATAATTGAGCTTAGCTTCATTTCAGTTGAATTTATTTCATTTCGATTGGCAATCATTGCATTGCATACACAATTCAATTTCCATTTATAACATGTCATTAACACAAAAATGTCATACGCAACAAACGGACAATAGTTGCAGTGAGTTTGTGAAGCGGGATTGGTTGAGAGAGGGGGAGGGGAATTGAATAAAGTTCAGAGAGAGAAAGGATAGCATTTGAAATTTGATAGATTTGAAAGCTATATATCTATCCACTTTCCATCGACCATGACACAACCGTTAACGTTCCGATATTACCATCACAAGACATCACAAACTTTGTGTGTTCAATCACACATTCATCGTAATTATTTTTTGTTATTGTTTATTTTATCTACATTCGCGAACATTTATATGAAGTGAATTGTTTTTTACTTTTGTGTTTCCAACGTTTGTGGTTCAGAGAATATTTCAAGTTTTTAATAGAGTTTTACTAATTTTTGTGTGCAAAACGTTTTGTTACACAATAAATGGCGCTGCAGACATTCCCAACATTTAACGAAACTCTCTCTTCAAAATTCGCAACAAAATTCTTTTAACTCTACTCAGGCATAAGCCGGATGTTTTTTTGACGTTTATCTCTTAAAGGAAATTGACAACAGGCACAGGTTGCAAAATAAATCCATTTAAATTGGCGTATTGGGTTAAGGTAATTGGTGAAATAGTTTTAGACCTCGAAATAAGCGATAGGGTTCATAGAACAACGCTACTTAAACTCGTTTTCACGCGTAGAAATAGTTTGAAGAGTTCGAAGATTAACAACAAACCAAAATTGCTCGATCAGCTAACTATCGGCAGAATTTCTGTTCAGGCAGAAGGTCATTAGTAACAGCTCAAATAAATTCGCTTAACAAAGTAATGTGAAACACTGATTTAGGTGGACAATTACGTGAAAAGTAGTTGTAAGTGAATAAACTGAGTCAAGTGGATGGTGGATTGTGTACAAAGCTCTCAAGTGTATGGAAAGTAGTTGTAAGCGAATATATTATATTATTTTCGAATTCCAAATAAATTACTTTTAATTTCCAAGGTACCGAAGCATTAGGCTTGAAGTAAAGATGAGCTGAAAGTGTAAAGCCAGAAGATAAAGGATTATCATAATCTAATTCAGTTAAAGGAAAAACGATAATCATTTATTATATATTATACGAGCAGCAGTATGTAGGCGGAAGTATTGCAGAATTTATAAAAGAGGGGTCAGAGAGTGAACTACACGGTTAGCTGAGCTTATCCAGGCTATTAATAATAATTCCTGAAAGTTAAATAGAAATACAGTCGGATTGAAAGGATTGGATTCAAAAAGAGCCTTAATAGAATACTACAAAATACAGCAAATTCTTCCAGATACACGAACAATAAGACCGAGGAGAAAACCAAAGAATTGAGGTTTTACTTATTAAGCAAAAGTAGCACTTAGTCGAATACAGAACAATGTAACCTGGGATACAATTGCGAGGAACTTTACTTGCCCATAGTAGGAGGAAATAGAACGCTTTAACAAGAGAGGCGGTAATATAGATGAAATTTATAAAAAAAAAAAATTTTTCAAAACAGATCGAAATTATATATTTTCAATACGAATATTTACCATAATAATTCCTAGGCAGGCTACTTGGAATGTGAACAAAAATAGAACCGAGTTGAAAATACTAAACGGGCTAAACGGTCTTCAGCGTAGCACTGCAGACTACTACAAATTGTCAAAGTATACTTGAATAGAAATGGAGCATTGAGAAGATGGAGACATTATTAATATAGACCCTTAAAGGTGCTTGAACCTGAGCATAGCGTTGCAGACTACTGCAAATTGTCAATGTATACTTGAATACAAGTGACAGAAGTGCCGATAGGTTCAACTGAGTTACTTGTAAATACGAAAGTGGTGCTAATTAGAAAAATCGTTTAGTTGTACATTTTGATACCAAATGCAGTGATGCGGATATGATTTATGAAAAAAAAAGTCTCGCAGATCGCTTTGCAGCAACACAAATAAAAGGTCTTCTCTTCTATGCATACCTACGGTTTTTCTAATAAATTATTAAGATTTTAGAAATAATCTCGTTACATATTTGTATCGAGTTAATAAAAACTAAGCTAGTGTAACTGTTGTGTATTTTTTAAATTTTAATTTATTTTAAATTTAACTATAAGACACAGATTTCTGTTAAAAATACCATAAATCATTGATATTGATTATGATGCTTTAAAAAGAAATAATAAAGGGAGAGAGATAGAGAAAGAGAGAGAAAGGGAGTAAAATTTATAAACCAAATAATAGACTTATGAATAAAACATTTCAAGTTTAGTTTAGTTCACACATAACTATATATTTGAAGTGATTTAAAAAATATTGAATTTTCCGTATCTTTTATTTAATTTATGTTCATCTACTAACCATTCTTTGTATGTGTCGTTTAATACGCTCAATATTTTTTTGATTACTACTACTTCTATAACTAAATATTTATGTATAAATGCATATGGCGGCGGGGGTATGTACGGGTACATTGTTAGACTCTCTAACGCGCATTTATGCAAGTGACACCGTTGTAAAATGGTGTAGAACTTCTTGAAACAAAGTTTATGCTTTTTATGGCATTTTCTTCTAGAACGATGAACAGCAGAAAAAATAACGTTGCATAGCATTGCGAAAATGCTACCATGAAGATATGAAGAAAAAAGTGTATATATATATATATATATATATATAAGTAAGCTTAGGAATACACTTAAAGCTTTCGGGGGTCTTTGGAAATAAAGACACGAAATTTTTGGCTTTTTTTCTGGCAAATATGGTTAGAGAGAAGGTATCATAAAAATGCAAAGAATTAATGCCAAGACATAAACATAAATACTCTTCAAGTAAGTAACCACATGAACAAACGCACGTACACACATATATGCATTTATCTACCACATGAGTCATAATCAGGCTTTTAAAAACACAAACATACACTTAGCACATGCGGTTCATTTGTACACACACATGTGGATAAGTGAGTGAGTGTGTTGGTGTAAGAGTAGTTTTGTTTGCCGCATAAATTTTCTTGAAAATATTGCTTACATTGTTTTTTTTTTCTATTTGTTTCTTTTTTTCTTTTCTCGCTAAATAAACATCTCTTCCGAAATACTTTTTCGCTTTTTGTTTTTTTTCCCCTCTATTAATAGAAACAGTTTTTCTTCGTGGACCTTGAGTAGTAAAAATCTGAAAATCTTTTCTCTGTTTTCTTTTTTTCTTTTTTTTTTTGCAGTTGTACATTATTTTTATAAGCACAGCATCAGCATTTGTAAGTAGCGCTTTGTTTTTATATATAAAATAAGGCCACAGAAATTATTGCACACAATTTTTACTATAAACAACTCCTGAAGAGGGAGATATAGTAATTCGTTCATACTTTTTGTAACATCCAGGAAATATTTGCAATAAAAATGTTGACTACAGACCAATGGTAAGTGATTAGCATGATATTTTAAAATGATTGTTTATGTCCCTGTTCTTGTTGTTGTTGTTGATCGATTTGTTCTTAAACTTTTAAAAACTGAACGAGTGGAAGGACAACTTTCCAATCAAGGGAATCAAACACGAAAGTAAAGGCTTCTCCTTGGCAAACAAGCCCACAATTGCAGAAGATCTCATATTTCAATACTCATTCCTGTTAATTATTCTCAAACCAAACCAAAGCAGATATCTTTAGGGAATTTTTCTAAAATTTCCAAAATTATTTTATATTTTATCTCTATAAATATGTAATGAATTTTTTCTAACATTTATATACTTTTTGTAAAATAGTTGTTCATGTTGTTGTTGAATATAATCTAAAAAGATTGCAAAGAATTTAAGCTGACAGGCTTCAGGTTCATTCCCCGTATAGTATAGATTAACTTTATGGATTTTTCGCGCATCAAACGGTAATTAAATGAATATAAAAAGATGTAATCGAAAGGTAGATATGGTTTTCGTGTCCTGTCTGTGTTATGTGATTTTTATCCTCTATTCGCGTTTTATAGCTAATAGATATCAAAATATTCGACCTAAGTAACCATGTGTTGCTGATGATGGTTTTTATAGTTTTTTATATGTATGTTATGTGTCTGTGGATTTTTTATATTTTTTTTTATAATTTTTTTTTTTTTTGGTAAAACACACCTTTTAACGTTTATTTTCAGCATGACATGTAATTTTGGGTTTTTACTTTATTGCCAAATATTTATATAAGCACCATTGAGCGAGACGGAAAGAGAGAGAGAGAGGGTGAATGGAGAGGGCAGGCATTACGAGATATAGCAACGGATTATCATAAAATTTGTTAGACAATGAAAAACACAACCTTGATATCTTTTAAACGATTTTAGATTTCGTTGAACATTACATTTTGATTACATTGTGTAACATAATTTTTAATTTAATCTTTTATTCTGGACAATACACAGACACAGAAATGTTTTTCATTATAAAGCGACCTTTTGAATAAAGTTAGTAACCCTGATATAAGCTTTCCTTTTAAAAATTTTTTTTTTGAAGGATAAACAATAATGAACGCGATAAGTTTTCAAGCGTTAAGAAGAGCTGTGGTTAGGAAAAATTTCCTCTTAGTTTTAGTTAGCGTTTGAAGCGGATTTAGTAAAAAAGTAAAAATTTTTCGTATTTTTTTTGTAAAAAATCGTTTACTCCTTAAGTTTCAATGATTAATGTTTGCTTTTAAAATTTTAATTATTTAGAAATATTTTTAGATTTTTTTTGTGTGTAAAAAACTTACAAACGAAATTAAAGGCCGTTTTCAATGAGTTACTTTTACCTGAAACTCTACTAACAAACAGGTTTTTGAACTGGCATTCTTAATTATGGGTTAAGTTATTTATTTGGCTTTCGCAGATATCAGCTGTTTTTGTTCCACCGAAGGTCGGGTAAATATTAGTTTTGTCAAGTTGTTTACAACGCCTAGAAGGAATCTTCAGAGAAGACTAACAACTAGAGAGCCCTTGTTGTGCTTCTATAATAGATGAGCGGAGAGTTTCATATCAATTTCAATCGTTGTGCTAACTCATGCTTAAATTATTTTCCAAATATTATATCAATGTTAGTTAAAGTAACGGTTTAATAAAAAACTTGTTTTTCCAAAAATTTTTATGCTATTCAAAATAAAAATAAAAAAGAAATATAAAAACTTTATTGAACTATTTTTAATAATCAACTTTTTGGCAAAAAGTTTGAAAATAAATTAAAGTATGTAGTTTAGTTTATGTTTAGAGTTTACAAGTTGAATTGCGTGTGTTTTTTTTTTTAAATCATCGCCACAGTTATATTCATTGATTTAATCCTTTTGTAACTGTTAGAAGCACTCAAGTGGCGGATTGATTACTGACTGTAAACTAATCATCAAACCAGAGAGAGAGACAGAGAGAGAGAGAGAGAGAGTCGTATTCCGTTTATAAATCTCCGAGGCACTCTGGAGCATGAATGTTTTTTATTAGTTCAGTATTATGAACCTATCGCCTATTGCTTGTGTCTCAAGTTTATCTAACATCTCTAAATATGCTTACGAGTGTATTTAGTCCTGAGAGTAAAATTTGGAGATCGTCAGACATTCTGTTGTACGTCGTTAGTATAGTTTTCTTTTGCAAAAAATACGAGATTTAGTAGAAATGTTTATAGATTTGTGATTTCTATTAATAATTAACCAACGGTTTTGCGACTCTAAGAGTGACGGATATGCGAGGTTCGGCTTAAATCGAATATAATTTTTTATAAGCTTTTTTTTTTTGCTTTCGTTCTTAACTTTGCCAAACTTATTCCAATTATTAATAAAAATATAAATAATTTTTTATTACATTTTCGAATTGCGAGTCGAACCTAAATTCCGAGAGATTGATAGATTTAATAGCAACTACGTACGCGGGTATTCGACGCTCTTTTCATTTCATTTATTATTGTTGTAAATTTTTAAAGAATATAAGCAAAAATGTATAGAGAGAAAAAAAAAGAAAGAGAAAGAGAAGAAAATGTACAATAAAAAGTTTTCTTTATGCATTATTTTAACTAAACTAAAGATATTTGAAATGTGGGCACGCATTTCCCTCAAGGGATATTCGTTTAGTTAAACATGATTTACTTACTTTTTTCCGGTACACTGTGATTGCATTTCGGCACATTGCCAAACGCTATTTAACAATGATTCAAATAAAGGATACAACTGCCATACACACATACACGCACACACACACATCATATATACATTAAACACTGTATTGTGTATACATCAACTATTTCTGATACAATAGTTAGTCAAGCTTATAAACAAAATAAAACATACAAGATAGGCGGCTATATGAGAACCTAAATATAAGCTATTGTTACTGAATATCATTCACCGGATTGTGTTGGAAGATGACCGAGAAAAAAAAGAGACAAGAAATAGTATAGAATAGAGAAAAATAATAAAAAAAAAATGAAAGAAATAAAAGAAATAAAAACAGTCTTGTCACGGTTGAGTGACTATTTGGCATCATTGGAGCCGTCCAATATATATAATTTGGCGTATATTCAATTGTCCCTGACAAATTTTCTTTGAATTGTTCAATATTTTTGCAACATACAGATGCTGCTTATATGTATATTATTATCATTTCTTTCGGAAGTTATTTGCAAAAGTGTGTAAAACGCTTCATGTGCACAATATTATCAGGTTACGGTCTAACGCCATCTTTTCAATATGTCGAAAAACTGTTGCTTTCATGTGAAATTTCATCAAAAAAAAAAAAAAAAAAAAATTCTATAAAAAAATAACATTTTTATTATATTTTAGATGAAATTTTTTTCTACTTTTAGTTTAATGACTGCATAGACCGTAGACAAGACTCTTATTCTTTATTGTCTTTACAACTCATCAATTTTCTCTCCTCAGTGTCTTTCAATTAGTATTATATGGATGGTGTAACGGTTGTCCGCTTTGTGCTTCCGCTGTTTTTTATTTTGCTACTTTTTGAAACTTCATTTAACGTTAATTTGTAACAAAATCGTAACACACACAATGCTGCTTGAAAAAGAACAGAAAAGTTACTCTTTAGCACTTTTTTTTTGCTCGGTGCGGTGCGACGGTTTACAACTTTGTCATCTCCAATGGACATAGACGAAAAAAAAGCGCACACACGTAAACGCATACATTTCTAAACACCGGCAAAGCTAATTCAATTAAAAAGTTTAAACATACACCACTTAATGAGCTATTGTCATTAAAGTTTTCCTTTCTGTCCTCGCTGCGTTCAACTTAAAAAAAATACATAAAAAAAATAAATTAAATAAACAAGTAAAAACATTACATTATCGACCAAGCCGGACAATTTAATACCCTACACCACATCGCCTAATACGATTCTTCCAAGGCAAAATTAGCCGGACAAACAGACAGATAAGATAATTCTGAATGGATCGGAATGACAGAAGGTGAATCTACCGTAAGCGTTTCTGTGTGGCATAGGGCACGAAGGGCTTCGTAGCGAACCTTGGATATTTTGCTTTTCGAAAAGAGTTTAATGTGAATTATAGAGTGATATTATAGACTCATGGGATATTGCCTTCAAAGGCAGCTACATTTCTATGCTCTACAGTCAGTCCAGACAAAATTTAGATTATCAAGATTATTCATGAATTTATATATGGCAATTTTAGGTTGATTCTCAAGATTGTTTATTTTAAATTTCATTTGCAATTTTAATTTATTACAACAACTTTATTTAATAGAAGGATGTAATAATTGAATAAAGTAAAGAATTACACACAATTTAACACGAGTGTGAATGACTCCACAGTTGCTTTATGAAATTTCTTGCTTTAGAAAAGTTTTAATTTCGATTTATACTTTTTTCTTCTTATTCAACTTTGCATCCATTTGCTTATAAATAATAAAAATGAGAAACTGAACTTTTTTTAAATCTCCGATATCGAGAAAATACATTTAGAAAACAGAAGTTTTTTCTTTTATTTTTATCTTTGAATATTTTTGATCACCATTTGTGTGACTTAAGGAAGTTATCAGTAAAGACAATAATTCTTCTTTAATTCTTTGTATGAGCAGGTAGTTTAACCATTTCTACCGTTCGATTTAAGGATTGCGTTATGATTTGAAGTAACTTTGAAGTTTCCTACATCATTAGTTCGAACTTGTGATGATGATTTTGTGTCTTAGACACAATCATTTCAAGTTAGAGTTTTTCGTTTGTTGGGAATTCTTAGAAAAAAGCGGAAGTGTATGTGATTTACATATAAACACTGAGGATAATTGCGTATGTATAGGGTGTCTCAAAATTTAAACAACATTTGAATTAAATAAAAAACACAGTTATTTTGTTTTTAATTATAATTTTTTTTTAATGAATCATGATATACACATAGGATAGGCTTAGATGTGGAAAATAGCACACCGGGCAAATAGCTTTCACAGCTTTACTGGCACATACGCAGCCTTTTAACGGAAGTTTTCATAACCGGTTTACTTGACTAACCCTATGTTCGAAGAAGTATGGTTCAATGATGCCTTTAGCCCCCAAAACCCGCACCAAATAGTGACGCAGAGTGCATGTATTAGTTTTCGACAATCACATATGGCTTCTCTGCAAAACCATTGAAAAGCGGCGAATTGTCGCCGACAATCCTTGACTATTTTTGAAATATTGTTCAACAATGAAAACGTATTACTCTCTCCTGTAATACTCTATTTTTACTAATCCTAAACTGTCAGTCGCCATATGTTTATTTTTTTTTCGGCTGTCAACACCTTATTGCACAAATCAAAACCCTGCGTAGCTTTTCGGCTACCTTACGTTATTCATTTGAACTCATTTAGGTCTTAAAGTATGACTGTTTCTGCGTATTTTAGATTTTTGGTTCAAGACCAGATCGATATTTATTTATAAGCAATAATCTGAAGTGATAATCCAAATTAATTATGCCTAGTAAAGGTAAAGGGATATCAATTGCGAAAGGAAAGAAACATTTTGTGGTGATAAATCTTTGGCTATAAAAGAAAATATAAGATTTGACATTTCACCGTCCATCCATTGCGACTTATTCTTCCGTTTGCTCCTCCTCTGTCCATCCACCTGTGCTTCTCACCTCATGTAAATAATAATAGGGATATGTTCTGCGCTAACCTATTTATCTTCGTATCTAGTCTATCTGCGTGTCCGTTGTCTGACTATTAAACCCGTTAGTAGTTTTACTCCTCCATTCGACCTTTTCTCTTGTCCCAGCACCAATTTCGCTCTTGTATCTGTACTTTTATCTATCTGCCCCTGTTTACAATCTTGCGATTGTTCGTATTGAGTTTATTCGCTTGAATGTCTCTCTATTTCTTAAGCTAAGAAAAGGCAAAAATTCGAACGTTTTCTCCCACAAATAAGAACTAATAATCTTTACATGTGTAAGTTTAATCGTATATATAAGCTTTCGTAGATACACGAAAGAAATATTCGATATTTATATCAGATCCTTTTAAAGATTGCAAAAATGTGCACTTTTGTAAAGCAAACATGGGTTTTACGATTTAATTTCTTATAACTAATAAACTACCGAGCTTTTACTAAGAACATAGTGAACATAGTGAGTTTAGACATTGAGCATTAATTTATTTGGTTTTAGAATTCATAGACGAAATTAATAAGTCTGTATACCAATAGTCGTCTGTTCTATAATGTGTGATTTTTTTTTTTTTATTAATAAAATAAAAAACTGAATACTTTTCTTATAGTAATTACTTTAAATGTAGCTTTGGTGTCTTGTCTTTATTCTTTTTGTACTACAATCTCATCCTATGCATATTTTATAGAACAGAACTGAACATTAATCAGCGAAGTTACGTCGTTAGTCAAACACTTAGTTTAGCGGGTTGAACGTTAAATAATTGAATAAAGTGGGGTGAGTAAGCGCAGGCAAACAAGGACGCACGCTTCTGTGCTGTCTGCATAAGAACAAATACATTTACTGATGATGATAACAATGTCAGCAAATATGTATATAAACCATAGCTACACCAAACTGATTATGCTTACATAGCCTCTAATAACTTGTTTGCTAACTTAAGCAGTTTCATACGAGAATACGAGAATTTATACACACATTTTTATATATTTTAATATATAACGCGTTTTATCTGTGCACACTTACGTACATGTGCGTACACTATATACTATATGTATATATGAGTGTGTTTGTTTGTCTATTTGTTTTTAATATTTAAGTAAATTAAAGGCTTAGCTATTCAGATTATCATAAGTGTGCACAAATGTGGCGATATCCTTCCTCCTACGCGTCACGTATACGTACAACCACGTAGATCTGAAAGATTTGTTTCATGCCTGTAAATAAACACACGCACACATACACACACTTTAATGTACACACATCTGTACTCATTTATGTTATATATATATATACATTGTAATTGTATATTCATATACACAATCTATGCACAATCTTTACAATCTCATGAGCAAGCAAGCCAAGCCACACTCATACCTATAAAAGCGCGCACATTTTATATTTATATTTGTGTGAGTGACTTTAGGCCACATTGTTATGGTTGATTTAAGTAAAATCCTGCAGATTCGCAAACAAACCAGCGGACATATATAAAAACATTTTATACGAATATAGTTAAAGTTGAAAATTTCATAAATTCTTTTTCATGTAAATGGTAAGTAAATGTAAGCAAACAAATACGGTTGTATAGGGAGTTGTTTGTATGTAATTGTTGCTGGAACTTTATCATTTTGACAGAGAGAAAAAGGGAAACTTTTCCTTTCATTTTTGAACGTCTTTCGGCTGATTTATATATTAAAATTTATTAAAGTCTGTCTCGAAACTTGCAAATGTCAGAATGTTTCAGTGTAATCGTTTGAAAAGATAAAATGAATAAAATATATGATTTCCCTCCGAAACAAAGAAAGATGCTAACGACTTTGATGATTTAAAGTGAAATGTTCTGTGGATGCCCAAATTGTTAAAAATATTTACTTCTTTCTCTCCAAAGTGAACTAATGTTGTAAACAATATGTTCTGAAATTTTAATGTAAAGACATTGGCGGCATTCTTTCGATTAAAAGATTTAGGGGCTAATTATGACGATGCTCTTCATTTCAATCTGTAATTTCATTCGAAGCCATCTATTTAATAAGTTCGAACTTATGCAGATATTTTGAAAGGTTTTGTGTAACTTACTCGTTCAGTGTGTGTGAGTAGCACAATTCCCAACATTTAAGGGAATGCGGTACTTCTGCAGTTACAGAACAAGCTCATGCGTATGGCATGATTCCCTTTCTAACGGATTTTCAGGATAACAACAAAAGTACTAAAGCATAGGATAAGGAGGATAAAAGGGATAGCGCATAAAAGACAACGATAAATAGGAACAATGGTTTGTAAATTAAAATAATCTTTTCCCATAGTAAAGGTAATCGTTATAGTAACAACTAAACTTCTTGCAGTGGATTCAGATTATAAAAAAATCCTAGTGACCATGTTCCTAGTACGATTAATCCGTTCGCAATCTATTCAGCAAGTTCAAAAAAGCCAAACTTTCTTGTAGGATATTCTACGTCACTGCTGTCTAAAATTTGCTATTTACGAAATCAATAAGTATTTTGAAGAAGATCTCAAATTCTCCTTATTTTTTTTGCCAAATCTTTGTGACTTCATCATATCAAGAAACATAAAAATTTTAAAATTACCAGAGTACTATACTGTCGGGAAACAACAACAATTCATCGAACAAAAAATAAAAAAAATTTATATGTTTTGTCGGAGATACCTTAGGTCCTGCACCTTCTGAATAATTTATCATATAAATCCAAAAATTTTCTATACCTTCCTCCACCTTTTTCTGTCTTTTTGTGCTTCTATCTTTCTCCACCTTTCGTTACCTTTCTCTATTTTTATCTAGCTTTCTCTAAATTTCTCTACCTTTCCCAACGTTCTCTAGCTTTCTCTGGCTTTCTCTACCTTTATCTACCTTTTTCCACCTCACTCGACCCTTTTTCATATTTCTCTACCTTTCTCTACCTTTCTCCACCTTTCTCCACCTTTCTCTACATTTCCCTACCTTGTTGGATCTTTCTCCTTTTTCTCTACCTTTCTCCATCTCAAGCAGTCTTTTATTAAGAAATCTTATAGCTCTTCTCGAGAAGAATAAAGACCAATTAATAAATCCTTATAGAAAAAAATTTCTGCAAAAATTTCCCTTCAAAATTAAATAAATAATTCTTCGATATTTTAATGCTGCTTAACAAAAACGATACGAAACTATTTTTATTGTTGTTGCATGTAGACTTATCAATACATGAGAAAAAAGTCAACACCTCACCCATTCCCAATCTACTATTATTATTGTTGTCTTTATATATATATATATATATATATATATATACTACTATATATACTTTATTTACCAAACTTTAAATATATCACGTGCTAAGGAAGCAATTTTGGTTTCATATCCTTAGCAAACAAAAAACGTACCTTAACCGTACAATACACATGCACATGTTCGTAGCTTTCCACATAGGTGTGCACATAAATTTAGCACTTTCAAGCATATTGATAGTAATTTTGGTGGGTATATGAAAACATGTACATATGTATGGGTGGCTGCGTGCGTAAGTGCATATTTGCGATAATGTTTGTTATACCATTTTAACTTTTGACGGCAAAGTTTTATAAACCCATGTAATTTTTAATGTGGAACGTGATACAAGGGCGCTTTATAAACTAAACTCTAGCAAACTTTCTCCCATTCTCTAAACATATTCTCTTCCCATCTCCTGTTTTTTTTTTCCATTTTTTCTTACTTTAGTGGTACTAGCAGCATCCCATCCATCTATTATAGGTTTATGATGAATTATGAAAGTTAATGAGGTTTTTTATGAGCTCACATTTGCAAGTGATATTATTAAAATTTGATCAAATATGTGGCTTAGTTGTTATTAAGGTCATCAACTAGAAGTTTAGAATTTATGTGAGTTTTTAATAGTTTTCTTTTTTTTGGTTTCGGTTTTGGTTTTTGAGGATAAAAGATTTTTTTGCTGTTTGTTTTTTTTTTTTTTTATTTATTTTTCTATTTTATATTAATTTTTTTGTAGTCGGCTCAAAAAATCTATTTTAATGAAATTTTTTTTTTTAATTTGTTAAATATTTCTACTTGTAACTAGTGAAACCTGTGGTCTGTGTGTATTTTTTTAAATGTTTTGATTGCCGCTTTAAAATTCATTCTAAAATAATAAAGTTCATCTTAAATTCTTATTAGACCTCTCGGCTACAGACAACCATAGAACTGCTGGTTTTTCCAACAGTAGTCTTCTAATCTTCATTACTAAGAACTAGGTCGGTAACCAAATGCCAGTGGGTTATGTGCTCGAGCCCAAAGTTCTATTTCCATCCTGTAAAAAGACTACCAATCCTTTCTCCGACCCACAGACACGACAGGAAGACGTCAACTTGGTTGTTTGAACTCGAGTCGAATTACTTAAAGCGTTTGCGATGTTATTAAGTCCGTTTAGATATTTTGGAGTAAAAGGTTGTGAACACTTGGAAGGAAACCGTAGGGCATTAATAATTAGACGATTTATAAATTAATACTTTTATTCAATAGCTATTCCCTCACCATTGTATGCCAAAGGCTCAAATGGTTTGGAGAATGATTTAATATGAAATGCAGTTGTTCTTTAGAGTAAGCTGCCCTTTCTGACCAAATAAAACCAATCGTATCTTCTGGTTTTCAAGTTGGGCTTCTAGCGTTAAGCTTTTATATAGACTACACACTTCAAATGAATGTAAATTCTTTCTCATACATGTTTTTGTACTAAATATTTCTTGAGTTTTTAACGTGTAAGAAAAATTGATTCAACAGCCAACTAACAACGAGTCTACTAATTACAACATAACTCCTGCTGTGAGAACTCATGTTGAGCGTCATAATAAATAAAAAAGAATGTATATCTTGATAAATGTATCTACGTATGTATATATGTATTTGTGTTTGTATGCGCATGTATGTATGGGTATGTTTTCATTAGTCTCATAACTTTGCAAAGATGTGATGCTCTATTTAACAGGGATAACAATGAAAAAGTATAACAAATTATTTTGCAGTTGATATTCCCGTGAAAGTTTAAATATTAATGATGAGCAAAAAAGAAAATGTTACACTAAAAACAGAATTCAGTGCTGTGTGCAATGGCATTGCTATTAAAAGCTCATTTATCATCCAATTGATGGTTTAGATAAATGTTTGTAAACTAAATTAAGACAACGCGTAACAACGATTATAAAGTCGTTTACGTGTGGGTGGGATTCTGTTCATTGTCGTAAAGTAAAACATGCAACAAAAGATAGAGAAAGAAAAGATAAAATTGCAAGAAAGGTATATAATTTGAGAAGAAAATAGGGGAGAACGCGAGTAATTGTCAGGAATATTTATAAGAACACAATAATGTAATACGAAAGTTTTTATAACGATAAGACCTCACTTAGAGATTCTAACAAACTTGATGGCCACTGACAAACGTTCCGGTTACCTTTTCTTTACCTTTACCTTACCTTTTCATTTTGAAAATTACGATATAGAGCTTTAGTTTTTTGGTTATAAACACAGATAATTATAAATATAGATATAAAAATTCAGTTTTTTAGTTATTGTAGATGCATTAGTAAGAAGAAAATGTCATTTTGCAATGAAAAGAGATTTTAACTTTCTAGATTTTCATACACATAAAAGTGGGCAAAGTGTAATAGCAAGAAATTATTTCAGGAACAATGCAGTGCCTTTCTAGATGGGCGTATGTACAGTGAGATGTGAGGACTTTAATCACTTGGCCGCAGAAAAACTTTGTCGAACCGAAGGTAACGACAAATAAAGCAATTTAAGTTGGATTCCAACTTGAAGAAGGAAACAAAGGCATTTCGTTAAAGAGCAAGATAAGGTTAGACTATTCGAAATCAACAAATGTATATCGTATTTCCGACCAAGAAGGAAATCAAATTACATTTCAAGACAGAAAGTAATGTAAATCAAAAATGATGTTTGATTACTTTTACATTAATTTAAACAAAGATTTTGATTAATTATCGATTGTCATAAATTTTAAACGATCAAAACATTTTTTATGGGTTCTACATTGACAAGCACTCAATTACTCATTAAAAGTATTACGGAATTTAAAACGAAATTTTGTTAACGAGCTTTGTTCGATATTCATTTTTATAGAATAATAGCAAATATACTGTTACCTATGAAGCAATAACTCGACTTCTATATCAATCAATTGACAGCATATTGCCTTCCCAACTCAGGCAGCTATCAATGGGTGGCACTATAGGAATGTTCTCTTTTGAAAACAACTCAGTGTGGGCACAGAAAACAAATTGCAATTTAACCGAGCATCCTACATTATCACTTTGAATCAAACAGCGGTATGTCTTTATAGGACTTACTTAAGTAAAATTCTTGAAGACTTCGTCAATAGGCGATAAGTAAGCAAACTATATTCGACTGTGTCGAATCTCTTATGCACACTACCATTATCTTAAAAAAATGGCGAAAAATGTACATTTAAATACTCTACAATGTGGGGTATGCGTGGCACATTTCTTCCATTTTTATGGAATACCGTGCAAATTTTTATTGTGTAATTTATTAGAAGTGAGCAAAATCCACCAAAAGTAGAAATTATTGTTCAGCTTATATTATTATGTAGGCTTGTTCTTTGACCAATTTGGCCCATTTTCTGTACCAAGGTGCGTGCATTAACTCTCAATGGTGTTGCCAAATTTGATCCATAGATTTTAATTTTTGCGAGGACGAAAATGATTACTGCAGACATTATATTATAGTAATAAGTAAGCAGAGACAAGAACACGTCCGCGTCTGGATGGAGTCTGAATTTGATACTGACGAAGAAACCATACAGTTTAGTTTCAATACTCTATTACATCGAGTGGGCATGGTTCATTTTTCCATTTTCGCACAGACACTACAAGATAACTAGCCCAATATTTGTGGAAATTTTTATAGATCGGTTTGCTATGGTTTATGAGTAAAGAAAAGAGGTGTTCTCGGTTCACATTTCACTGTGGGCGTGCCCTTTGCCCAATTGGGCTCATTTTGAGTACCAACCAGCGTAGGAGGACTTCCGATGTTCCGATGTCAAATGTGAAGGCGACATCTTCATTTTTGCGAGCAAGAGAATGTTTAGTACAGACGGACAGACGGACGTGATTAATTCGATTGTAAATTTGATGCCGATTAAGTATATATATATATATATATGAGATCGCTGAAGTTACCTTCTGGATGTTGCAAACAAAACTCACCTTGGGTGGTAGGTATAAAAAGGTTTGCCGTGTACAGGAACGAAGAAATCACAGACGAGGTTTTAATTGGTTATGAACTCACTTAACAGATCCATGTTACGAATTAAAGATGATAGGTCGGTCAGCTAGTCTTATAACCTGTGCTTGTAGCCAAGTTGAAGTGTTTTTTTTCATCTGGCTATAGTTCGTGATTTAACAAATATCTTTTGCCCTCCATCGAGCCCAGACAATATTTCGAAAGACTACAAAAACAAATTACGAATATATATTTTATCACTTCTTATGCACTATATTACAGTTTTTAAAAGTTTCCTTCAATGTCAAGGCAGAATTTGTTTATTGAAAACCTTGTATTTTCTAACTGAGATTTTAAAAAATATCACGAAAGTAAAACTTTGAGATTTGAAGTTATACTAATTTGGGAAAATTCAAAAAAGTAACAACGCATGGGAATATATTTTGTTTTGTTAATCAACGGTGCTTAGTATTTAAATATTTGTTAAATGTATACCAACAAAATTCGTTTTAAAATTAAGGAAAACTGAAAAACAACTAAATAAAGAAAAGTGTGGAAAGTACCGCACAGGAAAACTACACACACACACGCACGCACAAACGTAAATATAAATATATAGATAGAAAGAGAGATAGAAATGAATTGGATTGAGATATGGAATTAGTTAGTTCCTGGATGGGTGTAAAAAAAACTCGAGAAGAAGTGAAAAGTTTACAAATTAAAATTGAAGTGAAAACTACATTAGTGACAAGTCTTATCGCACACACACACACAGTTCTTGTTCAAATTGTTGTTGGACATATAGTTTTCTACGTATTCTTCTAATCTTTCGTTAGGAAAGTTAAGGTAAAAAATCGATTAAAGTGATGAGTGTTGTATGTTGAATGGTGAAAATGAATTCAGAAACCCAACCAAGTGCTAAAGAGGAATGAATGAATGTCTCAGTGTGTAACTATTTCTTAGTGTATGCCATTCATTCATTCATTCATTCATTCATTCATTCATTGTGTGTGCATATAAATACAAATACACGAAAGGATAGAAATTTGTAAGCAAAAGAGATGATAACTATTTACAAAAAGTTTTAGAAACAAAAGTTTTATCCCAAAAAACTTTCTCTTCATGTAAAATGTAACCACCGAGTGAATGACTGGAATGCGTCTAGCGATGTTTGTGTGTGTGCAAGTGTTGTAAATACTTAAGTTAGCTGTACGTAACTGTGAGTGTGAGTCTTGAAAAGGTAACTTGATTTACAATTCAATAACGATATGATTTTGTAATTTTCTGTATTGAGGTTTTGGAATTCGCTCCTTTGTGTACTTGACTTGCGTCTGTGTGCGATCATGTATTGAAAGATATGCGATGTGCGGTCTTTTCAGGATGAAATGTATGTACACGTCTAATTGCGAGAATGAATGAATGACTGAACAAATGACTCTAGTTATGGATGGTTGTTGGTTCTACATACATACATACATACATACATACAAATAAACATTCTATTACGTTTGAGTGTTTGATTTGCAAATCGAAAGTATTATCAAAATATTTTGATAAATTAGAAAAGTTTTAAGTGGATTTAAAATATTTTCCTTCCCAAAGGATTTATAGGATGTGTGTTATTGCTTAAGAAAGGATTGTTGATTGTTGTTTCTTTTTTTCAAATTATCGTTTATTATTATATTTTGAAAATTTTTGGTTAAATGTCTGTTACATTAAAACTTTCAATTTTAAACGAGTGTCGCATATATATTTAGATTTTCGTTTAAAAGTCTACAAAACTTTTCTGGATTCCTTTGGTCTCGTACCCAAGACTGGTTTTATTAAGTTCTTTGTGGAGAGTAGTTTGTGAGATTATGGAGCCATAGCCATAGTAAAGGAGCAAAACTAATTATCTATAGGAAGTGTAAGTAATTTTTTAGAGCTTTCTTAGGTACAATTGAACGTTTATTAAAAACGATGATACGATGATAGTGTTAGTCATTGAAAAGAAAATCATTATGTGGCGACAAAAGTTCTATTTTAGGTATTTTACGACAAAATTGCCGATGAGTATGAATTTTTAAAAAAAAGTTGAAGTTGTTTTAAAAAAAAAAAAAGAAAAAAATTAAGTTTCCATCTTTGGGCTACGTGCTTTCATATTTTGGGACATCTGCATGGTCTGCCTCCTACGAAAAGTGACCATTAAATGTTAACTAAGTATGATTTTTGGTGACGAATGTGACGAAGATAAGTAAAGTATGGCATTAGGGAAAACGAATGTAGGGCACACTTAATGATCAGCGTTGCCTGATTATAATGTTCTTTTTTCTTACGTTAGGAATTTGTCAAACTGAGTTATCGTAAAAAGCGAAATCCTAGGCTGCGTAGATGGTTAAACCAAATGCCCATGTTGAGTTTGGAAGAGAACGTTTTCTGTTTAACAGATATGGTATTCTATTGAGATCGTGACGTAATTCGCGATGAATTCGGTACACTAAGCTAGCACTAAACTAGTTGGGCTAAATTGTGATCAAGTCTGTTAACCAATAATTAAATTATGATGACACCGAAGAGACGGACAACAATGAAAAAATAATTCATTCATATCATCCCTCTAAATTCAAATAAATTAGCGGCAATACTTTGCAATAATACGAGGGGCAGCTAGATTACTAGAAACCGAATAAGATGGTCCGTGAAGATCTTTCTAACGTACAAAGTTTATTGGAAGTCTGCGGACGAATTTCATTATCGCTTGCATCGACTCAAAGGCTTTCATTCTTCCTTTGGTAATTGAAGCCAGAATACATTTCCTACTAAAGTTTCCTTTCCTACTAAAGTTTTTTTCTACGTTTAAAAAAATATAGTAATAAAATATGAAATTTTAAAACTTCGAGTAATCTTAAGAACATACACTATCCACTATCCACTATCCCTATCTCATATAAGATAGATTACCTCTCTCTAGTGGCATCAGAGTTGAGACAAGATGTTTAAACTCAATTCATATCGTGCTTAAACTGTATATAATGTCCCTTGAGTGTTTCAGGATATGCTTGCGATTACCTTTGCCCAAGAATATATTAATTGCTTTCAAAAATACCATAAAGTGCATTAGTATGCATTACATTGATTATTTCAACTCTGTTGTGTCTGCCAAGCTGTTGCATAAACGTTTAGTTGCTCATAATGTAATCTTTTAGTTATAGTATGCTTGGGACGGAGAGAAATGAAAGCTACCTTATAGGATGGATACAGGCAGACGACATACAAAATACTTTGTATGTGATGATGTTTTATTAGTTTTCGAAGCATGCAAGTGTTTTGATCAGTTTTTGTTGATTGTACTGCTTTTTTAATCCAATATATGCAAGTTTTGAAAGCAAACCCTTGCAAGAGCTTTTTCATACCCGTTATATATTCCTGAATAAAATTTTTTTACTATTATTATTTTTCTTTTTTTTTTGCATTTGTAAAATTTTTTCGCGTAATTTTTTTTTTATTTTTAGTTCTTTCAACTTTCATTTATAGAGATTTCCATTTATAACTTTGCTCCTTATTTGTTGTGACATACTTACAGATATGCGTAGATACTATTGTTAAAAATAAAAAAAAAAACGCGAAAGATAAAAAGAAAACACTGAAAAATATTGATTTATTGCCTGTGTTCTCAGAAAAGTTTTCTATTAAAATTAACAGTCGTGCTGAATGTCTGTGACGTTCTCTTGGTAGAATGAAGTTTGAGTTTGAATACAAAAAAGTTTGTATATAAGTTGAAATGAATAGTTAGGTGCGAAACAGAAAGAAGCAGATGGAGAGAGGGAATGGATGGGAGGTAGAGAAACTATGCAAAATGAATATCGCGCAGTAAATTTATCGAATTATTTGTTCGACGAAACTTTGAGACAAAAAAAAAACAAAACAAATAAAACCTTACAGTCGGTTTATAGCGAAATTCTCATATTCTCAATTTGTTTGCCCCTGTCATGTTTTTAAGACATTTTAAGAATGACGCGGAAATATTGACCAGAAATTAATGATTTCTCGATAAAAATGCCTGAAATACTGTGAGCATAACAAGCTATGCAAACGACAGCATTCAAGCATTAAATACAAAACAAAAATCCGTCTCGAAAATTGAGAAAATCTCAAACAAAAAGGTTACGTGCGATCTTCTGTAGCCGCCAAATGTCGCATATAACCCATTAAACATCTTTAATAACAAACTAACTGACATGAAGGCAAAATAAGAGATCAAACTCTTCGCCATTCGCAAATTGCTTCTAGCCCGTGTTTTCTCTTACGGTATTCGCTCCTACACCTGCAAGGTTTTTTAAATGGGTTACAAGGCGTTTTTCAAACTAATTCGTTTTAGCAAGTGGAAAGATCCGAAATGCCACCGGAAAGTAGTAACTTGTATAAAAAAAAAAAAATTATTTTCCTACGAAAAATCTCGGCAAATATTTTCCTAAATCGATTTCGAGAATTTCAGCCTTTACTTAATGTACGGCATTTCATATGTAATTCAAAAAGAGGTGACAAAGGCATAGTGGAAGTAATTTCTCCATTAAGTAAACACGAATTTTCTGCAGATACAGTAGACATTTCCCTTTAATGTCAAACGAGATACAAAGTTTTTTGTCGACGAGTCATTTTTTTGTTGCATTCTTCTCCCCAGCCACTTCGTTTCAACAATATAGATATAAAAGTCCAAAAAAATATTTACCAAATGCGAAATGTTCAGTGGAATTATAAGAATGCGGTTCTAAAGGTTTCTTGTGAGAATTTCAAGTTGCAGATGCCTTAGTAATTTATTGATTGGTTAAATAATGTCGATGCTACAGAAATGTATATAAAACCTATTGAACTAATGGTTTGCCGATCAAAGATAAACTATAAAACTAAGCGTTGCTCAATAATGTTGGGCGGTGTTAAATATTACATCTGGGTCACATAAGGCTTCTTGATAATTAAACGATAAACGAAAGATGTAACGTTTCCTCGCAATGCTTGCCATCATAGAGAGCAAGTTCAACTTCTTGGTCAGCTGCTGCTTGCTGATATAGAAAAACAAATTATTGTCATTTTAGTTTTACTTGTAAAACTGCAGTCTAGTATTTCAGGAAGTTCGACATGTTGGAAATACAAACGATAAACGTAATGTTAAATAGCGCGAAACGTCTATTCACCTTCATATTTGTTCCTTTCTGGCGGAAGCGTATATCGTTCAATTTGTATTGTTTAGTCTTAAGTGCTATCTTCCGCTTTAGCTTCTCTACTTACGACTTACGCGATACATAGATAGATATACAACATTTATTTTTTTGCTATCTAAACACTCCTTCTAATGCTTATTGTTAATCTCAGGTATATAATATTTTATCATTCAACTTTATCCTTTGTTTAATCCTTGTGATTTGACTCTGTGTTGTGCGTAAAACCCAGAAATTTTTCGCATTTTGCACAAACACATATTGATATATACAAAAAATAAAACCACCTACACTGTTATACAGTCAGGTGTTATAGTCACCAGACATGGATATAAATATAAGTTTTAAGGACATCATGTTACTGTTCTGATGGAAAATTGTTATAGAGGGAAAAAGTTGACGAAGTAATGACAAAATATAAATGTAAAAAACTCATGCCATACAATTCGTTATAAAAAACCGTCTTTTTTTTACTTTGTTTTACTGTTATTTATCTTCTTCTTTTTTTTCTCCCTCTTCTTCTGTTTCACTTTTGAACTTTCTTTTCAGCTACATATGATTTTTATATTTACTTGTTTGTTTGGATACTGATGTTACACACACAGTTGATGTGCTCGTTTCATGCCATTTTACATTTGTATTAAAAACTCTTCTTCGTCTTGGAGAAGAAGCAAAAAATTGCATGCAATTATGTATTTATATTCATACACGTGTATGCATGTCTGTATGTAATAAATATTATAATATGCACACACACACACACACAATAATAGATACATACGAAAAGCCACACTCTTGTTATTGTTCACATTAGGGTTGCTATTGTTGTTATCCTTTCTATTGGATACTGTCTTGGTGGCTTTTTTTGCTAGTGCGGTTAGACGAACACCCGTAAACATATAGACATATACACATTTAGATAACATATAGATTTTTAAATAGAAATACAAAAAAAAAAAAACGCTTAAGTTATAAACAAAACATTAAAGTCTTCGCAATTGCAGCAGTTGAAAAGTTGATAACAAATAAATTATCTTTAGTTTGATTCGAATTTTTTAGTATCACTCACATGCGTATTTCTAAACTGGAAAAGTCTTTCATAAATTGGCTTTACTTATATGTACAAATATATAAGCATTCAATAGTAGATTACAAGAACAAGATCGATCGTATGTTCGAATGTAAAATTTGAAATTCTAAAATGGCTAAGCCGTCGCTTCTGCAATGGAAACGGCACAAACTTATTATTTTATTCGCAACAGAGCTGAGTATGTATTGGAGATGTTTGTTTATCTCTCCAACATACCCTTGGGATTATTGTTACAAATTTATAAGCTTCTCTGCAAGAAAAAATTTATCTGTGCTCTTCCTTATCGGTCAGGTAGAGCGGGTTAACGTTTCATTTCGTTTCGTTTGTGTTTGTAGGATCAAGTAGTCAAACTTTGATTGTCTTCTACACATTGACCTTTTAAACATGGGCAAGTTGCACAAAATTTAAATAGAGAAAACTGTGATATCTACTATAGGTGTAGCAAGTTCTTTTATTTGATTTGCGAGGCAGTATGGGATTTAAAATATTTCGTCGAATCTGAACACAACCTCTTCTCATTTTGTGTATATGATTTTTATACCCATTATCAGAAGGACAGAAGGAAGCTTTTGAGATTCTATAAAGCATATTTATATGTTTGATAGGCATTAAATTATGCATGTCCGCCTGCCCAATTGTCTGTCTGTTCATTTATCTGCCTGTCGATTTGTTCGCTTGTCCATTTAACCGTGTGCCCATTTCAATTTTTTCATCTGTCCATTTGTCCGACTCATTTAACTCATTTAATCGTCTGTTCATTTGTCTGTCCACCAATTTTTGCATCTGCCCCTTTGTTCCTTTGTCCGCTTGACTATTTAATCGTCTGCTCATTTGTTTTTCTGCAAATTTTTCTATTTTCCCATTTGTCCGTCTGCCCATTTTTTCGCCAATCCATTTCATCCTCTATCCATTTGTCTTTCTGCCAATTTTTTCATCTGCCCACTTGTTAGTCTATCCATTTGTCTATGTGTATAATGTCTGTTGTAAACATTTTCATGACCGAAAAAATGAAAATATAGGCTTCAAATTTGACAGAAACATTGGATATTTCAGCACGCCTTTTTTTATAGGCCGAACCGATCAGAGGACGCGTTTAGAATATAATGTAAACTGCATACATCTCTGATTTCGAAATCAAAAAAAAAAAGATAGTTGTTTTGTTTACTATTCATCATAATCATAGCTAATAGATCTATAAGAACTTCGACGTATATATTGCCATAGCTGTCCAGTAGTACCTGTGTATTTAACAACATAAAGTGACTTCGTAAGTAAAACAAGAAGTTAACGGTTGGCTGATATCATATGAGGAGATTTCAATTTAATTTTCGAAGATTATGAATAAACTCGGAATTAAATTCAATCTTCTAACTATAATCATAACTTCAAGAGACACAACAACAGAAAAGAAACAGTGCTAGCAATGAATCGGGTGTATACCTCACGCCAAACATACAGATTCTCCCTTTAGTATTTAGTATTTCAAACGTTTTAAAATTTCAATATCTAACGATTTCTGGTGTAACTCAAGAGATAATCAGATCATCGTAATGAAGTAAAGTATCATCTGCTTTTTCTAAAATCATTAAGAAACAAAACAAAGCCAACGTTGAAACCGTAAAGTAGTAAAAGACAAAGAGCAAATAAAAAAATAAAAATATTTCCATGATCCGAGGGTATCTGTATATACTCAAAAAGTCTTTCATTTGAAACATTATACGTTTTGTAACATAAAAGCAAAAAAGAAAAGAAAAAAATAAATAAAAAAGGAATATTTACTAATAAATTTCACTTCCTCGTATAGTTTGTCTACATTTTAGTTTGTTATCAAAATTCCTTTCTGCCACTCATTGACATTTATACAGAAAAACTTTAGAAAAATATAAACAAGTGCTTTATATAAATTTGCATAATACGATATTCCTTTGTTTGTCGTCTGTAATACAATTGGAATAAATTTTAAGGTTAATAGCATTAATTTAAAACGTTTATGCTACAAAAAAAGCACTCTTCCTTTCTCTTATAAATTTTTTATAAATTAAATATGTTTAAATTGTCTATTTTGAACGTATAAATAACTAAAAATATTTTAACATGATTGCTTACAAGCATAGGAAGGAATTAAATACAATTTTGAAGAAATGATTCCCAAAGTAGTTTAAATATTAACTTTTATTTTCTTCGTATTCCTTTTTATGGAACTTAAAAATATATGGAAAACTTGTCGGCTCAAAACAAAGGAAATTACTTTTCAAAACTTTAAGTAATTCAATTTGAATTAAATGCTATCGTTAAACTTTTTGCACGGAACGCATCCGCCGCATAAGAATAAATTTGAATGTAAATGCATTTGTTTTAAACTCGAAAACAATGTAAGAATTTTGAAATTTTTCTTCTTTTCAATATCGTCTGGATCAGTTTAGCCCCTTTTTCAACCGTTACACGAATATATAACATTTGCTAGAGACACTTATGCCGCATTAACTGTAGGTCCCATAGAGATACATCTTGATTAATTTGATTAAAAGTTTTACTTACATCTGCCTGTTTTGTCAATATGATATCACATCGAAACTATCTCGAAATTTTGTGTTAAGAAATATTTCTATATGAAAAATTTGCCAAGTTTTTTGCTTTATGGAGAAAAATGAATATGTCAATGTAAACAAAAAACAGGTGTTATTATAAAAGACAGATTAGAGGAAAAAGGAAAGTTTTTAGAGAATATGAAAAAACTCATGAAAAGAAAACTGGAACAAGGCAAGGAAAAACTTGCTTTAAGAAACTACGTTTAGTTTGAAAAATATTTATATATTTTTATTAGTAATCTATATTTAATGAATTTTATTTATATATCCACTACCGAGAAGGTGAGCGGTATATTCATTTTGTCACTTTGTTTGTGTAATACCCAGAAGGCAACTTTAGAGACCCCACAAGGCACACATATTTCTGATCAACATCAAATTCTGCGGCAAATATTCTCTTGGCTGCAAAACTGAGGCTATCGGCTACAAATTTGATGTAAATATTCAAAGTTCTTTCACATGAAAATGAGCCAAATCGATCGCACACCTCACAAGTTCACTATAAAATAAGCTGAAAAACACGTCTGTATTCTGATTCAATACTATTAGGCTGCAAAAAAAAGAACAACTCCACGGTATTCCACATATATAGAAAATGTTTGCTACGCCCACCTATTAAAATTTGGTTTTTTTTTGCTTTTTTTGTTCGGTTTCTTTTCTATTTTTGTATTGAAACTGAAGAAATTCAACAGTTAAGTCAAGTTAGAAATACCGGTTGTGGACAAAAAAGACGTTTTACCCGATTTTTTTATCTCGAATCTCTATTGATCTCGAAAAACAGCTCACGGCAATGTTGATTTAAAACTGCAAAACCAAGTTGTTCAACAATGTGCTATAAAATATATGCGATATACTATGCTACAAAAACACGAAAAAAACGAAAATGTATAAACATATACGATATGTTCTATAGAACATACAATTTATATTGAGTAAATAGATTTTCTCTCTAGCTTGCAATATCGCGAACGTCGGTCACATCTTAATGATGTTTATTAAAAATTTCGGCCAAAGCCTAATACAATTTTGCGCGCCTAGTGAGGTATATATGGAGTTGCATTTTCTCTTTTGTGATTTGGTTGATAGAACTGTCTGCAGACACGATTAAATATATTCAGAATTTCTTGTTGATATGTGTTCATGTTGTCTGCCTACGAATGTTACAAATAAAATCAAAAAACTAGTTTGCCTTCATTCGCTTGGGCAGTATTGGTTACAAACACCAATGAAAACCGACCAATGAAGGTGCGCAATGTTTTCTGTAATAGAAAGTAATATTTATTCAAAAAAAAAAAAAAAAAAAAAAAATGATTATTGTAAGTAAATTTTAAAATGTTGTTTTAAACTTATTTCACGGTTCTACAGGTAAAAAAAAAATTTTGCCTTTCATCTCCTTTTAAATATAACTTGGTTTTTTTTTATTAGCAAATGAAACTTGAGCTCTTGAATCTCGGTCAGTGAACATGTTTGGTTTTGATGCATACAAAAAAAATATATTATGAAGGTTTTACGCAATACTCTATAATAATAGTAATAATAAAAAAACAACAAGGTACCCAACTTGAAATGAGGTTTTTATGCCGTTAAAAAAAAAAATAGAAATGAAATATTTAATAAAACGAACTTTGGCGTTAGGAGCAACCTGATGCCTTTCCTTTTTGTTTAACTTCGTCTTCAATGCTTAAATTAGCTGAAATAATCATAAATTAAATCCAAGGATCAAGGTACACTAAATCTGTAGTTTTTATTCGTAATTAATGTCAGATCCTCCCTATAAAGCTTATATATTTTTAATCATTTGGGGAATTCCGATCATCCGTTCTGTTTAGTTGGAGATTTCAAAGTCGAAAAAAATAAATTAAAAAACTTTAACTTGAAATATCTTAGTCCTTAGATTCGAAGACAAGAAGACTACAAAATATCCTCACACCTAATACATGAAAACATTATGAACTTATGATTGATATGAGTCGCGAATGTGTTAGAACTAAAGAAAAGTACGGCGTAGAATTAATTCTAACGGATTACGTGTCAGACAAACATTCCATTCAGATGGTGTGGCACATTTTTGTTGAACTCTTGCACCCGACAAAGTCGCACTGGTCAAAGGATTTTACGCCACCTTTGGTAACGAGTAAGAAGAACATAGATTTTACGAATAAAATATATTTTTTAAAATAAAATAAAGCCATAAAATCAAGCAAGCAAGCAGTGGCTTTCCAAAGGTTTGCAGTCTGTTTTTCTTTCTATGATAACGAAGCGCATTTTAGATAAATACAAATGTGCATATATTTTATATTTATATAAACATAGCTTTTTTGCACTCCTTTGTTGAGCAATCATTTACGTAAATGACATATCAATTCATTTCTATAGTAACGCGTAGCGTACTTGAATGACACAACAAGCGTTAATAAGTGGTCTCTTCTCTTCAACGGCAAACAATGAAACTTGATGCTTTTTCATTCAATTGCCTTCAATATCGTCATCATTAAGAGCCTGGGCAGCATCGTCAGCATCATCAGTTATCGTCAGTATCGAGTAAAATTTTACCATGTGATTATAAAATCCATCATGAAACAGACATTGCAAAATACTTGGGGCAGCGCGAACGTAGTTAATATAAAATAATAAATAATTGAAAATGAAAAGAAAAAAAAAGACACGAAGAACTTACATAAGATTTACGATGGATTACTTTTTAATTTAAACAAGGAAGTTTTATAGTTAACTATTAATTAGGTCACTGTTAATTAATTAACTGAATATTATGCAGACCTTTTTTCCCCTTTTCCTTTCGTGCACAAGAATTTTAATTTCTTTTTAAATGAGATAATTTTTAATTTTTCCATTTCTTTTCCGTCTCATAAGAGAATATTTGAATAAAAACTTTTCAATTAAATCACTTGAAAAGTTTCATTTTATTAACGAAAAATTATTCATTTTATTTTCAGAGCATGATTGATTCCCGATTGTGTGCATATTCTGGCAAAAAAGCACTGAGAACAATCGATATTAATTTTTTTTTGTTTTTCTTTGAATCAAAAACTTATTTGTCAAAATATATTTATTTGGTCTCTAAGTAATTTTTTAAAAATTACACCTAACAATGAGTTTAGTAACAAAACCCGAATATCATTGTCACTTATAATCGAAAAACTTGAGAAAGTCGAGAAAAAGCTGAACAGCACAGCATCTCATGCCTGCCTACAGAATTATTCAAGACGCTGTGGCATGTTAACATTTGTGGTTGAGGTGAGACAATAATTCTTTTGATTCCTTTGCCTTGACCCTTTAAATGATTGATTGATTGATTGATTGACTAATTGATCGATTGCCTGAAGTGAACTCGTCAGATATTTCGCGGTTTTCTTTGAGTGTTTGTTGTATGTTATTTGGTATATTTTCTTCTTTGATAGCATTTCCATTTCCATAGCAGACTTGCATAGACTTCAGCAAAGCGGTGTCGCGCGTATATTAGCAGCGTTTCTTTCATGCTCAAGAACTGATGGTAAAGTTTAATTGACGATTCCCGTTACTTTTTTGGCCACCAATTTATTTCATTTTTATTAAATATTCCGTTCAGTTATCCTGAGTGTTAATATACATGCATTTCATGTTATTTACTGATAGTAACACGAAATCCTTTTATACATTTCCTTTATGTCTGTTTGTGGCGGCGGCTTTAGTTTGCATTTAACGTTCTCATCATAAATACGTTTATTGTACATCATCACGTGTTTTTGCTTGATTATGACATCATGGCACGCGACCTGTCTTGAAAATGAAATTATTTAAAAAAAGAACAAAAAAGCAAAAAGTAAGAAAAACATGCAGCCTACCGCCGAGCCGGAAAACAGCAACCAAATGTTTGGCAAGTTTTTGTAGGATTTTTTACCGCTTATATCTTTTTTTCTTTCGTTTTTATACGTGAAATTCATTCTTTGCTCTTGTCGTTCTTGTTGTTGTTGCCGGCATAAAAATGCAGAAAAAAATGCTTTTGGTTTTGTAAAGTCACGTAAATTTAACGTTTGTTAAAAAATATTTATTGTCATTGTTATTATTATCGTTTTTGTTGCTGCTGCTGCTGCTGATGTTGAAGGTCTTTTTTTTTGAAAGCCGTGAAGGTTTCATGGTTCTTAGGTTCTCTTTTTTTTTATTTGCAATTTTTTATATGGCATGCCTGTGACATCTGCAGCCTCAGCAGAATTTAACGTTTTTTTTTTCTTCTTGTAAGCGCTCATAAGGCTGTAATCTGTTTTATCATGACAGCATAATTATATTTTCTTTATTTACATATGTACTTGCGTATGAATGTCAATGTGCCTTTATTAATGTAAAAAGGCATGTTTTTGGTATTTAAGGATGGAATTGAATTTTGCGTTGATGGGTGGTGCGAACGAGAAGTCAAGCGCATTCGTTACAAAATTTATACAAACAGTCAAGTGGTTAATACAGAATGTTTCTACAAAAGGTGTCTCGTTTCGTTTATTTCTTTTGCGTAAAATTATGTCATAAGCAATTTTTACAGTTTCTTTTCCCGTTAGAACCTATGAAATCTTAACAATTCATCGTGAGATAGTACACGTTTGAATAACGTTTAGCGGTTAACACCAATCGCATCTTATAAAATCTCCAAAATTTGATTATTTTGCATGTTCAGGTATATAAGAGTTGCTGTAAATATAATAATTTTAATAGGCGATGCCAACAGTCTCGTGTTGTGAAAATAAGGTCTCTGTGCCAGTGGAAGTAGCAACAGAAATAAGGCGGTTTCATGCGTTGAAAATGTGTTGAACTTATCCGATAGGACTAAACCTTTCCCTTTTTTTTGAGAAGGAGAACAAACCAACAGTTGCCCTAATGGATTAAGACGCAAAAATGTCGGGTATTGCATAAAAAGATGGAAAACATCTATCGTGTTGAATAGATATTAGATTACAGAATAAATTTCGCTTTGATAAAATCAAAGTTTTACTTAATTTGCGGTAGTAGCACTCGAATCGCTTTCAATCTCAAATCTATTTAGTTTCATCTCTCTATGAAGCTAAGGTAGCATATTTTTATTTGGAGATGCTTTGAGATGGTCATAAACGCTCTCTGTTAAGTCGTTAGAGAAATTAGATATCAAAAGCCAAGACATTACGCTGTAACTTCCCACAGGGAGTTCATTTGATGCATACACTCTTTTTGAAGCGCTTACGGGAAAAGGTGAAATTTTAAGGCAAGTTTTTTGTCGACGTATTTCAAAAACATAACAATTCCTAGGATTAAATGAAGAAAGCTAGCTTCAGAGATATAGAGAAAACTTAAAGATGAAAAAGAGAAATCCATGGGGGTCACGCTGCTCAAATGAGGAAGCTCTTTATAATGTGTTATTAGTCAACAAATTTGGAGAATGTCTTGTTGTCTGTACGGGTCTTCGGGGAGTATCGTCGTGGTTGTGTAAGTAACTGGATAACTAACCAGAAGGAAACTCCGATCTATATTCAATGAATGTTTGTTTTGGAACATTGAGAATAGTTGAATCCACTACTATGAGGGTTTTTAAACAACTTGAGGGACTGAGACTACCGTTTGTTGGAAAATAGTGCTAAACTTTACTGTACCGTAGGGTTAAACATCAATCTAGGTACCTACCACCATAAGGCAATTGTACAATTTATTCAATAAGATTTATTTCGTTGCTTTTAAAATAGGCTTCATCGTCTCAAATGCATGTGGTCTCTTGATTTGCCCTCTAACGTATGTATCACTGTACGTTGATTGGGTTACTTCCCTTTTTGTATATTTTCAAAAAACTCAAAACGTCATGACTGAGTTGATAATACCAATTTTGCAAGCAGAAAAGACACCTGCAGCAACTTTGGTGTGATGGCATTATGTGGGTTTTTGTGTAATAACTCTCACGAAGGTGTACCAAAGTTAGGCTTTGCGAAAGTAATTATGAGTCTCCAGGTTTCAAGCCTAAAATAATATTTAGCATATTATGAACGTATCTCAATATGTAACTCTTAGATCAATCTTTAACACGTGAACAATCTTTTTAAGTCCGACTTTTTGACTTTGTCGACGCTGTTTGCGATTCGTAACCATAGAGGACCAATATTTCGAAACGATTTTTTTAAATTTAGTACGTGAGTATGAAGACTTTGATATAGGACATGAAAACACATAAAAATTGTTACATGTTGTTGTTGCATTTTTTTCTATGTTGATTACCGCGGCCCCTTCATACTGTCAACCTTGCAATACCTCAAATACACAAAATTCAAATTATAGTTTAATACTTTTTTTCTCATATGAAGTTGTGATATGGTTTCATAAGCAAAAATTTTGATTTTGCAAAATATTTCTATCTTATTATCTTCATCATGTTTATGGATGTAATCTATGTACGTGTGTAATAGCAGCAGTCTATGTACGTACATAAGCGTACATATGAATTTTCTAATAAATCAAGGCACGTTGTGTATAAAGAGCTAATTAAAACTGTCACGTATACTTAATTACTTTATCAGTGTGGTAGGCATGTATTTGTGTGTGTTTGCGTCTGTAGTAGTTCATAAATTTAAATTCCATTTTCCAAAATGATTAATGATCATCTCATATAAAGCTCGGTCTTGCACTTCATGTTTTTACGTTTTTTTTTATTATTTGTTTTTAGTTATATTCGTAATCACTGCATGAGCACGAGAGCGACTGGCGTGCCCTAAGAACTCTTGAAAGTTCTTCTTTGTGACTATTAGTTTGAAAATTGCTGTTAAAAATGTCATATCATTAATTTCAATTACAACATTTATTGGCTTCCGTTATACAGGAAATCTTTAAAGAGTATTATATTCTTATTGCAATTATTTTCGATATCATGTATGATATCACTACAAGCATTGGATATGTTTGCTGATTTTATCATGACGTTTGCAGCAAACATTAATCTAAATAATTCATCATCTGCAGGGTCTCGTCTCGCCCATCTCGTTTGTTATTGGAGCACGCTAATCTTAAATTTAGTTCCATAGCTAAGATCTGAATAATAATAGATTAAGGTTTCATTACATCCGCACACACACCCACACACACACACACACACATCTTTATTTATGTTATCCCCCTACAGCAAATCATTCGAAATGAAATTTATTACAGATAGATCCTGTGTATATATTTTCATAGATTTAAAAGATTTTGAAAACTTACTTAATTGTCCAACCCAATATATTAAAATCGTATTTAACATTTAAGAAGAGATGTGTTTCTCTTCCGCTTTCCACTTATTAAGTTTAACGTTAGCTGCGGGCCAGAGTATCCAATATTCGCTTTAAAACGATTTATTTTTTCCAAATCATTTTATCTAAGCTTTGCAACGGTTTTGCAATTCTGTTCTGTTAGGTGCTTCTAAAAGGTATTTATGTGACAGTAATCGCTGTTGTTGGACAATTTATATGGATGGTCTTATACACGAAATATTAGGGATTATGTGGCACTCGAATAAAATACAATAAAACGTGAAAAGAAGAGAATGAAATCAGAAAAAGCAACTAAAGAGAATGTTTTTCTAAATGTTTATATAAATAATAATATTAAAGTGAAATTAAATTATAATAAAAAATCCTTTGAAACAAAAATTTATTGATTTGTCAGTAGTGGTTTGAATGTTTTAATATTTTTTCTTTTTTCTTATATATAAACCTTCAATCAGCGCACATCCTTTCTACTTTTATAAGCTCTAAGATAGTCAGAAAGATAGCGAGGAAAGAGGCATAGACTGTGGCTTTAACTTGGGACGTCAACATATGTAAAGATTATGACTTTACTCTTCGCCCAAATTGCAATCGTAGGGACGTTTTTTTTTTATCTGCTTTTTTGGTTTTATTTTGTACTTTCTCTTGATACTTCCAAAAGTTTTAAAGAATTCTATTTTCTCACGGCATAGCATAAACTAGTCTAAATCGTCTAAATTTTTAAATGAACGCTTCTCTTTTTAGACAGGTAAAAATTAAAAAGTAATGGGAAGTACCAATGTACGTAATGATTGAATTCGATGATGAGTTTGACTCTCCTCTCTCATTTCGTTGCCAAGAACACATTATTGCAATTCGAATAGGACGCTCTGCTGCGCCCTGCATACTCACTATACATAGCACTTTCTGATGACCACTTGGGCAGCACTCTGTCGAAAAAGTGAGAAAATGTCTCGAATCATAGACAGCCTTAAAAGAGCGTGAATTCTTCCGATACAGTATAGCCACGTTGCAAGAGAGATGGGGAAAAGTTGTAGAAAATTATCGAAAATATTTTTATTAATATAAATTTACCTAATGGTTTTTTCAAGAGAGAAAATGATCAAAATTAACGCAGGTACCTAATATCTGCATAACCTCCTGTCACTAGCGTGATGGCAATCAATCGAAGAAGTGAAAAATTAAATATTTTCGAACCGGCAGAAAGCAATTTGTAATGCTCTATTAGTGAAGGGTCCAAGGAGTAGAATAATACGATTCTATGTTAATAACTAAAGTGTACCTGCTCCACATTTTTTCTGATGTCAGCGAAAAGCAGTGTTAACACGAGAGTAAGTAGCGGGCGAAAGGCAAAGTCCGGTAAAGGAAAATCTTAAAAATAATCGATGAATCCCATGTTCCTAAAATTTCAGTTTTAAAGTCGGCTTTGACGATGACTTTCTGTGACCGCAGCGATGTGTTTTGAATCAGTTGTATGACCAGCAACAGAAAATGAACTTTACAACATTGCAAACTTTAGTTTACAGGTCACATTATGTTCATTCCCCCCCTTCACTGTAATCAGCTCATTTGTTATTTTTTTACCGTTGCTAAGAAGCAAGGTTGCTCACATAAAATCAACACTTACTGCCTGCCCATGAAACAACGTTTTTTTGTTCTTAAAATTCCCTAGCGTTGGGTTCACTTTTTATAATCATTTCCGTTAGCAGCTTATTTCTTTTTCTTCTTCCCGACCCTTGGTGAATTGTGAAAGAGGAAAAAGCAAAAAAAAAAAGATTGTTTTTCAATTCCCGTCAACAATTAATCTTCCAGGTAAGTACTTATCCAACACAAGTATCTTTGCTTCAACGTTGGGGTTTATATAGTTGAATATATAGTCATATAAGTCATCGCAATACCCGCGTCATATATATATGTATATACATGTTTGTATATATATATATGTACGTGTTTTAAGCTATTTTTTTTGTGTTTCTTTTGTTCTTTGTTGTTTTATCCCTTTCACTTTTTTCATTTACTTTACTTTCCTGCTCCTGTTTTGAACTGCACTTAACAATGGTTGACGTTTTGTGTTACACATATTTCTCAGCTAAGCACATGCAACATACATACATATGCATTTTGTGTATAATTGATTTGTGGTTTCCTAGTTCACACGATGTCACACAGTGTTACATTAATGAATGAGGTCACTTAAACGTCATTGATTTAGTTGCAAGTAATTGCTGATTTGTGTCTGCGTTAAGCCACAAGTACCGATTTACTGTATGTATCGGAGTAATAGTCGATGGATGGACAGTGAGTTTACTTGCAATCAACAACAACACAATTAGATGAAAAAAATTTTCTAAAAGAATAATAATTGGACAAATTCACATCATATTGTTCGTCAATTTTATTTTTTTTAATTGAAATTAATTTTATGAAAAATTTCGTTTATTGATTTCTGTTAGTTCGAATAGTAACAGATGAAGGCAGTTTATCCTCATCATCATCATCATCATTATCATATTAAAGGATCTTTTTTAAACATATTTTTGAAATAGATTTAGTATCCGCTATGGGACAATGGTGATATAATTCAGTTGATTAACACAACTAAGACACTTTGTAGCTATAAGTGAAACATTTTCACAGGTTTTTACTATGCATGACATAATGTCTAAAAGTGTTCATTTGATAGCCTGCAGCGTTTAGTGTATGAATTGAAAGCATGGTATTAGGAATTTTTTAGGTTTAAAAATTTTTTTTCAAAATATTTTAATGCCACTTAAATGTGCTATAAATTTCTACCTTAAAATAGATGGACGATTATGTTTTCAACAAACTTTCTTTAATCAGCTTATAGGTTGGAAAGAACGATAAGTAAAAAGTCTACGTTAGCAAAAATAATTTTTTAAAATTCAAATCAGATTGACGAGATTTCTTTCTTGAATTATTGATTGTTAACCAACCTCGTTTATGTTATTGATGATCATTTATGTATTTTACGATTTCCAAAAGTAAAACATTTTATTAGTCTTTATTCAGTCATTAAACCAGTAGCAGTCCTTCTCTTCAAGATACTCTTTCTTAAATAATTCTTTCTTATACCGTTAACTAGTTGCCTTCACGCAATTAAAAATGAAACAAAATCATAGAACGCGCAATGTTGATAAATCGAAGCGTTCGAAGTCAATTTCATGATGTTCTCTTCCTTCCTATCTTTCATTCATGAGTATGTCTCTTAGCTCGCTTGTCCAGGAGTACGTCTTCCTATCTACGGATTCATAAATTTTGTTCGCCTATATGTCCATTCTCTCGTGTGTCTCTATATCTATTTCGGTGTATGCCTGTGTAACTCTGTTCACCTTCACGCTTGTACATTTTGTTCGTTCACATATCCCCTATTCTTATGTCTGTCCGTTCGTACATCTGTCCGTTTGCACTTCTATCCACGTGCAACTTTGTTCAACCTCACTTCTATTCGTCTGCGTTTATATAACGGGTCACATGTCTATCTGTCATCATTGTTCGCCTATTCGTTAGTCCGTTATTGTTTGTTTGTTTATTTGGATATTGTCAATGATCTCTGACAGAATCCTTTTGAAGTTTTGCTGGAAAACTTAATACTTTTTTCTATGACACTTTATGTCCACGGCAGTTGGAAGGACAAGTATACACGTGTACAAGTCTAAGACAGTGATCGCCACAGATGCAAAGGACACATTCAAGCTCACATTCGTAAGCGAATTCGTACTATCTTTTTTAACTTTTGCGTATCCGCATAGTATGACGCGTATCTGATTAATGTTAACACCGTAAGAAACTAACGATAGTTTCTAAATTTTCTACCAGTTGAACCCATTTTGGTAAAGAAAGTTGTAAAATTTACTATGACTTCATGAGAAAAAAATGCAATTTCTATTTTAGTAAAAAAAAAAAAATAATAAAACAATCTTAAAGCTTTAGTTATTATCAGCTATTATATCCATAACTTTCTCCCATCTGTATCTTTCCGTATGGCTTTGTTTTTTAAGCGCGCGTTTAAAACTGAAATTCGTTACTCTTATAAATTTTATGGTTTTCGTCTATTTTTTCTGCTTTCTACACATACTTTTTCTTTAATTCATTCGTTTTTTTAATCTAATCCCCCCTTTGTCAACAAGGATACCATAGAGATACCGCAATTTCAATTACATGCTTGTTATCTAACAAAAAACAAAAAAAAAAAAAAAGAAAAACGGCGGAATCTCCGAATTTCTTTTTCTTCTTTTTTTTCATAAGGGAGAATGTTTGAAATGGTATAATTCTTTCTGTCTTTAGTTCGTGAGCGTCTGGGTATATGCAACTCTAACTGTACGTATGCTTGTTGTTTAATTAAAATGCTGACAAAGCGTTAGTGCGCGTTGGTTAGTATGAAAAAACAAAAAAAAAAAAAAAAAAAAACAAAAAACTAGAACCCCAAAAAACTATTGCTGCAGCTATATAAAGACCATACAGACTATGAAGTTATAAATCAGTGATGTTGAAATGCTGTAGCCAGGCAAGCAATACAGAAAGGAGATATGAAACAAAGAAGATGAGAGTTATGGAATTAAGTGAACCTAAAACAGAGTGCATACATTAAGAGCCAAGAAAACCAAGCTTGGTTCGAATTTTTTTTGGTACTCAGAACTTAGAAAATCGTTATCGCTTTTACAAATTTTGTATAGCTTAAACGCTCTTTCGGAATATCTGTTCAGAAATCAGTTTCGATTTCCTATGAATTAATTGGTTCTATTTTATGGGCATTACTTTTCTTTTAATGTTTTTGACTGGTCTTATGGACAGAAATGCTCTATGAACGCACTGGAAGTTTGAAAAGGTTACTACAATATATTGTCGTAATACTTTTGATGCTTTATATATGTAGATCGTTTTGAGGAGCACTCCTTACCAATTTTATTGTAAAGTAGACACGCTTTTTTAAGCATCTTGACTTAATCTTTAACGGTACATCTATCAAGTCTCTAGTTTCGGGCTTATAACAATCTATCCCTATATTCAATCAATAGTAAGTGGCTTGAAAAATTGTTGACTGCCATCAACTTCTAGTATATGGAAAGAAACAAGGATTTTGAATATAAATTTGGTCACGCCTTTTAATTGAATTCTTTAGCACAGTTGTAGTTGTTTGTTACAAAAAAACGAGAAGACAGAAAGAATCCGTTCTTTGTCCTGTGTTACGGGCACAATAACTAAGCTATCTCCGAATAGTGAGTCTTTTGACTCAAACTTCTTCGGTTTGGTGGTAAGACGAAGATTATATCGCAGTAAGGAAGCGTATGTATGGTTGATCCTTATAGTTGCTGTTATCCTACAACCATCTTAAAAAGAGAATTCCTTGAGTTATTCCCTTGACTATCGAAATTTGATCACACCAAATTCGGTATTATAGTATGGCATTATGGGGAATGGTGGACCGATATGAGCGTAACACTTACCGATTGCTTCTACATCTCTTAAGCTCTTTCCATACTTTTTCTCTTTAATCTTTAAGGAAAAAATGGATCGTTTTAATTAGAATCATAGTTCGAATGTACGTACACCTCATGCAAAAAAAGGCATGGTGATGGTAAGGCGACAAGTATTACAAAAAATGTAATATACTCTTAATTGTCGACAATGGATGGAAATGACAGTAAATAAATTAATAAAGAAAAAAAATGGAATAAATTTATTGGTTGAATGAGTAACTATTTACATGTTCCGATGACCGTGTGTTAAATAAGCTTTGTAAAAAAATATTTTCTCCTTTGAACTCTCCATCTGTCCAAAAGCTTATAAAAAATGTGTTAAAAGTTGTAAGGTTCGAACTGAATTCGAATTAAAAGATGCCCACTCACAGTAGCCGGTTGGTATTAATAAATCGTTCATCCGTAGTCCGTATTAGTCCGCTCTTGGGCCATGAAGTTGACTCTTTTGATATAAACCAGAAGTACAACGATATGAAAAATTCATTCAAGATTTCCATTGTCTTGAATTTTAGTTTTGTGAATTCCGGTACCTAAATTGGTATTCATGCTTGCAATTATACATGTCTCGGTTAGCAGTTTTGCGAGCACCTTACCTCCTCTCACCCTTTCTCTCTCTCTCTCTCTCTCTTTTTATATTTTATATTTTCACCTTAGAAAATGATTACTCAAAAAGTATAGTGCAGAAATAAATTGGAACGACCTGAAAGTTTTATATTTCTTATGGGCATTGAAGGACAAAATTCCACAGTTGATATAGAGATAAAGGAACAATATTGCAAACGTTTCAAAGAGCGACATTTAAGAAAATAAAGATCAGTTTATGTCACAACATCTAGTACATAGCAAAGTAAGCATTAACTTCTCAATTTCGTAACCACTGATGTAACGCCTTTTTTTATTTTTGAAATAACTGAATGTAAATACCTTCTATATTGGAAACGATTAATTATTTGCAACGTGATAAAAAAAAAGAGCGACCGAACCAGTTCTCTAGAACGACGATTTCAACCATATGACATTTTGTAATCATTTGAAAAAAGCTCAATTATGTACCAAAGAATCGCGGAGATGTAAAATATCACCCAGTACATAAATATATATACATATACTAGTATACATGTATAAGTATACTATGCACATATGTATTTATTATACATTAATATGATATTATATTTTTCTAAAAAAAAAGAGAAAAAATTAAGTATTTTTGCTGAAATATTCTCCTCAGTAAGTGTAACAAGAGTGGTCGTAATTCTCTAAATTGGACGCATCCAAAAAAATGCTTTTTCTAACGGATGTCACAACATAAACGATTTGTTATTTTTTAATCTGAATCTAAGCGTTTGTGTGCAAATTCTCCAGTTAAAGTTTGTTTAAGTTATACTCTATCGATTTGATGTCTATACATATATGCATACATTCATGTGTGTGTGTGTGTGTGTGTGTGTGTGTGTGATATTAAACGTATTTCGGCCTACATCCAACATTAAACCAACTAATAGTATACTTCATGGATGTATTTGCACTTCTATTCCTTTCAGTTGTATTGAACACTATGAACAAGAATCGAAGTATTTAAAATTCTTTATACTGTTTGTAACAGTCAGAAATATGCAGTTGCATATGCATATAAGTTAAAAGCCTACATAAACAAGTTTGGTTACTCGACCTACGAGGTTATCCCTACCCCTTATTGTCATATGCAAAACTACAAGAACTCGCAAAAAATATCTACCTTCAAGATCACTGAATTTGGTAATATACAGAAAGTCATTCTCAATCATATTCCCAATATATAGAATTCTTTTTTCTTTTTTTTTTGGCTACTGCATAAAAATCAAAAGCATGTTTGAAAAATGCCAATGATTCGGTTAAACACTAATGAAAGTGTAAAAAAGAAAAATTAAAAAAATTTCTTTGCCGATCACCTTAACGACAAACCTATAATAGGGAAAAAAAAGTTTTCTTTTTCACATATATCTCGTAAAAGATGAGCATTCAAGATTCGCCCTAACAGGGATACAATTTAGTCTCTTGCTTGCTTCTTTTTTGGTATCGTCTGTGGTGTTTGTTGGCGTTAGATGTATGCTTTCAGCCAAAGCACGCGACTCTAACACATTTCATATATTTACAGTCGAAATGTTCTAATGTATGGCTTGTGTCTGGGTAATGTCCCTATGCGGATGTGGCTATTTTAGAGCTATAACTACCCTTCACTCTTTTCTCGAGTGAGTGTGTGTGAGTTCTTTCCTTCTTGTTTAAAGAGCCTGTTGATATTTGTTCACCAGTTTTTTTGTTTTGGCCGTTTGTTTTTATACTATGCTCTCCTAGTGATATGTGTTATGTGTGTTTTGGTTTAGCCAAGGCTGCCACTGTTTTTTGGTAATTTGGGTTGCAGTAGCAGTGGTTTTCGATGAGGTTAGTTAGAAATTATGGCTCAGAATATTTGAGTGAAAATAGAAGCAAAAAAAAGAGGAATATATAGCAAAAGCGTACTGCGATAGTTATGGTTATATTAATTTGTGTTCCAAGCGTACAATTTATATCTTTCACATATCCCAGATGCCGGCATTTATTTTCCTTGAATATTTTATAAATGATGCAAATAAATGCTATTAAAATTTTAAATGAAGTTTTTATTTTACTTAAACGTTAATATTTTAAAGCTCTCGAATAGGCAACAAGAAGATTTAATTATTGCGCACGAAAATAGGCAACATAAAATAAAACAAAAGAAATTCTTTAATTTAAAAGAATTAAAAAAGAATCTTAAGCTAAGCCTTCTGAATAATTCAAAATTTTAGGGACAAGATAAGTTGGCTGATGGATCCAAAAAATCGATTGCTAATTCCCATTTTAAGATGTCCTTTGGCGACCACTGTTTTATATATATCAAAAAATTGACTCTTTTACCCTGATTGTGCTATTGATTGCTTGAAATATTGATTAAGATTTCCCATGGCGACACGAAAGTACATTAAATGAAAGTTACATAAAAATTAATTAAATATTAAATAGTCATAGAGTTGAAAGTTAGAAGCACAGGCGGGTCTAATGTCTTCCTACTAATGCAAGAGATCGTTCGCATATAATCTGCTGCAAAGTGTGATAATTTACATACAGATTATTATGGTATATAACGAACGGACCGATGTCAATAGCTATTATAAACAGATCAGGGTCAATCGTGGTTTGTGATGACCATAATGCAAGCATTTACTACCCGATCTGGAATGGCGAGGATTGAAACTGCAGTAACTTGTAATATGTCTGTCTGTCTGTATTCTATCAATAATTAGTTTGCATAACTGCCTGAAAATAATAAAATTAATTAAAATTGAAATTAATAACAAGCAAATTAGCCAACCGCTTATTGCCTTCGCTGCACACACGAACGTTTACTGTGTTTATTTATGAAAACCTTTTTTTTTATTATTATTTTGTTATGTTTTTGTTGGTTTTACTTCGCTTCGCTTATGCCATAACGGCATAGTTAAAGTGTAGTTCCGTTTATTAGTTTATAATTAAAATAACAATTAATCGAAAGAATAATTGAATAAAAATTTCCCTTTTTTCACATTTTTTTTTTTTTTTAATACATTCTTTCTTTGTGTTACTTCTGTCACCTATGGTTAACGTAACATATTGTGAATGTTATAACTAAAATGTCAAAAAGCCGACAAAAAAACGTGCAGCAAGTTTTTTAAATTAGTTATTTGCATAATGAAAACGCTTATCAAAAATGGCTTTAATCGGATTATGCTGCAGTTTAATTTTCAAAAAAAAAATAAATAAAAAAAAGATTGTGTTATCGGAATTATTTATTAAAAACGTATTTAGTATTTAATGTATGTTGATAAAATATGCATAATGTGTGTGTACAAATAATATTCACTTCAGAAATAATTTAAAAGAAAATTAAAATAGTTACGTTTAAATGTAAAATAACGGTAATAGACTCGACAAAAAATCAGTTAAGCTGTCACCAAATGAAATTATTTTGCGATCGATATTCAATTTGTGCAAATTAATTATGTACCTATTACACCAAGGGATGTAAAGATTTCGAAAAATTTATTCCTTTTTGCTCTCTTTTTCCCAAGGGCCTTCTCTGCAGTGTCTGCAATATTATTTTATTTAATTTATTATAACTACGGATATCCAATTACCAAATATCGTCATCAATATGCAACAACACTTTATAAAAATGATGAAACTTAAGGCACTTTTCAAACTTTTCTGTATTCATTTGTCCATTACATGTAATATTTCTTGTTCGAGCACAACATCGTTAGATGATAGGAAAACTTCATCGCTTTAGGAAAGAGATTACAAAAATAAAACAAAAATTACACAAAAAAAAACTGATATATGCACCAATTAAAGTTCAATGTTTCATTCCTTCGATATATTTTTGAATCATCTCCAAATCAGATTTGATTACACATCTCTATGTCGAATGCCGTCCGATAATATGCACGTACGTTGTATAAAGACTCGCCTCGTGCAATTGTTTGCTTGGGCGATAGTACCTCTATCCGCTTATTTATGCGATTGCTATACAGATTGACCGCCGAATTTCTGTGGTTCAACTATTCATTATATCGACTAGCCAAGTGCGTTTGGCTGTTCGATATTTGTCGTTCTGCTCCTTTCTCTACCCGAAATGATATTTTTCAACCTATTAGTCCAACTGCGACCGAAGGAAAAAGTGATTGTTTAAGTGCACTAACTAACTGTAGCTAATCGGGAAGTAAGTGATTCGTGTTCATAAACCCTTAAAAGAGATTCGCAAACATAAGCTATTCCTCCATGAAATAGGAAAAAATGATCGATGGAAAACGCTTAGAAAGTATTAGTTATGCAAAAGAGTCGAACGATTGAGGCCGTCATAATGCTTTATTTGCAGCTGGGACATAACGACGTAACAACAACATCACTATATCGGTAGGAAACTACAAATGATCCGCTAAATGTTTATTTGTTTGTGAAACGTGGTACGAATGTGCATGGGGGGTCTTTGTAGTTACGATTGCGTTATCGCATCATAATGATGACCCTAATTTTACTTGTATCCTTCCAAAACATTAGCTACACGAAAATGTACTTACATAACTGCTCCAGTATCCGATTGCGTTTGGATTAGTTAATGGTTGCAGTACGATGCATTGACAGATATGTCTACGATAACTTGATGAATGTAATAAGTAAGTCTAAATATTATTTTTATATAAATTAATTATTTTTAATAATTTTTTATTTCTAATATGTTGAATAAAACTCTAATGGCAATTGCTAAGGTAGGGAAGGGTGAAGTTAGTAAAGCTCTAAACGTACACAGTGAGAGGACGTTTTGTAGCAGCAACGGTCGGACATATGTAAGTCACCTTGGACAGACATATTAAAGAGGACGGACAGGTCACAGTAAAGTCGAATAAAAACTACACTACGACGCACAAAAGTTATAATATGCTAAATTGCTATCAATTTTTGATTAGAGAATTGACTTAAAATGCTGATGGGATTTTTTAGATTTAATGAATCGTTTAGAAGAAAGTTTTTACTCTCTAGCAACATCTCACACATAATCTGCTAGGTAAAACAAAAAATGAATAAATAAAATTAAATAAATCAAAGCACTAAACTGTAAAATTGCCATAATTTCTTTCTCCTTCAATATTACCGTTCAACATGGTAACTTGTTGTTGTTCTCGTAAACAAATAGCATAATTTCAACTCATACATTTACATGGACACCGAATTTCCATCAAATTATTCATTAAAAGCAAATAGAAAGCGTTCATATGTTGTTAAATTGTAGCTTTGATGAAGGCCGCGAAACATTAATGTACACGTCACAAAAAAAAAAAAAATAAAAAAAGTAGGAAACAAATATGTGATGTTTTAGTTTTGTTAAATGACAAAGTGCAATGAAAATATGCCTACATCCCCGTGTCGCGCTATATGATACGCAGCAGCCTAAGGCATTTAGCACTCATGCGCTTTTACTATTAACGTCAACATTAGCATCAATATATATATATAGCATCAATATATATATATATATATATATATATATATGTATATATAACTATTTACATATATATATATATATAATATATATAATATATATATATAATATAAATATTGATGGTATTGTTATATATATGTGCATGTATGTATATATATAAACATAATTGTTTATGTATATATGTAAATAGTTATGTTATGTAGACATGCATTTCTACATATATACGTATAGATGCATGCGTGTCTATATTAATGGTAAATGTTTGTTATATCCCTGGTGGTTTCAATATAACTGATATTATTGCCCTTTGCCTGATTGCGTATTTGCGTAATTTTGCAATTTATTTAATGAGAGTAATTGTGTAATGATAACCAAGTACATCAACAGTAAGAGCAACAAGAGCATCGCGCTATATAGAAAACCTTAATAGTTGTTATTGAGTATATTGTCGTTAGAGTAGAAATTGTAGCAAAATATTCGTCAAATATGTTGAGATTGATGCTTTTTTTTTTAAGTGAGCATGACATGATTTTAATTCAATAATGATGTTTCTAGTATTTATTTAGCTTATCTAGAAAATGTTGAGCTTTAGCCTTAATATTTTTTAGACACGGTACTCATTAAAATGAATTTATTTTTATAAGATTTAAAGTTTAGTATTAAAATATTGGAGTTTAAGATTCATAAATTGTGTATAATAGGTAAGAGAGTCTATGATGTTTCTCGAACTCGATATGTAGAATTCAGCTAAGTATGCAAGGTTTTGGTTTTGGGTTGGTTTTGAATCCTTTCAAATATATTTAAATTAAATTCGCCAGCAAACCAATTAGAAGTCTACTTTAATTTGACATAACGATGAAGAATACATCATTTTTAACGGGTAGGTTTTCCGGTATGCATCATCCATCTCACACAAAGATTACGGTGTTGATGAACTTTTTTTAATGTTCATTTTAATTATTTCAAGCTTTTTGGTTTTCTTTCTTCTTCAATAGAACAAAGATTACCGCAATGATGAAACTGTACGTAAAAAAGAATCTGTATGTGTGTGTGTGTGTGTTTATGTGCGTCTGTAACTATTGGTTAGAGAATTTTTCTGTGTTTTGCTTGCTTTCCCATTTCATTTCGTCTTTTTTTTATATTCTTTTCATGCAATGCATGTACTTTTCACTTTTTAATATAATTAAGATCGTATAAATGCATGCAATTTATAGACGTTGGCAGTGATGGTAGCATAAAAAGGTTTACGAATTTGAACGGAAATGACTTTATGCAACATTAATTAAAGGAAATTGCACACAGTTATATAAACATATAAACAAACAAACGCACACACAATTTCTTTCGACGATAAAACAATGCACTGAGTATTAAAAATGAACTCCTTAGTCGAATGCCTTAAATATTTGTATTAACTAGCATAGCCATGAACTTAAACCCAATACAAGAAAAGAAGAAACTAGAAGGAAGAAAATGAAAACAAAAAAAGAAAAAAGTATTGGAATCGGAAAGTTATAATTTAAGCAAGACAATGATAAACTGGAAAAGTACTAAAGGAAGATAAGAATGAAAGACAAAAAAAAAATGCCAAAAAGAAAACAAAAAAATTTATTTAGCCACGTTTAGTTAGTGACGCGACGTCTGGGAGTCAAATAACTTCTGTCTGCACTGTTTCCTCATATTTCGTTTTGCGATATCTCTCCATTATTTCATTTCTCATTAGGAAGGAAATGAAAAATTAACACGAATTTTATGAAAATGTTCAATGCATGCACGCATGCATTGTTTGCCTTAAGCTTTTAATCAGTTAAAGCAAAAAGAAAATTATTTCAAAAAAAATTTCCTTAATGCATTCGCGAGAATGCTTGTTGACTACCATTGGCGTATAAGCGGTTCGTAATCCGCGCATTAGATTTGTAGGTTTTTTTTTTCCATAAGCCTTAGTAACAAACACTTAAATAAATGGTTCTTAGAAGTCAGCACACTCTACTTATAATTACAAACAGGCAAAACACGGAAGGAAAAAGCTTTCTTTCAGCATGCTTCATTTCGACTTACAAGCTGTGATACATCTCTCAATCCTTTTGATAGATTCCAAAATATAATTTCTTCAAGGTCCTTTGGTGAACATTTCGACACTCCGCTAATCAATATTTCGTCGTACTTTTCGTAGAATTTCTTTTTGGTATAATAATTATCTGAGTTAATAATGATACAAAATTTTGATAAATCACTGTAATTACATTATCTTTCACAAACTTAACATTCAAAACACACATTAAATATTTATTTATTTTTCTAAATCTGTCGGAAACAAAGTTCATGAGTCAACAAACCAATATGTACGAAAATTATTAAATTTTAATGTTATTAAATTATTTATAGAGGCTTAAATAAATATTTTATGTAAATTTAGTTACAAACAGCAGAATGGCACAGAAGTTAACCCGTAGAACCCTATCTGTTGAAAGTTATTAACATTTCGAAACGTCTTTGAGTCGAAACAAATATTAGGAATTATTTTCATTTTCGCTTCGTTTTACAGTGACATAGAAACAGACCACCTTCTACAATTCCATAGTTTGTATAGATAAATTATTATGTAGTTATTTAATCATAGGAAGAACTAAATTGGTTAACAGTGATATTATAATCAAATGCTAAGCATACGTTCCAACGGGCAAAGTGAATTTATTGTCCAGAAAACGTTACAAACGAGTTATGAATAAAGTCATAATTAAAAAAAAAACATGAAAGAAAATTCTACTCGGCTGTGCGGAAACTTTTATACCCACCACAGTTGTTTTAAAAAAAGCGGAAGAAGCCAAAAATTACAACGGGGGGGCCTGGCAGATTTTTTTACTCTTTTTATGAAAGCCTGTGGAAGTTTTTAATAAGAGTACTGAGCGAAACATGCAGAAAACAGGCATGATTCCTGGCTCATTTGATATTGCGGGTTATTTTATATAGCAGGCGTGGCCTTTGATCGAATTGGCCCGTCTTCAATAGCAACGTATGTAAAAGAACTTCAAGTGTTTCTCCTAACTTTATAGCTGATGTCTTAATTTTTGCGGCCAAGAGAATGGTTACCACGAACATTACGCAGTTAAGCAGATATGCAGGTGGACAGACGGACGGACGTTTACGTACGTTTAGGTGGTTTCCGAATTTGATACTGATCAAGAATATATACATTTCGGGCAGTTTTTGAAGCATTTTTCTAAATGTTAAACATCCTCCATTCGATCCTTTCCATTTTTGCACAGAGACTACGGGACAGCCAACTCAATAAATGTGGAAATTTTTATAGACTTCTCTTTTTTTCTAAGCAAAAGTATTCTGAGTGTACACTGTGCTGTGGGCGTGTCCTTTGACCAATTTAGCTAAATTTCAATACCAATGTTTTTGCCAAATTTAAAGCCGATATCTTCTCCTTTTGCGGCTAAGAGAATGTTTGCATCCAGACAGGTGGAAATGTTTATATCGATTCTACATTTAATGCTGATCAAAAATACATATAGTTTGTGGACATGCTAAACGACATGACAAAGCGAATATATCTCATCTTTCGCTGCTGGGTATAAAAACACATATTTACCTAAGGTAAGGTACGGTGAGGCAATTTTTGTAACAATTCATTTAATGGATCGATAAATTTGTTTAAGTTCGTTTAATTTTTGGCATTGTTCAACATGAAGTGTAATACATTAAGTATTGTAATGTAACTGTGATACAAAACATGAAGATGCCCGAGAACTATTTTAGATATTTGAAACGATGTGTTTCGAATGTATGTGATACGTATCATAAAATGCTGGATATAAAAATAAATATTGCTTTCGTCCTTTACCAGGATTGTTTGCTATTTGCTAAATTTTTCATTGTCGTTAAAGGAAAGTATTCTTTTAAAGCGATTTTTCACGATTAAACATTTCAGTCGAGCAGAAGTTCGATGCTTACTTCAGAATTTGGCACAACATTGAAGCATTAACTTGAATTTGACTAATAATAACATTCTTATATATATATTTTAGTTTTTTGTACATGTCATCTATTCTTTTTTTTTACTTTAGATACTGTGCTCTTAGTTTATTTAATGTTTTATTCGGCTCCAATAACAATTTATTTTACATAAAAGAGCAAATATAGCAAACAAGTGTAAGCAAATAATTTATCATACAAAAAAAATATTCCACTTAAATGTGTCCAATATTTTAAGTGATATTTTATAGTCATGCAAAAGAAAAAGTCTCATGCGAATAGACGAAAAGATTTTCCTGCTTTGTTGGTGCGTCTGTCCCTCCGTCCGTCCCTTGGCTATATTCAACCGGCTAGTTCGAACTATCTTTCTTTACTGTACTGCATACAAACAAACGTACAGACATTCGTTCATATATAACCCACAATCTATCTTTTATTGGCCTCATATAATTCACTCGTAAGCTTTTGATGTGTGTGCTTAAGTATGTTACTACGTTTGAATGTAGGATTTTCATGATAGTGTGTGTGTGCGTAAGTGTGTGTGTGTGTGTGTGTGTCTGTGTGTTATTGTTGGCCACAATATAGAGGGCTATTTAAGTGTGTAAAGTTTTTTTTTTGCTTCTTCTTCTTTTTGTTTGTTTAAAGATGTCTCGAACTGTCACATGTGAGCAGAGAGAAAGATATATTTTACAGTGCTGGGAGGTCATCTACCAGACACTTGTCACATCAATTAAAACATACAAGTGGTTACAAGAACTTTGTACGTAACATTGGAAGTGTGCATGCATTTAGCTAGCACAGCTATGAGTGTAGATATACAGATAAACGATGACAGTTTTTTGTTGTTGTTGTTGTTGTCGGTTACGTAAGTTAAGTAGTGACCGCAAGTGATTGTGTATTTGTGGTTAAGTTTATGTGCAGACATGTCGTTTAGCGATAATAAACAAATAAAAGTTACGCACGCTCTCTACCATTTATTATCTCCTTACACGTTGTACTCGTCATCTTATGTTTTTTTTTTAATTTTTATAGCAAACGTAAAATTTTGTAATAAATTAAGCGTTAAAAAATTGTTATTTTTTCTATTTTATTTATATTCTCTATCGCAATAATACTTAAATCAAATAAAAAAGAAGAGAAGTGGAAAATATGGCAACACTTTTCTCTTAATTTTTTTTCTTTTTTTTAATGTTTAATGTACGCATTCGCTTATGTAAAGATAATGTTATAAAATTTAATGAGATTTAACGTTTGATTTCGGTACTCAGTTTGTTGTTGTTATTTGTAATTTATGTGATTTGCGCGGATACTTGTCTACGTAATTTTATGACTCGTTTCTTTTTATGATGAAAATATAATCCGTTTCGCATGTCATCTGTAACAACCGTCGCTATAATATTATAAGCTTTTATTTACATCTAAGTTTAATTTCTTAGCGAAATTCCAAAGAGTGCAGACTTGGAGAATGCGTCGCAATTGGGATAAGTCTCTAGATTGAGATGAAGATCATATCCTGAATTGGTTTTCCTGCGGACAAACGGACGGATGCGACTTTCATTATTATTTCATAATTTCCAAGATTAATATTTTTTTTCAAGAAAACCCGTAAACCGCTTTCTAATCTTAACTACTTTAATAGCTTCGTCTGAACTTTTTTTTCAATTTAAGGCCAAATAATATATTATGTCTCAGATGCTGCTTGTTGACCTTCATTAATGAATTCAATAACTGAAATTTTTATCATATAAAGATAAATGCTTAAGCCATCTGTACCTGAAATTTCAGGACAATTGCATGCAACAAATTTCAATGGAGGGAATCTGTTTTCAGATCTGCAACTAAAAGTCGACTTAGCACGCAGTTAATGTTTTAAATCTTTTTGTTTATTTTTTCCGGTGTTTTTTTTTTTATACGCACATAGACACATTGTGTTACAACATATTACAGCATTTTTACCATCTAACCTAGTGAGTGTACTATAGTGACTGAGAACTTTTATGCTTTTTTTTCGTAAGAACGAACTTTCATGCATACATGTGCGACACATGAACATAAGCTTTCAAGTTTATACTCCTAAAGTTATATAACAAGCGAAGGTAGAAAACATATTTTTACTGTTCGTTGTCTCCGTCATTAAAATATGTGTTATTGCAAAGTGAGTGATACGTATAACTGACATTAACATATCATTGTAGGTAGTAAAAGAACATTAAATATCTCTGCTATAAAAAGGAAAAATTATTTACATATCATCTCTCTACACAAACATCGTTAAAACTTCCATTTTTATGCTTAACAAGAAAACAAGCAATAAAATATCCAAAGAATTGTCTTAATTAGATTTACGCGTTTATTTTCGAAAACTTTTAAAGTTTAAGTAAATTGCACGACATCGACGATATAGTTCTGGGGTCTAACTATTTTCTTGAGATATCCTCGAAAATAAACAGCAGACCTATAAGCCTATAGATCCATGCTCTGAAAATAAGCAGGTGTAGAGATAAGCGAATAGAGCAGCATATTTTCAAGAAAGACCACCAAGAACTCTTTTACAAAGGCTGACCCATCATTTTTTCGGTTTAGCCCATAAACATATCGACAGACTCTATTTACGGCCACTTTTAATCTACTTAGTACTACAGTCTCGTAATTGGAAAACAATTAACTTTTTAAGCACACGCAACCACTAAAATTCTAGATTATTATATATATTTGCATCGAAGAGGTTTGCGTCATACAAAGACAGTATGTCTCATTTGTTATGAATACTACGAGTTTATACTTTACGTTATAAACATGTTTTTAATAGACATCTCAGCTAATGAGATAATTAAAATAAACAAAAAAAAAAAAAAGAAGAGAGAAGCTGGAGGTAATTTTCAAATGCTATTTCTTGGTTTATGACAGCGATGGTATGGTTAAGTTATATGTTATTTAACACTTACTTAGATTAAAACATAGGTGCGTATACCTGGAAAGATGAAAGAAAATTTTTCTGATTAAAGTTTGAAAAGTTTAAAGCTAAATATATATGACATAGCTCTGATAATAGACAGTTCTAAAACAATTGTAATTAATTAGAGCGATTATTAAAAAATCATAAAAAGTAGAAATCAAGTTCGGAACAATTTCTGAGACTCGTAATTCGGTTATGGGATGCCGAAAAAAGTGACATTAACGAAATGTGTTCACCATACTAGAACTTTATACAAACAGTTTCTTAGGCTCTAGTTTTGGCTATTCGCGGTTGTGTGTTATGTTTTAACTGTAACGGTAAAAGAATCTCCAAAATATTCAACAAAATTGTTGACAATTGACGGACGGATGGAAAGGGTGTAAAACAAATTAATGGAACACGATACTCTTTCTGAATATGATTTTATTTTTCATATGTTTTATATAAATTATATGCGCGTACTAAGTAGAGCACACGTCAGAACACGACGTTGTCGTCAGACACTATATACGCGTCAAGTGCACCAATCTATTTATGGTTGTCATAATTCAATTGTCTCAACAATTCATTAAAAGCAATAATGATGGGGATGATAAATTAGTAGCAGAAGTGATCCCAAAGTATTTCAACAAATACGTTACATAGTTAGCTGAAATAAGGCATTTATCACACTATGATGCCCTAGGAATACTTGTTAAAATTACACACTCATTTGATGTACACAATCTGACAGCGTTCTCATCCACAAGCTTATGTATGTATATATATATATATATTTACGTTTACACTTTTCTATATATTTCTATTGTATAAAACTGTATATGGCGCCAGATGTACTTTATGCGGGGTTTCTAATGTATTAGATGGAATTTGGAGCGTTCGCTTTTTATTGTATGCGTACGTACGTTTGCATTTATAAAAGCGTTTATTTGTTAAGGGAATTATCACGTTATGTTGTTATTTTTGACGTGCATAAGTAAACAAAATAAAATTTATTTTATTTATTTTACATTTACTTTTCTTTGGTTTTATTTTTTTGGGAAATATAGCTGTCATCGCAAAAGATTGTAGGCAAAAAAAAGAAGACCAAGAATAATAAGAAGAAGAACAATAAGAAAGTCGCGTCGGCCGAGGGTGACTTTTTAATGTTGCAGGAAAGTGAACCAAATTTATTTTCTACATCATTCTAATGATTTTTTTTAGGCCCTGCAAGAGATTATAAAGTGAGGTCGTCATCTGATTGATTGTAAGTTTCCAACATTCTTAAGTAAGGCTATGATTGGCAAACATTCGCTAATAAAGTTTTTATGCGCATCGTTGAAGCGATCTTTAAAGCAAATGTCTCCCGAGGATCTCACACCAATCATAATTAAAGTACAGTCTGCTTACTAGGGGTTGAAACAAGTGAAAAACAAGTGAGAAAATCAAAATCGCATAAGGCCGACCATTAAGTACCTTACAACACTGTGCCCACTAGACAACGTGATTGTGACAAGGGTTTTACCTTGCGATCAGACGAGACTACAGCCTCGTTCTACAGCTTGGTGAAATCGTTCGAAATGGTGAATGGCTAAGAAGAGTGAATCGATCCCTGGCGACACATTCTCGAGGATCGTAGGAGGAGATCATCGGGAGAATCTAGTTTTCGAAAGAAAAGGGTGAATCTCTTGTATACGTTCCTTACTGCAAAGGGATCGTAAATATCTATTATTTTGGTATTGCATTAATCATCGAAGTAGCATTGTATATAGGAACATGGCTGGCTTTGTGGCTGTGTCGATGAATTTCCAAGTACATAATAATTCAAGAGATAAATAGTAGGATCGACCTTCCATAATGTATAGGATTGTTCCGCTGCTTAAGGGATGCCGACAATCTTTGGTTAAAAATTAGTCCTACTTACATTAAAACCGTGATAGCAATCTGTCATAAATTACTAAAAACTACACTTTTTTGTCATATAAAACTTACTTTGCATGGGAATTCTTATATGGGGTCGAGTCCAAACAACACAGGTGGATCGTTTTATGCAGTGTGATCCGAACAGACGTACGTCCTCAAGATTTGGTACAATTAATTTTACTGTCAAGTTATTATTAGAGAGTCATTTGCATCAAAAAAATATTAAAATATTTTTATCACACAAAGGTTTACTTTTCATAACAACTGTTACATGGGAGGTGATTCAAGAAATGGTAACTCTTTTCAAATATGGCGTTAAATGGGGTGTGGCCGTAAAAATAGTCCGATCAAGTCCATTTTCCTTAAGCCTTCGCCATGGCACGTCAGTGTGCCAATTTTCGTTAAAATAACTCAAACGAAAGATACATGGACAGACATACAAACAGACTCAAGTCAATTCAGAAAATCATTTTAAATCGATCGGTATGGTCTATGTGGTATTGTATGTGTGTTACATGCATCCGCACAAACTTATAATACCCTGCACGACAAGTGTGTGGTGTGAAGGTATAATAATTTGTAAATGTTAACGAACTAAGGTTTCATTATATTTTTATTTTAAATAATTGTCTTTATAATTTTTATAAACTTCTGCAATAATTGCTCCGTTGCTCTCTCTTTGTAATCTGACACTGTTTTCTTATCTTATTTATAAGAAAATTTGTACTGTTATCGCTTGCTATGCTGAATACTACGCTTTTTTTTTTTCTTTTTCAAATACTTGGACTTTTCCATTGGATATGGGCGACGAAGCAGTGGCAAGAGAAGGGAAAATGAGAGGAAATAGAAAATATTAAGTTATACAATTATCTTTACAGTCTGTTAACTTTGAAATACATTTACAATATTCATCAGCAGACAAACAAGAAGATAAACAATTTTTCTTTCTCACCAACTATCATTTTCTTAGTCTTTTTGTTTCTGCTTCTTCCACTTCTTCCTTTTTTACCGTTTCTCAGGTCAGAATTATCCAAGGTAGACGACGCTATACTCAAACAGAGGTCTCTACAACGACCTACTTTTTAAGTTTGTTCAAGGAAAATGAATGTGTAAAGATAATGCAGGATATCTTGTAGTAAAAAAGATTTTCCAGCAGTCATTTGATTTGCTTGTGTTTTACTTTTACTATAAGCTTTAGCAGCCATCCATATTTATATTTATGTACACATACATATATGTTGTGTTGATGTAACTTGACTATGCTGCTATACAGTTTGCCAAATTACTTTCGAATAATTGTTGTCAACACCCTCACTGGCTGCTTTTTTGCTGCTTAAATGCCTTAATGTGCCCAAAGGCTAAATGTATATGTTGTGTTTGTGTATGCCTGACTGTTTAAGAAATAGGTACCAGTGTACCATAAAAGTATATATGATTTCACAAGTACACTGTTGAGTTGCTCTATTGTTAACCCTTTTGACATTTTATGTTATATACGTGTATGCAGTAATTCTCCTAAGGCAGGTGGTACTGACATATCCTGTTGCTTATGCTATGTGTTCTGCACATACACTCGTTATTGTTATTATTAAAAGTTAGTGTTTAACTTTTTCTTTTTTTTTACAAACATTTTCATGAATTTTAAAGTCGATAGAATTTATTTGTGTTGATTTTTGTTCCTGTTTTTCTCTTTTACACAGAATTTTCAGCTAAATTATAATTTGTCTAATGGATTTTACTGGGAGAGAGAAGCCTTTGTTTATATTCTAAACGAGAGAAGTATTATCTCTTTTGCTAAAAACAATAAATTTTAATTTTTTCTTCAAACTATGCTAGCAAACCTTTCAAGCACTTCTTCGTCATAGCCCGAAGAGTAAAAACAGAAGAACGAAAATAATTTAAAAATTACTTGAAAGAGTTGCAGACATAATTGGCCGGTAAAAGGTTTCAATATGATTTATAGTTTCACATGAAAAAACAAAACTTTTTGGCTAATAAGAATAACTACAAATTTAGTGCTTTTGACTTTTTTTTTCTATTTCTCTAAAGAAAAACTTTTTATGTATTACATAGATTAAGAAGAAAATGGTAAATTATGTACTGTGCTCCGAGGAAAGTTTTACTATTCGATTAACTTGCTATTTCAATAGGTAAGAATTCTGAACGTTATAGACCGTAATCATGGAAAATATTTTTCTTAAAACAATTCCCGCTACTTACCGACCAAAGAATATTGCATAAAATATAAAATGTATGCGCTTACCATCATAACCCTTTATTTGTCGCTTAGTAACATAACAGGATATTAGGTTAATTTGTATGCTGATGCTTTTGTAGAGGGAACTGAAACCCCTTTTTGAATTTCATAGAACACCTTTACACAAATAGTACATTAAGATATCCTTTTAAATCTGTTTGAGATCCGTTTGACGTAAAACATTTTTTTATGATAAAAGATCATTTACGAAGCGTTGCTAAGTTTGTTTAGCCAGGAAAATGTTTTTGCAATATTTCGTAGTCTCAAAGTCTACTGAATAGTACTTTATACAAAACTGCTGTCATCTAAGTGACATATTATAATTAAGATATAATATATAGAACATAGTCATTGAAAAATGTAGTGTGCTTTAGTCTCAAAATATGTTTCTTTCGATCCAAATTGGTCATAGCCGATCTTCTTTTCCTCTCTTTGATATAAGACATCGTAGGCGAAAGTTTTCTTCTAATAATAATAATAACATGCTTTCTGGTCTCGCCGTAGAAAAATCTTGACCAACTCTCACAAGCGATTACTAAGCTTTCCCATACGGCTTGATTTTCTTTTGTTAAGCTATGTAAACTAATTAAAATTCTATTACAAGATCTCTTATTAGAACGCACCCATTTAAGCTGCTCCAATCTAATATTCTTTATGCGAACGCTCACTTCACTTTGCTAACGTTATTTATTCGTAAAGTATCCCACGATTCAGTAAAAAACTTTGAAATTGTGAATCATTCGAAATTAATAGAAAAGATGTCATGAAAACGAGAAATTTGGAGAACCTTTAACAAAATCTTCTATAAGCAACAGTAGACGATGATAAAGCAGAATAGATTCAAAGCAAGCTAAATACAATGTTTGGCTTAATCTACAATTGAAGTTGTTAACTTTATTAAATTCCTAATAAAGCCAAATTATTTGTTTTTAAGCGGATGTTCTTTTCTTTTCTTTTTTTTTTACCTTCTGGCCTCTTACTTCAATTAACTATGTTTTCAATTGAAAATCTACTTTGCTTTCCTTAATACCTCTCAGTGTTAGGTTTGTGTTGATTGTTGTCTGTAACAAACTGAAAATAGAGTAAACTGTATGTAGAAGACAAGCACGATACAATCAAAAGGAATGAAAAAAATTAAAAAAGAGGAAATTATTCTGTGAAACCAAAAAGTAATAAATAACTAATGCAAAGATGTCAGAACAACGGTTAATATATTGTAGTTAGACTGAGTTTATTGAAATTTTTTTATTACGTTATATTTACTTATAAATAAAGTAACGTGCACTGAAAGTGTAACGGAAATGAATGAAACAATTTATATGAAAGATACGCAGGCGACATAAATAAATTGTTTTATAACGATTCATGGCATTTTGAAAATAATTTTTTCACTTAACATGCGCTTATAGCAGGACGAGATTGTATTCTCAGCCAAGATAATCGGAATTATTCAAAGGATAGAAAGTAATATACACAACTTATCGCTCTAGAGCATTAAACTTAATCTGATTGGCCTGCATTTAGTTTTCAATAAGAAGCGAAGTTGATAAAACAACTTTCTACTAATAAATGAAGAGTTTACAGAATAACGTAAGCAGAGCAAATTGATTTAATTAAATTCGTGTAAACGAATAAAAATCTGAAATATTCGTATTTACTGATGCTAATAATTTGAGATTAATGATAATAATAATAATCAGCTCAATGCTTTTCACATAATCTAATATGGAAATTCGAAGTTAAATGTGAATAATAATTAAATCTTTTTTTAAAACAGTTTCTAATAAATTGTATAAAAATAATAAATTTCATCAGTTTATGGGTAATAATTTTTGAAACAATTAAATGCATTTGAAATAAATAACCTTGAGCTAAATTTATAAGCAACGTGCTGGGATTTGCACTCTTCGCAAATTAGTGAAAGAAAAGAAAAAAAAGAAAAAAGAAAAAACAAAAAAACATAAAATAGTTATCTTTCCAGTCTGTTAACTTCGATTGTTTTTCGTTATTCTCTTGCATATATAACCTTAAACAATGAATTCTTTTGTTTGACATTTTCTTACCTCTGAAAGCGTACTATGCCATGTACTTGACATTTTTCGACCTAGTTTAGCAGAAATAAGATTCCATAAAGACACACTTTTACACACACACATACACGCTTGATTGCAGTCATGCATATTCATTCCAAATTAAATCAATCTTTTAATATTTCTTAACAAACTAAGGACAAAATCTTGAAGTTAAAGTTGTTTCCTTTGCTCACCAGGGAACCTAAATTAAGTAGACTACGATTTTGTAAAACTTGTAAGTATGCAGCAGTTGATAGTTGATTGCAGCGATTGATAGTTTATTGGACAAAGTCGGACCTTACTGAAATCTGAATTTAGAAGAGCGGTGAACGAAAAAAAAAGAAAGAAAAAAGAAAACAGGATTCAGCTTATCATTCCACTATGATCTGTCCAAAGAGAAGTTGCTTGTGAAAATTGTTACACTTTTTTTTAAATCAACATTTTTTTAAGCATGTAGCGTACTAGAAACATATAAATGCCGGCTATAAAGCCTTTAAGTGCTTGGTTTTGCAAAAATAATTTTAAAAATTTCTAATAAGACGTACGTACAGTCGTTGTATTTTCTTAAACTAACCAAAATTTGCGGGAGAGAGTTGAAGAGAGTTATAAGGCAGAAAGGAGGGGAGAAACTCGAAGAAAGTTACAGAGCAGACTAAGTACGGTGTCGGTTGGCATGTCCGATTTGTCGTAACAACGAACTATATCTGTAGGGACGTGCTTACTGATCAAAAAAATCATACAAGTAAGAAAGTCAAAAATAAAACAAATACAAATAAAAATTATTTTTGAATTGCTTTTCATTAAACTTAGATTCGTAAAAAGAAAAAAAATGTAAATACGCCCAAGATTTGCACTTTTTTAAAATTAATTTTTCCTTTTAAATTTATATAATTTTAGTTTTCAATTTTCATTTTACGCGATATTTAATTATTTCATTTCAGCTTGTTTTCACTTAATTTAACGTTTATTTTTCGGACAGTTAATTAATAAATATTTGTCGAAGCATTTAACATTTTAAACCACATGCCGCACACGTAGCCAATGAGTGTATTTTTGTAATTAGTTCATTTTATTTTATGTTTTGATTAAATTGTCATATACCAGAAAAGGTCTGTTTGCGTTTGCGTACCCGTTAGCAGAAGTTATATACAAACTTAGTCATAACGTTCGCGCAGCATCTACAAACACGTACAAAAAAAGAAAAAAAATCAATAAAGGTATAATGATGAAGTAGAACTAAATTAAACTAGAGATGGGACTTAATTTTAGCCGATGTTTTGCAGCAGTTGGTATAGTTCCTCTGGTTCTAGCACTAGTCTATTTCAATTCTTGAGAGTTATTGTACGCTTGAGAGTATTTAGACCGAATAATTTCAATAGTTTCATAATAATATTTCTGCTTCGTACCCCGTACAATTTTTAAGTTGAGCCATCCTGTGATTTCGGGTACATGTGAAAAAGTGTTTTCATATTTCTTACAGGGTCTGCGGAATTTCAATAACATCATGTCTGCATCATTCTACATGCTTCGTAGTTTGCGAAGTTCTAACGCCTGCATGGATATACGAACCCCGTCACATTTGCTTTTTTCATTTGAAATAAATACCTGGAAGAAATGCAAGCATCCTTAATGAGATAATTTTCAACACAATTTGCCCAAACCATTTAATTCTGTAGCCATAGGGCTACAGGTATTCTGCCGCTATACCAGAAGAGGGCGTACTCCCATCTAAACTTTGTTTGAACCTTGCCATTATTTGTGGAATAAAACATCAGCACATAGCGAGTAGTAGCTCGGCCTTAACTTGACGGATGTTTGTTTTCAACTCGATGCTTTGCGTAACTCCACAAACGAAGAGGACCAGTAGTGAGCAATCGCAGCTTGACCTTGTTGTGCAATTCATGTCGCCAAAACGTCAAATTACATATTAGAGAAATTTCTCGCAGAACAATGCCAAAACGGAGCGTGTTGTGTGACTTGTTGCACTGCCCTGTTGACCATACGTGTCTTCAACCTTCTAAATACAAAATGTTAATCATGCAGTTGTAGCGATCAGAATGATATGGCCGCCTTACAACGGATAAATTTATATATTCTTTGACACTTTCACTAACAGCACCAACATTTTCGTACGAGTGTGCATTTCGATGATGTTGTGGGCTTAATAATTATGTGACAGATCCGGAGTTCTCAAACTTCTTCCCTGTTTCGTTTATAGTGCGATCAGATGGAAGAAATAGCTTTTTTCAGTGAGGTTTTATTATTTGTACAAGTTCAACAGTTATTAAAAGACCACGTATTGCAAAATGTCAAATATTACATTAAACATACGACGTCATAAATGGTAATTCTTTTGTACATACTTTACTGAAACAAGTTTACCAAATCCGTATTACGAAATGGATGACCTAAGTTTCGCAAAATAGAATTTTATTCATTTCGAAATGTTCCAAATCAATACCAGATTTTTTGGTCGCTCTTTGTTGTTAAGTAACTGTTCATGCCATACTTAGCACAAAAGTTGTAATTCGCTCTGACTTTCTTGAAAAGAAAGCTATAGGTACACAATCGATTCGGTTTTAACCAAAACAATTTTTCTCTGGTGACTTTTTTTTTTTGTACATAACAATGAAAAAAAAAAATTGTTAAATATTTACCCGATATCTTCGACTTATTTAATAAATAAATTTAAATCAGAGATAAAACTTTTATTAAATATACGTAAATATATATATAGGCCAGTCTGTGTACAATTAATGTCAATTTGTTGCCGTAATGGTAACAATTCCATATGGTCAACCACAGCCATGGACACAACAGTTAATTTATTATGCTTATGCGCTCATTCATTTTTACTCTTACTCACAAGTCTAAACATGCTCTCCCCAATGCTCACACATGTATATAAATACATGTGTCCGTATATATTTAAATGTTTTTAATATAAACACTGTTCGTGTATTCAGATGTCAGATCGTTCGTCGATGATTGCTAATAAAGTAAAGATAAAAAACAAAAAGGAAAAAGACGACTGTATTCGGAAATGATCGTATCTTTTATTTCTACCATTATTTTCATAAAAATAAAAAACCGCTAAAAAAAGAAAAAATTAAATTTCAACACTCTCTGATATATCATCGATCGACTTTGCCGATTTATCCATTTTGTCATACTTTTACTTACTTTCGAAAACCGGAACGTTTTCAGAATGTAGGCATAAATTTTGATAGATTTGACGCGTTTTTAACACCAACCTGAGTGCAAGAATTTTAATGTTTTTGAAAAATTTCAAATCAACATTCCAAATTTTTGCGACGGATATATTTAAATCGGTTCAAAATTTTTATACTTTGCAGGATACCTGAAGTATTTTTCTGAAGATACTTCTCAAACGTTTCGATTGAATGAATCTATCCCCTGTACTTTCGTGTTGGTTATAAAAGTTAAAGACGGCGCTAACATTGTTTACTCTTTTTTTTTGTAAATATTTTTTATTTAATTTAATTTGCCTTTATTGCTGTTATGATGTCATACGCATTATTGAACAAATTAAAATTAAAAAAATAAAAAGGTAAAGAACTCACTTGGAAAACATTTCAAAAATATTTAATATTTAAATGCAGAGAATGTTTCATTGAGAGCGCTAATTATTGGACATCAGTAATGATGAAGAGCAACTTGTCGCAAATAAACGTCTAAAAGTGAAAAGCAAGGCAAAGAAGGGCGTTTGTTTTGAAAACGCGCCCTAGTCGTTAATTTCCAGCTACGACCAACAATCCCGTGGGCATGTATTTTCACAAGTTTTCAAGGCAATTTAAATTTATTCACGAAATTTTCGATTCCTCGTCAAGAGGTGGAAAACGTATAAGATTGCAAAAGCAAATAAGACCATCAAAGCTGAGTTCAGGTGATCCACAGCTAAAACAATAGAGATCAATGAAGTCATAGTAAAACCCAAACTCTCTTTGTGAGTGTGTTTACCGTTTTATAGGCTTATTCAACTTACGACAGAAATACGTAATATGGACGAATCGATTCGTAATCTTAAGTTGGTTTCCTGTCATTACGTAGGCACTTTTCCAAAATCGAAATTTCAAGGACTTACGAATGCCTGATCGTGTTAAAATTTTGCACACATTTTTTTTAGCTACGATGATAACACAACTTGAAAAAATTCAAAATGGCGGCCACTACAAAGAATAATTTTCATAGAATAGCTTTTTAAATTACTGCGATATAGGGGATAGGGGAACCTTTTTTGCCTCTGTTCGTCCTTGGGTCAAAGTGCGTCATTTCACCAAAGGTAAGACATAAAAAGAGAAATTTATATAAAACGATTTGCTTTGAAAACAAGCTTTCATATAAGTGAACTAAAAAGCTTTAATTTTTTTTTGTTCCAAACACTTCTATGCGAATCTACATATAACAGCTTGGTGCGTTTGAAAAAGAATTGAATTTCTTATATATAAAAATCTTGATTAAAATCGTTTTTTATAAAAGATTTATTTCTTGCTTCGTACTAAACAAATAAAAAAAACTGAAAATTTAGTAAATTTTTCTATACCTTACGAGTATGAGTATGAATGATAAATAATACAAAGCAATAAAATATTTTATTTACTTTTACTTAAATCCTCTTTCATTTAAACTTCAATTGGCTTTCGGAAGACTTTTTATATATTTTAGTTGAATGTAATTTTTTTTTATTTTGAAAACTAGAAAAATTTGAGATAAAGAGAACGAAAATCGTAATTAAAATTTATGTTTTGTTCAATATTTGTTTTAAATTATATTTGAAATTGAATGAAAATTCTGAATTTAAGTCGATTTTAATAAATTTTAATCCTTCGAAAAGCTGAAAACTAAAAATAAGAAACGAATGGAACTCTGGCGATAATAAAATAAATTGTTTTCTATGTTAGTTAAATGCACACATAAATGTATATGTATGTGCTTGTATGTTTGTATTAGAGTTCTTTAAGTGTTTGTAAATCATTTTTATGATATTTAAATTTATGAATAGAATTTTTACTAAATTGCAGAAATTTTTATGCAAAAAGTCGTGCAGTCAAAAAAAAAAAAAAAAAACAAAAAAGAAAAGAAAAAAGTTTAGCAAGAGATGAGAGAAAGAAGGCTTTAAGTGGTAACACAAAAGTCAGAAATAAGGTAACATACCCGTTAGATGGTAGAAGTTCTAAGTTGTCAAACAATACTATTATTTATGTTGATTTTTATCCTGTTGAAAGAAAAAAGACAAAATGAAATTAAGAAACAAAGTCATCAGCAAATGTTTGTGTATTGTGCTAAAAGCCTTGTTTTCTTTCCCTAGATATATAAATTTGTTTACAAAATTTTTATTTCCATTTATTATTTTTGTTCTTCTCTTACTGAAGTCTTTTTTTTTGTTTACTTTTCAGTTTAGTTCTTTTGTATTTTAAAAAGCCTTAAAAAACAAATCTTGCATATTCTCTACTATTTTTTAATTTATGATTTACATATTAGTTGACACTTCCCACTGACTTCTTGTGACGCCGATTTGGATAACAAGGAAATGTTTCTATTTAATATTATATTAAATCGATTTCTGGCAAAGCTTGTCAACCGACAACAATGAAAGAAAAGTGTTTTACATCCGTAGTAGTGTTGTTGTTGAAATCATGCTTGATTCGAATGGAAAGCAAATCCAGTGCTTAGAAAAACCAAAAATCAAAAATCAAATCTTTGATGACGAGCTCATTTGATGATATTAAAAAATCAACAAAACTTATCCATAAACAACGGTCTGAGTTTTATTTTCTTTCTCTAAATTATGGCTTTCAAAACTCAGAGCTTTTAGTGCAGAATTATTTAATTTCGTTTTTATTTTATTTATTTATTTTTGTTTTGATGTTTACGAGTATTTTAATGTCCAACTTTTTCACAGTGTCGCTTATAATTAATTGTGCGGAAAAAGTAGATCACATCGCTAGCTTAGCTCGCTCATTTGCCAAGAGATCAATATGACTTATCACCCGAAATATTTCAATCTTATTTCCTCACGTGGCACTATCATTCCTTAATTTGTAAAAGCTGTTTCGCTCGCAATAGATTTTATCACCGACAGATTATGTATGGTTCTGATACAAACAAGGTTCGTAACGTGAAGAGTAGCTCTAGTTTCAATTGTGAATGTCGAACTCCCCCTGACTAACTAACAGATCCTTTTTTTCTCTTTCTGTTTTAAACTACGCATACTATATTTGCTTTTCTATGTTTCATATTAATGTGAATTTAAATTCTCTTCAAAGCTTGCTTAAGTAGATATAATCATCATCAATGATTGCATACTTTGCTCAAAATCTTCAAATACTAAGGATGCGAAAGCAAATAAAATTTTTTTCTTGCTTTGAAAATTTTCTTTGAAAATTATATTTCTTAAAGGAAATTTATATTTCTTAAGTTTCAGGAAGAAATCGATTTTTTTTATTTAAAAGATATTTTCGCATTAAAAATAAATTGTTTTATAAAAAACATATATGCACTGAATTTACGTCATTTGTTCATTATCAGAGTTGCTACAAAATTGTTTTTTCATAAGTCGGTAACTGCGTATTCTGATACGACCGGTGCTAACAGTTTACGATGATCTCTAATAGGATGAATTTGGTTAGGTAACGGGATTACCGCTAACCCGTAAAAACGCAATTCGTAATGTCGTGGAATCAATTTCGCTGAATTAGTTAACGATTCCTCACGCTTAATAATGTAGAAAAATGTGAAAAGTTTTTGTTTAATTTTCTATGGAAGATGAGACCAACGTATTACGTTTACAAATATTAACCATAACAAATAGTAGAAAGTCGACACCAATTAAGTTTGCTATCTACGCTGATAGCTCTGCCTTTCTCTGTGATGGACATTATAAATGGCTTTCTATTTATAATTTTTTTTTATAAATAAATTTTTACTTTAACAATAACAAAAAATATTTTATCATAAACAAACACGAACAAAGATTAATTTTTTTTAATAACCAGAGAACAATTAGTATTTTAATATTTTGCAAATATAATTGTAAAATATTTATATAGATTTTAATACCAATAATAACAATGAAACAACATCAAAATGTTGTATTTGACAGATTTGCCTTTTTTTAGTACTTTTTTATATCCACCACAGCGAAAATGAGCGGTATATTCGTTATGCCATTTTGTTTGTAATATATTTTTGATCGTTGCGTATGTATTATCGATCGGCATCAAAATTAGAATCGAGTTAAGCATGTCTGTCTGTCCGTTTTAGATGAACTTGCTGGTCGCAAAAATGAAGATTCGATTTAAAATTTGGCGGAAACATTGGAAGCTCTTGCATGCAGGTTGGCACTGAATATAGGCCAAATTGGTCCGAGACGACGCGTACAGTGTAAAATAAGCTAAAAAGCATCTGTTCACTTGTTTTTCGCCCGCTACTCATAAAGAAACACAAAAAAGTTTCCACAGTATTCCGTATATATAGAAAAAATCTGTCACGCCCACCTATTAAAGTGTAGTTTTTTCCCAATCGATTAAAACTCATTTTTGGAATCGCGAATTTTTGACGAAATTTAGTTTATTTTAATGCGTTGCAGCTTAAGTATGTATTTTGTAAAAAAATGGCAAGGGCCCTTTTTTCGAAAAAATTGTTGTATGAGGAAGTAAATTACAATTTCAAAATGTCTGAATTAAAAATCGTTGGGTAATGGCACTTCAGAGCACCAAATTGAGATGAATATCTTGCAGAAAATAAGTTACTTTATTGAACCTCAGGACATATAACTGTTCCTAGGAGAATTAACTCTTCATATAATTTGTCTGTTCAAGTTTTAAGGCCCATTCTCACGAAATGGTTACTATGAAAAGTAGATCTATTCCTACGAACAAGTTATAATTTCGAGTCTTTTCTTACGAATATGAAGTGATGCAGGGTATTTAACGATCGATCGCGCTTGACAATAATGATTTTATTTGTTTTTTCTTGTTCTATGGAAATCCTAACTACTCTAACAACTCTAAGAGTTGAAATAGTTAAAGTAACGCAATTTTGGTTTTTATATATAATATGTAAAGAATCGTTAAGGTAGATATGATGGAAATTAACAAGAGTCATAATGAAAACGATAACCAAAAATTCCAATATTCGTATTAAGGTTACGAACATGTTTGTAAATATTTCACATGCAGTTGGTGCGGCGTTTGACTTTGTCTGCCTTCTCGAAATAATTTATAACTTATTGGGCAAACCGTAGTATTCACATGTACATATATGAGTTTTATATGAGCAAACATTTGAATTATACTTTAGGTATATAGAACTTTTCGCGGCTTGAAGCCAATACACATATAGCTTGATGATACGGTATGAATTTCACATATTGTTTGGTAATATTGCAGAGGAAATGTCGTGTAACTATGTACTGCATATTTCATGAACCGTTTTTTTTGTTTGGATGGTGTAGTGATTTTTAAAGGTTTGGCCAATTAAGTAAATTTTGTGAAATAGTTTTTTTCTATATAAAGGATAGTTTGTTGAAAATATCAAAGCATGAACTTATGTAAAATTTAAATTTTAAATGACGTAAATTGCTGACAACTAGTCGGGCGAGAAATAAATTTCGGTTTTATATCTCCCTTTATTCTCTCAATAATTATAAGATACATATGATAGAAACAGAGAGAGAGAGAGAGAGAGAGAGAGAGAGAGAGAGAGAGAGATAGGAAGAAGGAAAGAAAGAGAGAGCGGAAAGGAAAGGAGCAAAATGGGCAAATATATAAAAATTTCAAAAAATTATATATTTTCCTTAATCTCTCAATATACTCTCCACCGAAGTAAGCAAAAATATTTGAAAATTTTAATAGCATTTGCTATTACCAACGGCTGAATCATTCCTTTCAGTTCGCTAAATTCAATTGATTAATGATAGTCAGTTACTTACTTAATAATATATTTATTACTTCATTAATAAAGTTGATTTGACTTTTTTTGTAAAAAGAAAAATTGGAAACTCCGAAGGATTTTTATTTCGTTTAGACAAACCCTTCAATTCACAGAGAGAGAGAGAGAGATCTTTTTATTTTTAAATATTATAAATTTATTATAAAAGCATTTTGTCTAAGTACTGTTACTGTCTTTCATATCCTGCATCTTTTCCTATTATCTAGAAATACAAACAAGAAACATAATTGTAAGAAAAAAAAATTTTTTTTTTTGCTTTTTCTTGTAGGTGTAGGAAATATTCTTGCGAAATGTTTGGGGGAACTTTTAAAGGCATTGAGATAGAAAGCCATACCTTTATTATTAATATATACGTAGATATACGTATATAACCTCCCAGGCATGTATTGTTTGCGTTGATATGAGTGTTACTCTCAGTTATGCATTTATACGTTTACAGATACGACGAGTTGGTTCTTTTACGCGTGCCACTGTCAAATATCGTTGTTAGAGTATTAAGAAAAAAAAAAAAATAAATAAAAAGAGAGAACTCATGTTTATAATATTTCCAAGTTTTTTTCGCATATATACCTATGTACGTATAGCGTGTGCTTACTGTAGTGTAAATATGTATATACATCCGTATGCATGTATATACGAATCTATTTATCTACGTACGTACGTACGTTGCTGTTTTCATTGTAGTCAATGGTGCATTATGATTCATAAGCATTTCAGTTTTTTCATGTTATGCACCTCAATATGTTGTTGTTGTTCTTGTTGTTGTTATTCAAAATTTATATGTTTTATTAATAAGAAATATTCAGTGCATTTAGTTTCTTCGCAAGAAACTCTCCTTTTTTTTCGTTATACTGTTCACGGTTCACTGGGGGAAAAAAAGTAATTTTCTACAACTGTCAATATTTCAGGATGTTTTCTGAAACTGAGATATAAATAATAAGAAAATACTTCAATGTTTTCCAAATATATTTACTATTTCGTTTTTCTATTCTTTTTTTGTTCTTAATTTTAGATATTAACTAGAATTTTCTTGAAAATACCTGGAGAACATAATATAAATAAAATATTTATTTAACTTTATTAAAACGACTAGACCAACTCTCTAGTCCATCTTTTTGAAAAAAAAATAGACCTTGTAAAGAGAGCTAGCGCTCATTGAATAAATTGTAATAATAATTCTATAGAGCAGATTTTTTCCCATACGGGAAAAAATGCTCTATCTCTCAGTCCGGATGTATTCAGTTGTTCAGCAATAGAAATTTATTCTATGAAGAGTCAATGAGAATAGACGGATGTTGTATTTAATTTAGGAAAACAATTCGTCCATGTTTTTACCTTATTAACAATAATATCTTGTAGATCCATTCGTTATTTAATATACGTTCGATTTAGTAATAAGTTTCCAAATATATCATGATACGACTATGGTTCTTATATAATAAGCAATTTCAGACTACAACAAGATCCTTTTGCTTTGAGGTCATAATCAAATATTTATACGAAGAAAAAGGTTAGTGAGCGACAACAATTTCGCACATAGTTTCGTAAAAACGCTGCTAAGTAATGTGTTGCAAACTGTTATAATAATTAAGAGACTTTGTGAGCAGAGTAGGGTCGAGAAACACAACTGAATTAGTTTCAATTATTGTTAATTAAGGTTTAAATGGCCTAAATTTGATTTGATATTCTATAGTTTTTAACTTATAGTTGATTGCCAACGTAGAGTGGAAATCCTGGGGAATCCATCGCCATTGACATGAAATAATTTTTTTTTAATTTTTTTTTAACTTACTGATATATAAGCGTGAATACAATTATCAAGTGTAAATTTTTTTTATTGTTTTCATCAACATATTTGTAAATGTCACTCATACGCATCGCGGTACTTATCAATTCTGAAATATTGCGGAAAAAAAATTGGTTTACTAACGACAGCTTTTTTTTTCGAACATTTCGCTAGCAATTCATTGCAGCATTTATCGAGAATTTTACAAATGATTGCATTAAGCAAATGAAAAAAAACGACTGATTTTCGATGCAATTCAAATGTATTGATTACTTAACACTTCAGATGTGTACTAGGGACAAAAATAATGTAAAAAAATAAATAAATAAAATTATTGAACGCATTAAGGCGAATCTTAGGTGTCTACTATGATTCACATGCCGATGAATCGATGGGAATCCCTTTTGAAGATCGATATTGGGATTCAAATGGCACTTTATATGTAATCTAAGCATATTTTATGTTTTTGCAGTGAATACGATACATCGTATTCTCTCTACAGAGTCGCCTTCTCAAGCAACTAAAATTTGTGAGTTCATTTCATTCAATCCTAGAACTTTAATGCTTATATTAATACTTTGTTAGGTTTTTGATTTTTGGAAACTTACGTTCGTTCTTTTTTTTTAAGAACGATGTTAATGCATTTATGATCAAATCTAAGTCCAGTTTTCGCTTTTTTTGATCAATTTATTTCTACTTTAATTTACACGAAAGTGACAGAGATCATAATATTCAGACGCACGAACAAAGAAAACAACTGTGATGAAATCCTTCATGTATTTACTCTCTTAAGTATTTGTGAGTGTTTCAATTGAAACAATCAAGTTAACACATTTCCACTTTAGAATGGTGAACATAGAAAAGAAGTAATAAAATGGAAATCATTATAAAAAGTGGAATTTCTCGTATACACAGTATGTGTCTTTGCTGTTAAATGTAATGTTCTGTGAAAATTGTAAATAGTACAAAAAATAATTAACATTAAAACAAACATTTACGTTAGTAACAATATTTAATGTTTGATGATAATTTAATTCAGATATGGTTTTATCACTTCATGTATGGTGGCGTTACGGCAACGCGTTAATAGATATTGTTTGCTTTAACGACCATCAAGGATGGGAAAAAACTGATATAATTTTATTTTCCAATAATATAGCACTCGTAAGATATACTTTTTTTTTTTGATCTAGGGATCTATATACAACATTTTGTTTATGGTCAATACGAAATTTGAACAAATATTAATTTTTGTTAGCATTTTATTCCTAAAAAATATATTTTACACTTATTGTCGATTAATTTTAACGAGACTTTTTTATAATCGAATCATTCAAGTGAATCCACTGTTGTTATGCCTATCTCCGTGGGCTGGAAGTGTAACAAATTTATTGCTAGTTTTTAACATTTAGTCGTTTTCTTTAAGTGTCCTTTAAATAAATTCCTATAATCCGCCCGCCGGTCCGTTATGAATTTTTGTAAAAAAATTTTAAAGCTTCGGTATGAGGTGTCTCTTTAAAATGAAAAGATTTTTTTCATTTTGTCTACTACGTCATATAGGACTTTCAAAAATAGACAAGTATCTACGATTGATTTAAAGTGGGCACCTGCTTATAAAGGCTTAGCCTCACGATGCACCAAAGTAGGCAGCTGTTTTCCAGCGAATGACAGTTAGCGTCTTTCAGACTGGACATTCACTGGGTATAGCGGTCAGTCTCCCTCTGATCAGACGATGCTCCTCTGCGGTTACTCCTACAACAATGACGATACTCCCCAAAAGACCGCACTAGCGGTCAGGCAAGAAAGCATTCTCCAAGATTACAAGGGGTGTAGAGAGGAGAAGAGAGAGAGAGAGAGAAAGAGAAAGAAGAGGAAGAAGGAGAAAGAAAAGGAGCAGGAGAAAGGGAAGGAGGGAAATAGTTATAGAAAAAATTCCTTTTCTGTCATTCAGTTTTAAAACACCCGTCACCAACACTTAACAGATTCTATTTGGTGATTGACATTATTTTACAAATGCTTAATAGTGTAACGGATTTTTGCTATAAATAAAAACATATATGTATATACATAGATATGTGTCGACCGTGTAGTACTTGCATGAAATGCAATTATTAACACATCAAAAACATACGCGCTATGCTAACATCATTATTATCAGCTGTATGTTTATAGGGATCGTTAGTAAAAACCTTGCCATTGTGTTGTGCACATCCAGGCACATACACAAGAAGTTTTTTGGCATTTCGTCTCGTTTTTTTTTTCTTGGTTGAATAATATTGTCAGGAATCCCTGTACGGCACGGTAAAGGGTTGAACAAATACATGGGTCTATACATGCGTATACTATCACATATATATAAACATTTGGCGGGAAAAAAATGCATATCATATCGTGGCATATGCCTTTTGCCATATCGCATGCTGTACCATTTTCATTTCATCATTTCATACCACCGCCATTACTATCAGACCGCAACCTTACATTTTGTATTGTTTTCGTAGTTTCTCTGTTCAGAACATTTGCTATTTGTTGACGTCATTCTCGTTGTTGTTGCTTTTTTTTATATTTGCATTGTTATTATTTTTGTCTGTTATTGTCAGTTTGTTTGTTTTTGTTTTTTTTTTTTGTTCTTAATTCTCTTTCAAAATAGCATTAAAAGGATTATTTTTCATTTTGTACGCGCCTACGTGTAAACCCCTACTTCCTAAATTCCCAGCTAACCGTGATAAGTTTATTATTAAATGTTACAGATTTATCTATTACGTTCATTGTGTTGCTGCTGAGAACAATAATCAACTCTGACGTTACAATGATTACAATACATTCGCTACTTAAATAATTTACAAGAATTGTCACGTATAGGTGTGTGCGTGCGTGTCATTCTAGGCAAATATTTAAAAAACTTAAAAGCATGTTTCATGAATTCATAAATAATTTGCCTTAAACAAATTTCTAATGCATAATTCCCGGTGATTTATATGAAAGCAGAAAAGAAGAAAAAAGTAAAAAAAAGCATCAAAATTCGCTGAAGGAAAAACGAATCAGAAAGCCCATGCCCATGTGTTTTAAATTATATAACATGCATGGGAAATGGGCTGAACAATTTGACATTCACAGCAGTTTTGGCAAATATTGCTTTTCAAAATTTACTCAAATCACCGTCACGCCACCGTCAGTCGGTATAACATCATTTACATATAAAACATTATTTACTAAAGTCCGCAAACACACGTCCGTAGGCACGCACTTGTCATTTATATGAATTTTCCAACGACAACGACTACAATGACGACGCATCGTACGTTAACAATGATGATTTTGATTTGCGTGTTAGAATTTTAATAAGACGGAACTCAGAGTCACAGGAATATTTGATTTTGATATGAAAAATTTCGCATACTCTCACGCATTGCATGTTAAAAGTGACAACAACACACTTCTACACGATTCGTATACGTATATACGTATACGTATTCTTGCATATTTACATGCATATGCACACCCATAGCATACCGATCAATAATTATCGGGAACAAGCGTATAGATGCATTTGGCAAAAAAAATAAATCGATGCGTTAAGCCTCAAACGTGGTCTATTAAAATGTCGTGTCATTTCGATAATTTATTTACAGGTTATAGCGATTTTGGTGAAGTTACTGTTGCATTTTCAAGAGAGTGAAAGAAATCTGAATTTTGTGTCTTTATTAAATATTTTTTTAACATCAAAAAAAATTCAAAATTAGGTTGAAAAGTTCCACTGCAATTCTCCTCCACCGAAGATAACGACTTATCAGTGGTTTCTCGATTTTAAATGAGATCGTGAGGATGCGTCTGATGATCAAAGCCGAACCCGCCTAAAGTATGTGGTTACACCAGAAAAGAAAAACATTCCTGAAAAGCAATCCTAAGCATCGAAAAGGAACATTGCAAGAGATATTTGACATTCTAAGGATAACAAAAAGCAGCGTATTCACTATTTCACACGAAAATTTGGTTAAGGGAAAGCTGTTTTCAAAATAAAAGTAATATCGGGTTTATGCACCGAACATTGAAACATTGTGTCAGGTCGTTGGCTACAATGAGAAAATTACATGAATTGAAGATCGAGTTGCTACCACATCCACCCACACATTTCCACATTCTCTCTTTCGTTTTATAAAATGGGCACAGAAACGTTAAAGAAGCGTTAAACTGATTATATCACTCTTGCAGAAGACCATGTTGATGAAAGATTTCAAATTTTGTAAAAGAAATTTTTTCTTATCTTCTCCCGGAAATTATTGACCAATATGTTATTAATGTACATAAATATTTGTAAACTGATTATATCAGTCTTGCAGAAGACCATATTGATGAAAGATTTCAAATTTTGTAAAAGAAATTTTTTCTTATCTTCTCCCGGGAATTATTAACCAATATGTTATTAATGTACATAAATATTTGTAGGAGTTACAAATAACTGGAGAATTTAATATAATGAATTTAAAACGAAGGCAGAAAACCTATACTGAAGTATAATTACCTCCTTTTCCAATTGTTAGGTGAGTTTGCCATAGGCTTCATACGCTGGGGAAGTAGACAAAGTATAGTCAATCTCATTAGAGAGCATAAAAATCGTAGACGTTTGTTGTTAATTGTTAATTCTATGTTAAATTTTTGTCTCTCTCTCTCTCTATTCGGCTGTACGTTGAAAATAACGAATCTATCGATGGAAAGCTCTTGTTTGGTTTGGAAAAAAGAAAGAAGAGTAATAATATTAATAATCGACGAATCGAGGTTAAAATATTAGAAATATCTCACATGAATCTACGCTTAATATTTCGCCCACAATAGGCGGCGTTCTTAAGACGGAAAGATAAGAAATGAACTTCACAACGCCAAAATGAAAATTCTTTAAAGGACGCCAGTTCTTTGGAAATATATTCCGGAATAGATTTAAAATCTTACCATAAAAAGTATAGGAAATGGAATGTCATTGACCTAAACATTACATCCACAGCGAGTTATGACGATTATATTCATTTTGAAATACATACTAAACTGGACTGGACTACCTTGGAAATAGAATAAAAGCCAATTTGAAAATTAGATGTCTACAGCTTAGAATTCTTTCCCTAGCAGGCTGTCAGATGTTTTGCTCTTCAGATAATTTTTATTTATTTATGTTTTTATTTATTACACGTTGTTTCCTCCAGTATAAATTTAATACAAAACATATAAAAATAAAAAAATGATTAAAGAACATAACACCCCTTTATAGATAAAAAAAAAAGAAAAAATATAAAATTCTGAAAGAAAAAAAAATAAACCAGTTAGCGGCTTGTCCGAAGGAGAGTCCAGACCACTTTAAAACACTTATAGACTCGAATGCTAGATCGAACAAGTCACCATTTTTATTCTACATCTAATAGAGTACCCGAAATGACTTTTGAAAAAGGTAGCTGGTTTTACGAAACTGAGGTAAGTAAATCGCTTCACAACACCTCATGAATCTGTTGGGAATGTTAAAGAAGACTCCCGAAGTAGGAAAGGAGAAGAAATTAAGCCTTTAACCAACATTGATATAGACATTATGTCTAACATTTTTCGTGTTTTTTTTGAATTTTGACAAATCAATAAGCTGTAGCTTTCTAATATAGGGCGTCAGCAGTAGGCCACGCAGAGCAAAATGTAAAAAATTTCATTGCACCGAATCAATTTGATCGGTATGGTTGCTGTGTAATTAGATAACCAAACAAATTTCATAAATTTCAAATTTCTTTGTGTGATGTAAGAGTCAGTCACAAAACTCTTTTGGCCATCTTTTTATGAAGACAAGCAGCGATGTGGCTTCATCTACAATCGTTAGTACAGTGGTAGTTAGCTGGTACTTTAATTCAAATACCCTTAATTCAGGCTTATATGATAAAAAACTCTCGCGTAGCGAGTTAAGCACGAGTTTCCTTTGCTACCCTATTTCTTGGCTAAAAGCTACTTTCTTATATTTCAGAAGGCATATGTTGAAAAACAAACAAATTAAGTGCGTGATTATTGATATAAAATTTTTAAATTCTTATTATACAACCATTACGTCTCTCTCTCTCTCTCTCTCTCTCTCTCTCCCTCTCTCTCTTTCCATGCCTTTCTTTTTGCCGAACAGTTCATCAGCTTTCTTGGTATACAGAATGACATGTTGAGCATAGAGATATTTGCAAGAGCATTTCCACTTAACTCAAGCAGTCGAACGAAGCAAACAACATTTTTTTTTTTTTAAGTCATTTTTAGTCGTCTATCGTGCAACCATACACATAAGTAATTAAATATTCTTTGCATACATTTCAAGTTTATATTCTATGTACATGCATAAGATGGGGTACGTGTGTGCATGTGTGCGTCTGTATTTCCTTTCTTGTTTTAAAACTGTCTCAGAAAAAACTTGTTATGTTTTTAATTGGCACAAAGTCATCACCACATTTGAAAGGCAAGCCGACAGCAAATTGTTAAGAGGGAACAGACTAGCTGTGGAACAGAGAGAAAGAAGAAGAAGAAGTTGCCTGTTAATGAAAATTGATAACCCTTTTATCTTTATAAGATTATCGCATAATTATCAACAGTGCTGTTAATTGTTAAACACACACACACACACACACACACATGTCAAACAGATTTAGGCATAGATATGCACGAAAACAAACTAAATCTTTATTAATTATGTATATATAGTGTACGGAATATATTTTGAAGAAAGTTCTCTTTCTTGAGAAGACTTTTTGACGAAAAGTTTTCTATGCATAATTTTTCATAATATCACCTCATATTTGAAAGGTTAGAAGAAAGACAAAGTTTTTTCTTAATTTTTTTTTAATAATTTCTTAAATTCCTTAGAGATACATTTTATAAGCATCAAAAAAATACTATCCTTTCGATTCTGTCGAAGGTCAGAACAGACGGTATTTATCATCAGTCATTTGCTAAAAGAAGGGAAAGACATAATAAAAGCAATTAGTAGAGTAGAGAGAGAAGATCGAGGTAGCGTAGAAAGTTAGCATAGATGAGAAAAGGGAAGCCAAAAGAAAAAAACATTTTGGTAAAATTAAGGAAAGAAAAGCCGAATATTAAAGACAAGTATAGAATGAAAAGTGGAGTGAACAAGAAAAAGGTAAACCAAAAAGAAAAAAAGAAGGCGAATGATTTCAGTTCCATCTATCGTACTGAACGGAAGTACACGACTAGTTTGCATGAACAAAGAAAGTAATTATCAAGTCTTTGCAACTTTGGTAAGAGTGATAAGAACGTGTTACACATCACTTTTTTAGTAAACAGCAAAACGCTGTGGTAGCAAGGATTTCCTCTTTAAAAATCGTTCCAACCTATAAGTTAATGGAGTCTAAGCCAAATAGGACATTTGAAACCTATTCATATCCTTCGTTCAGAGGAAGAAAATATAGTGAAAAGACAAAATCTTTCAAATAACTGACTGCATATTTTTGCTTGGTGAGTATAAAACATTTATAGTATCTTGCCATGCTATAAACAAAAAGCTATAAGCTAACAACTAGTAACAAACGGTAAATTAATCAGAAAGACCCTCACTTATCGGTTTGCATAATCGTCTATAAAAAGAAAGAACTTTTGTACTCACTACCGCAGGTTAGCAGTTTGTCATTTTGTTTGTAATGCTCGGAAGAAAAGTCCAGAGCGTCCACGAAGTATATATATTCTTGATCGGCATCAAATTTAGAATTGATTTAAGCATGTCCGTCTGTCCGTCTTCATAATGTAAGTAGTAAATACGTTGCTAGTCGCAAAAACGAATATAACGACTTCAAGTTTGGCAGAAACATTGGAAGTTCTTCTAGCCTGGTTGGTGTTGGTGTTGAACTGGGAAAAATCGGTCGAAGGAGCGCCCACAGCACAACGTAAACTGAGACTACCTCTGCTTAGAAAAAAGGAATTGAGTTGGCTGTCCCGTAGTCTTTGTGAAAAAAAATGGAAAGCATCGACCACGCCCACTCGATATAATAGAATATTAAAATTCAATTTTTTGGTGAAAAGATTTCTAACATTAAGAAAGGAGCTTCAGAAACCACATAAAGTGTATATATTCATGATCAGCATGAAATCCGGAATGCACATAAACGTCAATCCATCTGTCTATCAGTCTGTCTACTGATCTGTGTAAGGTATGCGGTAGATGTCCTCCTGGCCGCAAAAAGGAATATAACGTCTTCAAATTTGGCAGAAACATTGGAAGTTATTTTACATATGTCACTATTGAAAATGTACCAAACCGATCATAAGCCACTCCTATAGAACAAAATAAGTTGAAAATACGTCTGTTCGAATATATATTTTTTTTTTTTTTTAATTAATTAATGGGTTAAGCTCTTTTAGCTTCGTGATGCCTATATATCCAGCCCAGTATACATAAAGGGTAAGTAAAATCATAGAAAATTTAAAAGTAAATCTGTACACTAATAAGCACAAATTCATTTTAATTTAAAACATAATTAAATAAAGGAATCGAAAGAAGAGAAAGCGTACTTTCAAAGACGCTTTCAAGTTGAACTATTAACTCCATAAAAGTTTTAAGTGTATTCCTGTAAGCGTTCTTATTTTTTGTTGTTGTTGTATTGCTTATGCTGGCTTGTTTGGCTTCTCTGGGAAACTTTTTTTTTTGAATAACTAATTTATTTTCATATTAAGTTTTCTCTTTAATCCCTTTAGAGTTTTTTTTGCGTTCCCCGCCATCGCTGTTGTACTTTCATTAACATATTTTGGTTTTCCTTTTTTTTATGTATATATGCACAAAATTAATATTATGGTTACACTCAACTCATGTTCAATGAGAATATTGTAAAACATCTCTTTAGTTGAGTAAACATCAGCCAATAATGTGAAAATTCATGTTTTTTTTATTATATGTTGCCTGCATTAAGTTTTGCTTAACTGCATGCGTACACATGTATGTACCATATATACTAACGTTATAAAAAGGACGGTTTTCTTTTTATTTAATGTTTTACTCATATAAACAAGATGAAGAGGAAGAATACAAACAAAGAAAGCGTACATATGAAGCAAAGTTGTACGGGCCCCGTTGGTCGAATCCAGAACATTCCCTATATATAAATTGATAACTAATGTCGATTACGGCCCACGATGTTTACTTTTTTTCTTTTTTTATGTTTAAAACACTCTTCGAATAAAAACATTTTATTGCCTTCCGGGTCTTTTCATTTCATAGTCTAACGGAATGAAGTCAAGACTTTATCAATCCACTTTTATCGATCTTGAGAATTTCACTAGACAAATGAAACGTTATCATATCAACTATTACGTTAGTCAAATGGCGTACTTTATATAGTCTTTTTTGCCTCATATTATCGGCTGTTGCGAACAACATAAAATAATTATTTTACTTTCGTCCTCTAGTAGTTGCAATAAAAGTATAAATTGCTGTTCCTAGTATCACAATGTCAGGTTGGCATATTTTGTAAACTTGTACACTTATCCACACACGCACACACACCCACACACATGCAGGCCCCTACACTGCTCATACTAGTTTACATAAATTTTTGCATATATTAACAGCGAAAGTTGCTATGATAGTCAAGGGTTTATGTAGAGTAAGTAATAACAACTAGCGTCGGTTTCCTTAACAGCATAATGCGGTTTTTAACCAAAGTCTGTTCAATTTTGTTAACTAAAGTGAATAAAAATAGCATGTGATTAAAAAGACGCAAAAAAGAATTAAGTAAAAAAGTTTATAGTTCCCTTACAGAGATTTAAAAAAGTAAATAAAGGCGCTACAGTCGAGCAAGGCCACCCAATAAATATCATTAAGCATTAAATAGTTTCGTGACGACGTCTCCATTCGAACTTACACTTTACATGGGACCCCTCGTTGTATTGAAGGGATCTGAAACGTGAATCTACAGATACAAAATCTTCACCTAATTTCATTGTAGTTGCTCTTAAAGTATATTGATATCAAGACCTATATATCGTGTAAGCTGCAAGCGATAGGTTGTAGGCGGACCTTTCAAGCCTATAAACTATTACTAGCAGCTTACTAGAGACATAGATCGAACAGTTACAATTGAACTTCGGACACGTTTTCCATTTACATCAGCTATTATTTGTTTGTTAGAGGTCTATGTCTACTGTGGGGAAGATTACAGGTAAATCGAGTCCATCATCAAATTCGGTCATAAACTATGTTTACCTATGCTGAGTTCTGCTGTATATTGAATTTTCTATACTGTAAGTGGTTTAAAAACGAATCGTAAGCAAGCAGACAATAAGATGGACCCGGCCCTAGTCGATTAAGAATCTTATGCTCGAGGATCAGGCAGATATATATATTTTACCAGATTTCTGTTGCTTATTTCCAGTTATTACAAATTCAAAGTCGAAACTAATATATTTCTATACTTCATTAGTAGATACAAAAAAAGCTGGATTTATCCAAACCATCACTAACTTCTTATTTTTGCGTTTGATTTCTAAATAAGCGGTTTCTAGTCGATAATTAAGCAGGTGGCGAGCTAAAAGTTTTTTGTAAGCAAAGTGTAATTAACTGAAACATCTGTTAAATTCTCAAACGTTATTCTTGCAACATGGTGAACAATGATCAAAGAAACCTAAGCTAAGTAAGCGCGAAATCAAAATCATTGTCTCAACAGATTTCGAGGCTTGATAAGTTTATGAAAGTAGCAAGCTCTATCGAGCCAAATCCTTGGAGAGTCATTGCAAATATAAAAACAGAAAACTACTTGATTACTTGAGAGCGTACATATCTTGAAAGGCTTTTAGAGATCTTGAAGAAAACTCTTCTTCGAAGCAAGGAAAAAAATAAGGTTTCCGTAGTTTTTGATCTTAGCAGAGCTATCGATAATTGAAAAAGGTGCAAACATCCTAAGGATACTTTTCGAGATAAGGATAGACGGAGTTCTGTAAAAGATTGACGTAAAATTCATAAATTTTTGGTACCGCAATCAAACTGGAACTTTAAAAAATATAGAAAACATTTCTTAGATTGCGTAGGGTTATTAAACGAACAACCAACTAAATGGACAAAACGAATCCTTTAATATTTTATTTCTTTATAAGAACAGGTTCTTGATAAACTTGTAAAGTAAATCTTAATGCAATTTTTTATTATTTCTTAGTTTGATAATTAATTTCATGAACTTTGACGTTAATGTCTTACAAAACATTATTAGCTACCTTTTCGAAGAAAACTTTCGACAAAAACCTATTCAAACACACACAACTGACATTTGAATGAATCTGCGATTGACATGAATTTCAAGAAACTATTGAGTTGACTGACCATGAGTTGTAGCAACCCATCATTTGACCACAAATATCTTTTGATATTGCATATTAAACTTTATTGGTTTTATTTAAAATTATTTGTTTTAAAATTGTTTACTGTTAAATGTTGAATTTTGGTTTATCTTTCATATAAAGCAAATATTGTGCTGATGTCGACAGTTAATACTGGTTAGCAGCTATTTAGATTAAAACCAATTGCAACCACAACAATAGCAATAACAAAAACAACAACAACAAAGTTATATTGAATATATCTACTTATTTTCTACATTTATTAAATAATTTATGACATTAGAGGAAACGTTTCCTTTGCAGTTTATTTTTCTCTTCATTTGACTAATTCTAGTCATATGTCCAAAGGTTACACAACCGTATATCAATTACTAAATACCAAATAATTTCCAGTAAAGACAATTTACAACGGCAGAGCATAAAGGAAGCTAACAGATTGTGTATTTATTTATTTCTCTGTCTATTTAATTAATAGAAATATTAAAGTTGAAATGCTGACACAAGAAGAAGAACTTTAAATGCCCTTGTATTCGTGTTTCTCGAGTGAGATGCTTTTAATAAGCGCACATTTTGTAAATGATATCTAATTAATCTCATCTGAATTAATAGCAAGTGAAAAAGTGGAATAAAAGTTGAACAAATACGAAAGTTTGTATACATTATATGAATTGTCGGAATTTTTCATCTTAAAGACTCATCATATAATTCCTAAAACTTGTCCCTGTAAACGGTACACATTGATGAAATAATACTTTCAGTCAAATATTCCTCCAAAGATATCTTCTATTTTATTCAGAGAGAATCATTTGGGTGTTACCATATATATATGGGCATCAACGCCATCTAATGGCAAAAAAGCACGGAGGTTTTTTATATGATTCAATATTTCAATCTTCCAACCAATAATTTCTAAAGAACCATAACTTCAGATCATTCTTCTGGTTTGAACGTCAAAATGGACAGTGCGAAACGAACGACCACAGCTTGAATCTCTACTATCCAAAGCAGATCTACATTAAACTATAAAAAAGAATTACTTTATGTTAGAAAAAAAATGTCATTTAAGTTTAGAACATCGGAAGTTTCTCTCTAATAGAACCTGATTGGACATATTCTGAACATATTTTTTATATGTATTTCTTTTCAGCACGAAATTCTGCATGAAACTCTAAAATTCTAAAAAAAAAGAGAAAAGGAAACGCAGTACATAGAGTTACAGAGTAAAAGAAGTTACCCAGCTTCAAAGCTTATGTTGTTGCAAAGTTCTACGTCCTTGCAGCGAATAAAGAGTTCATTTTATGTCTTACGTTTCAAAAAAGAAAAAAAAAACCTTCAAAAATATGCATCAACCATCTGTTAATCAATCAGAGGCTGGCACTACACCACATTACAGCCACACGTACACTTTTAAGCGTTCTAGAAACCCGGTTGCCATTCAAATTCGATAAATAATGAAGATAATTGAATGATGTTTACCTTAAGAGATGATGTTTCAATTCGTTTCATAGTATTAAAAGTAAAGCTTTAAACGTTTAATACCTTGTCGCTCAATTGATTCTGAAAGAGCTTCATTTTTTTCCAATATTGTGTAAAGGATTTTAGCCGAAAGCTTAACCAAAGCAATCGAGCAAACACCATGTTCACCTAAAATGCTTCCGTCTAACTTTTATATATTTTCAAAGCTAAAATCATTACGTTGTGGAAGTGGTTACAAAAAATTTGGGACAGGAGATAAGAGTTAAATTTCATTCAGCTTAAGATGTGCTGGAGTATACTTTAACAAATAAATAAACGTTTTCTTTTTGTTGTCAACTTTAAATACATTTTGACCTACGTACTATTTCTTTACGTCTACGAAAATGTTTATTTAAAAAGTTAAAAAAGACACGTTTAAAAATAGTGCTGTAAAGGTTATAACTTTTAAAGTCGAGATTTCAAAAGTAATCCGTGTAATACACATATTTAGAAAATAGTGTTTAAAAATTTTTTTGAATTTGTCATTCCTCACTATATTCTTAAGGGATAATACTACTGTACTAGCCAAAAAAGAGGGTTTTTTGATAATTTTTTTAGATGAAAGGAGAGGTGATGGAATAGTAATTATTATTTAATAAATAAAAGAAAAAAATTTCATATCGCAAAATCATAAAAAATGGCAATGCTGCAGTCTTTCTCGTAAAACATCTTCAGCTCAAGGAGAGCTACAATATGCAGCATAACTTATAATTTTTATGAAATCTCTACGAACAGGTGGTTATATTATATACTCCCTTTCTCAAAGACTATAATAATTACTAAGTTGAATTTATTCATAACAGTATTTCTAATTTGTAAAGAAAACTTTTTATATGTATTGATATGCGAGATATTTATTTTGAAAAACTGGATCTTAATTATTAAATAATTTTTGTCTAATGAATATTGATTTCATTGGATTTATTTTCATTTATTTCACTTTATTAATTATCTTTTATTTTATTTTATTGTTGTTTACTTTTTCTCAAGAAATTTCCTAATGATTTGATATAAATATTTAAATTTCTTTTTATCAAATAAAAAAAGAAAAAAGACATGATTTCACTCATTACCTGATTCTTGAGAATATATTAAATTAATGTACGCTAAGATAGTTTATACATTTTTCATTCATTTTTTTTCCGCTGTCGCCTTTTCTTTTGCCTTTGCTTGACTCATAGTTTTTCTGTATGTCTTCTCTTAGTGAAGTTGACGAATTGGAACATGTCAAGAGCGTGTGTGTTGAATTGCCTGTGAACAACTTACTTACTTTGCATAAACAACAAGATACATATTAAAGACGGTTGCTTGTTGTGTATTGCATAAGTATAAACACATGTGTACATATAAGTATATATACATATGTACACATATACAAAAATATATAGGGAAATATATACACAAATAAGAGTCGCTTTTATGGCATACCAAACAGTCACTTATGTATGTTTTCTTCTTGCCTCGGTGTAAGAGTGCAGGGGCACTTATGCAAAAGTGTCCATACATGTACACGTGCACACGCGTACATATATATATATATATATATATATATGCATATATATATGTGTGTGTATACAGATATGCATATGTACAAGCACTTAAGTCAACTTACTTGAACATAACCTACCAAACATACGCTCATTGTGCCGGATGTAAAGTTTATTTAATATTATGTGACAAGTGTCTGTATCGCATCTTCTTTTCCTTTGCATTGCTTACTTATGTATGTGAATAAAACTATATACATATATATATATGTATATTTATATATATATATATATATATATGTATATTTATTTATAAACATAATATTTTTTTCTTATCTGTATCAACCATATAGCTGTCGTCTGTTTCTTCAACAACTGGAAAATTTATAGCAGCAAACCGTATCAGTACAACAACTACTGCTTCTAGTTTCACTATTTCTAGAATTTCTTAAGGTTTTTTCTTTTGTTTTTTCTTATTTTTTTCTTGTTGGTTTTTTTCTTTTATGAAGCATAACTCACACATTTCGAAATGTTTCCACCTATCTAACAGGTACTATTACTTATGTCACGATGACGACAACGTTGATGTTGGCTGTGATGTGATGAAAATGTATTCCAGGCATGCATAGAACTAAAATTACGAATATAGCGCTTGTAGCGCCTGTTGTATGTTATATGGTAAGCCTTTCGCCAATACACATACTTAGTTATGTTTAAAGTCATACTTACAAGCATTTAGTAACACTGTTTTATGGCATATGTAGAGCATGAATTAGTTTTGCATTTTTTTTTTTTTGCTTCCCTTCCATCATCATGCGATCTGTACTTCTGTGCTTTATATATTATTATTTTGATAGGGAGTGCTTAGAGAAGCCTCCATAGTTTTGTTTCTTTTTTCTTCAAGTTTTTCTTTCTTATTATTATATTTCTTTCTTATTATTTTTTTTCACCTTTTCCTACATAATTATATTTGTAATGTAAACAATTTTAGAATCAAAACGAAACAGTTATGTACATTTAAATAAGTACTTGCAGGCATCCTATACAAATAAAAAAAATAAAAAATAAAAAAAAAAGAAACAAAATAGTCCCTTTAGAGCGAATTTTTGAATCTCAGCACTTGGTTGTTATTGCTTTCTCGGATGTGCAATATAATAACATCTTTCAAGTTTGATCTGTAAGCTTAACTTTAATCTCAAAGCTCTTATGTCAAGTTGCACGCCTTCATTTTAATCCCTCAGACGGTTGCTTAGTTGGGCATCGTTAAAGCTAAAGCTTCTCAAGAACATAAACGGACATCTTAGGGGACCTTTGGTTGTAGAAACATTTTGCAAAGGGGCAGATGAAAGTATGGTAAACATCTAGTCTTTGAAGATGTGTATAAGATTTGTAAAATATTATATTGATTGTAGGCGTGTCAGATGGCCCACTCTTATTATTTTTGCGCTAATGTTCTACGTGTCTCTTCAACATTTGCCAAAATTCTTTTTCATTTTAGGTTTTGTTTCAAGGTTTATTGCATCCATTTTCAATCTGGATATGTGGCGTTCAATTAAAATCATTTATATTAAAACTTTACCTTTCTATTCTAAATTTTTCCACGCCAGGAATCTAGCGACATATCTTACATGACGAACGAACGAAGGAACGATTGAAATGTCTCGGATGTACATTTCCGGGTGTTACAAACAGACAAACAAGTTTAGTATAATTTTATCCCGTGTGCTTATGGATATGAATCTTAAAGACTTAACTTACTACTAGTAACGCTCACATATACCAAGAAATTCATGCATAAATAGTTGACTTTCCTTGTCAAAGTGCTTCTTAGACAACTTACAAAAAGAACTAAAGAGACTTTTTGAAATCTTATAATTTAATTGAATATTTTACATTTTATTTATTTTTTATTTATTTATTTATTTATTAAAGTACTCCGAAACCATTAACTGAGGCGGTTGGCTTAATATTCTTAAGCAGTAGAAAACTTGAAAAATGTTTTTATTTTAAACATAATATAATTAAATTTAAAATCTCTTTTTTTTTGTATAATTTGAGGGTAGAAAGCTCATTTTAATTGAGACCGTTCGCTTGTGTTGCTTAAGTTGGTGATTGCCTTGTTAAACGATCGTATTTAACGAGGTAACGATTTGTGTAAAGTGTTTAAAGTGTATTTACATTTAAACTTAAACACAATTTGTTTTGGAAATTTATTATAAAAACAACACAAATAACGCTAAGTCGACAAATACGAATTTATATAGCAAATCCTAGAATTCAAGGCGGCAAGTTTGCTTAAAGGTTTTATTATTTGTTTTTTTTTTCTTTGAGTTGAAGCACTTAAGTGTAAATATAAAAACAAGAGATTAAAGTTGGTTTTACGAGCAACTTTTATTTCAAGTCTAGGATTGAAATGAAAATGAAACATTGTGACACTTACTTTCATTTCCAAGAATTATTATTTTGTTGATTTTCATTGGAAAGAAAATATGAGGAACAATTGAAAATGATAGACGTGTACAATAGATACTTAACGACGGCCTACTGTTGTAATACTTAGAGATTTTACAAACAAAATTACCCGATCTAATATTTCTTTTACAAATTTTTTTTATAAACTACGATCTACTTCTATTTTTATAATACACTGCACACAAACACATAACTTGTGACCACTTTCTGAATCGATTGCTCTGTCGGTCGGTCGGTCTATCTGTCTATCTGTCTGTCCGTCCGTCCGTTAGTATGTATGTTTGGCTATATGCTTCGCTCTTTCGGATTTTTTATTAAATACTCAGTAACTTTAACTTGTCAGTTATCGATACATGTTCCGTCTGATCAAATGATATCTGAAAATCTCATCTCATGCTCAATATTATTACCTAGATACTTAACAATAATTGTAGCCGCTCTGCTATTGATTTATGTAGGGGACTTGCAACAAGATTTTAAGATTTAAGAGACGTTTCCGTAATTTTCAGTTCACACACACACGCACCCACACAAGCTTTTAGCGTAATTATCTATTGGAAAGGTCTAAATATAAATTATTCTCATCGATCCATGCATTGCAACCTATAGTATCGATCAGCCTATTCTTCTAGGGGTTAGAAGAACTAACTAACTTTTAGAACTAATTTTTAGAATGTAGCCGCACGATCCAAGATGAGTCAGCGCCATTATCTACGCGCTTATCTTTAACGATTAGTTTCATGTTCGCTTTTCATAGTAATTAATGGCTAAGTCGATCGCACCAAATTCCCAGTTTGAATATTGCATTTTGCATTTATACTTTATTACTACTAACAAAACACCTCATGTTAAATTAGATACGTTTGTTTAATCATACAAATGTATAATTTATAGATATATATATGTATATATGTTATATACAGAAAGCTAATGTCTTTTAGAAATATGGTAATTGTAACCAACACTGCCTTACCTAATGCGTATTTATTTGATTGCGATCCTTGATGAAGAGAAAGGAAGGGAAACAGAGAAAAGCAAGTGCATAATAAGATAGAGGAATACGTTACCATATTTTATTCATATGGCTATAAAATTGCTCAATTTTCAGACCATTAAGAAAATTTACGCCTTTCTCAGAAAAAACCAAACCAAAACACACATACGAAGATTACTTTTCATGCATATGTGCATGAAAACATAGATAAGGAAGAAAGAAAGAAAGAACAAGAAAAAAATAATGAAAGAAAAACGAACACTAAATATCTTAGAAGCATATGAAGCAAAGAGCAGAAGATGGCAGAAGACCATGGAGCACCACAACATTTGAACGGTGTAAAATGCCACAAGAATCATTACAAAGATTTCGAGCAGATGATATTCCTTTCAGTTTGGTTGAGTATTCTTTTCTTTATAACAACTTCAAACACACACTTCTGCGTTTGCGTGTTTGTATGTGTGTGCGTAAATGTAGAAAGCGTATATATATGTATATGTTGAAAGAGCCTTACGCTTCGCTGGCTTACTGCTGATAGCACAAGCAAAGGAACAAATGCGGAAAAAATGAAATTATTTTTAATGTTAAAGATTCTTTTACTCCGAGTTGTTCGTATTTTTTCTGAGAAATTGCCTTAAGACTTGGAGAATAAGTGTAAAAAGAATAAAAATGTAAGAAGAAAAACCTGTTTTTTTTAAAATGTTTTTCTATCCAAAAAGTGCAAGTACACTCTTGACTTTCCATGGTTCGATAATGTATAAGTTTTTCTCTAGCAGCAGGCAGCAGAGCAATAGTAACAGTGCCAGTAAAAGCAATTGCAGTAACAGTAACTGTTATAAAATGTAACTTTTTAACTTTTAACATTTTCTATAGTACATACATCTCGAGAGTTGATAGTGATTTTATATTTCGTTTTCCCTTCCACAGTGCTCTTCGTAAAAGAACACACGTAAGAATATTACTGTTGCCCCTTTGTCAGCATGCGTACGTACGTATGTTTTTTTACATGTTCTATTTTAGCTATTTTATTGCATTTTTACTTTACTTACTTTACAAATACTGGTAATTGTAGATGTACGCATTTGTTCGCATATAAAGCAAAAATGAGCGCATAAGTCACTTAAGCTAGTCTGCGGCTGACATTGAGAAGGTGTTTTATTTCACAGATAGTTTCACAATTACTTTACAGTATCACGACGGTTAGAGTACAAAAGTGAATTGTGAATTGTAAATGTCTTATTTGCGAACTACTAACTAACAGGTCTAATAACTTGGTAAACGTCATTCGTAACTTTGAATTACAAACTCTACTTCCAATTCCGTCCATTCCACAATTGTCTTCTCGCTTTCTCAAAAATCGCTTTAATATCTAAACTCGTTATCCAAATACCTTAGTAGCACATTTCAGCACCTAAAAGCATGCAAAGATGTATTTTCGAACCAAAAATCATCGAGGAAAGAGACAAAAATTTGAATTTAAAACTGTAGTTTTGCGGAGCAAAGTTTGTAAGTAAAAAAGGAAAACAATAACGTTGATTTTTTAATATTTTTCAAAACTAATTAAATTTTCTAGTACTTAAAAAATGCTTAAAAATACTCCTAAAATATTATTATTCTAACAACTTTGTTTTCACTTCCAAAAAAAAAAAATAATCAAAAAAAAAGATATGCAATGTGAATTTTTAAACTTTATGCCTTAAAATAGGCCACGATATTTCTTTAAAATGAAGATTCATTCCTTGATTGAAAAAAAGAAGCAAAGGATACTAAAAAGATTATTCGTTATTTAAGAATTTTATTGCAGTCGTCATGAGGAGTTTCACTTTGTACACAAATTTCTCTCAAAATATTTGAGTTTATTGCATTTAATGTTCCTTTGAACTTTTGTGGTATATAATAGCTTATGTCGGAAGTCTTTTTTTGACTTCTTTTTTCTGACTTTCTAATGTTTCTTTTTTTTATTTAGCTTCGCTTTGCCTTTCATATACTGAAGCATCAATTCATTAGTATGCTCGACAAAAACTCAAAGTTCTTCCATTCTTTCCATTTATTTGACTTAAATTAGCCCGTTTGGCAATCATGTGTATAAAGTTTCTTTCCTTACAAAAAAAAAAAAAAAAGAAAGAAAAATAGTTTTCAAAAATACGCTTCAGAGATAAATCAATGCAGCAGTAGTCAGTCAGTCAGAGTTACTCAGATAATCAGTCAGTTATTCTAACACACTCTGTAAGTAAAAATGCAGTGATTTCGTATATGCAGAGTATGAAAGGCAAACTTAATTAAATACTTCGTTTGTAGCATGCTCTCATATAGAAATTTGAAAGTCTAAAAGGTAAGGTGAAGTTCGATACCCTGTCAGTCTGATTGACCTTTAGAAGAATTGAAAGTTAATATTACATCACCTTTAGCGTTGAATTCAAAAATACATCTACCAGACTTAAGACAAAAAAATCATTCTAACTCAATCATTTTAATATTAAAAATATTGTAGAAAATTCGACTCGATATTTAGCTTGAAATAGATTTTTAACAATTTCGTGCAGGAGGGATTTTGGTCGAATCACACTTGGAAAGGAATTAAATGATTTTTATGTGGTTTCATATGTTGATCTTTAGTGTCGGGTATCCAAGATGCTCCTAAAATTGGCGAAAGCAAATTTTTATTTTGCATTTTTTTGGTTTCAATTCATGAATAGAAATTTCTGAAATAGATCTCTCGGTAAATGTATAAACTTGAACTGCCAAGTGTATACAGCTCATTATTGGAAGCATATAACAGCAATACACGCACATATTTCCATGAGCACAAACACACACGAACAACCAGCAAATTTGGACACTTTCAGTCTAATTCACTAAGAAAATGAAGAGGTAAAGATTTTTAATTATACAAAATTTTTTTTTTTTTCACTTCATATGTTAGGTTGAAGTAAGTAGAGCAACTGTTTCAGTTGCTATTCCTAACTATTGAAGTGAAATAAGAGCAAATCAAAATTAGTAGCAGTTGGCTTAGACAAAAGAGTACCATCAGGCTTTACCACGTCAAGCTGCCAATCTATGAAATTCATTTCAACAATTTCATCTAAAAGAAAAGTCTTTCGAAATCGTATCGATTTTACTTCACTCGTCCTCTTCTTTTATTTAATCAGTATAGATTTGTATCTTCAAGAGTATGCATATAACGTTGATTTGTTAGGTTAATTAATTTTTTAACTCTCTTTGGTTTGGCTTGATATAATAGGAAACCGCATTTGTTTTGCTTTCCATCTCTAATTCGCAATTCATTTCATTTTAATACACTTCACGAACACATCATCGTATCTAGTAGATATCTTTTATCTCTATGGGAGAAAAAAGGAAAAACTCAAATATTTTCAACTTCATTGTTCCGTGGGAATGAAGTTTTTCTTTTCTTTTCTGATTTGTTTTGATGGGTATTTTCTTCGTAATTTTTTTTTTTTTTTCGTTTTTAATCATGATAAATTTTCTATCAAATATGCCGAATCTTATCCTTTAATGATGTAAAAAAAATGAAAGAGCAAAAGCCACAAGGAAGACAATATAGTTTTAATTAAAAACATGGCATACATTTTCACTCAATCTAAGAACATTATTTGTTATTCTCCTATCATCTCTATTAGCTATTAATCTAATATTAAGAATATTATTTGAATTTTGTTTTGTTTCTTCAAATTGATTTATGTATGTATTTAGATAAGGTAAAGTCATATATTGGACGACAAAAAAGAAAAAGGATTTTGGATAGTTCCATCCGTTTTCATTATAAAAAATATGAAAAATTAATTATGGTAAATTTATAATTTTCATGAAAGCACCTTGAAGTCCGTAAGTTTAGCTTTATATTTTTGTGTCGCATTATTACTCGATGTGTCAGCACTAGAAGTCTGTATGCTGCCAAATTAATATATTTTTGTTAAAGCGTAATTTAAATTATAAAATTGCGAGATATTTTTAAAATTTCGTTGACGCGCGATTTTTTTATTTTCCATTATATGGAGGCTCAAATTATAATAATTAATTACTAATTGGATGTAATGTAAAAAGCTAAACTTTCAAGTGAACTCTCTCGATGAAATCACTGAAATCACAGTCAGTCCGATAACATGAGTATGGTGGTTTTGAACTTCTTTAAATTACGCAAAATATATTGTGTGCAAAATATATACTGAGTTGCATATAAATAAGAAAATTGATTCATTCATAAAGTAAGCCGTCCCATTGCTTGCAAGACAACCTAAGCCAGTCGTCCGCATATTATTTATTGACTGATAGGGGCGGGCTTTGACCTTTAGCTCTTTTTGCGAAGTCTTTTTTTATGCTTTTAATTGCCTTGAAACGGCTTTCTCGAAATGGAGATTTTCGTTTCGAAAACAAAAAAAGGGTACAACCGTATTGAGTGAATGTGATGCTTACGAGATTAATTTGAACTTCTACCGTCAAGAATTGGTTGGTAAGCGCCAACGAATACACAATCAGTATACAGAAAAAACTGGCAAATTTTATTGATAATTTTTATCTAGCATCAGATGTCAATCGACAGACAAATAGAATCACAAGTTAAGACAAGAAAAGTTATGGTTATAGATTTGGCAGAAACCTCACAAATAATAGTTTCTTATATAATGTAGAATCAGTGAACAATGAAAGGTTATGATGCGTTATATTTTCTGCAGTATCTAAGTAGCTTGATAATGCGGCTGTTAAAGAACAAACAGATTAAGAAAATATTAAACAAAAGGCGGACTTTTCTTCCGTATAGAAAAAGTTTACACGATAAAGAGAACTGATACAGAAAATGTTTTCTGGACTCGTTCGTCGCGGTATTGGATCTCTAATCAAGGATATACTGAATTAAAAATTTAAATTTGAAAAATTTTTCAAATCCCGAAGACTGCAAATACTTATGAAATTTCATTTTTTTTTTAAAGATTTTTAGAAATTTATTAAAAACCTAGAATTGTGTGTGATGATTAAGTATTGATGTCAAAAAATTTTGAAACAAATAGAAACAAACTAAACAAACAATAAGCAGCAAATCTATGGTGTAAACGTCGTCTAAGGTTTTTATGGTTTTTCCTATATTTGGAATCTATTGAGTTTAAGTTCTTCCATAGGCAGCAACAAAATTTATAAAGTGTCCTGTGTATGAGAGATGTATGGATATAAAAAAGCACAAAATATTGTTCTATTGTGTAGCTGGACATGAACAAATTTTCTGTAGTCGATTATATTTATATATGGGGATGCATTTTAATTAAAAATTAAAAAATAAAATAACTTTAGGGTTAAGATGGAAAAAATGAATGCCATTGAAACTTATAAAATCTTATATCGCATTCATTATTGCAATAGCAACTGACCGGTGAGGTAAGGGAAAGCAGAAAGAAAGGCAACAACAAGAAAAGACCGGAAAAATTGTGAAAGGAATTGTGAGGACATTTCAGCTATGCACACACACACACGTATGTGAAACTTTTCAAGCCACAACAAAGACTTGAGGCATTATATTTAACCTCAACGCTGCAACGCTATATAACAACAACAACAACAGCAAGCAAGGAAGAAGAAACTTCAGTGGAAACTTGAAAAGGTTTTTTACATATTAACACTTACAGGCACACATACACATGCATACACACGTATATCTACGTATGCATAATATGCGGAGCGAGATGTTAGCATTTGTTCTCAACAATTCCATAACTGAATATATAACAACTTGTATTTCTTTTGTGGCTGGATATATTCACATTTAGATGTATACACTCACGTTTATATATATAGTTATATACAAATGCATACATATGCATGATTGGGAATGTGTATGCATGAAAACTATGAGTATGTGTGGCATTACTGACATGTGCATATCAAATAGAAAAGCCTTGCTAAAGACTTTTAGACGAGAGTACAATTTTAGAGTGTCTTTTGGCATTTATGAAACGTTTTTACTGCCTTTTTTCAATTTTCTTTTTTTTCTGCTTTTTCTCTCTGGCTTTTGTTTTGCTGAAAGTGCATTGTCAAATAACCCCAAGCAATGCCATTCTATTCCAAACTGACAAATAAATAAACACAAAAAAAAAACTATGTATATTTGAATACATTTATGGATCTCTCTGCACCCTTTTTTGTAATAGATGCAAAAGCTAAAAAAAAAAAAGATGGTAAATATTCAACCTTACAGATTTGTAAGGAGATGTGTGTATGTGTGTTTGTATAAATGTTTGAATTGTATACAAGCATAGATGCATATATGATTTTTTATGGGACATAACCGAAACCATCCACAAGACAATAACCAACCAGGAGTACAATGCACCCACCTTGTCGTGACATAAAAGAAAATTGTTGTTGCACCTGGTTTTTATAAGAATAAATTGTCATCGTATGATAAAAATGCTGTACTAGCAGGAAGAAAATCTAAAAAAAGAAAAAGAATAGAATAGAATATAAATGAAATAACAGGAACAGATGAACAACTTTCTGCTCTGTAAGTCGAATTTTAGAAACACTTCTCATCATAAGTTAAGAAAATAAGTTGAAACAATTTTCAGATTTTATAATTACACCTGAACTGAGCAAATCCCCACACTTTCGATAATTCAAACAAGAGAGACGAGGTTAACACAGAATTGTACGTTGATCACAAAATTTACTTCTTAATTCAAAAATATATTAATCCCTGAAATGATCAACACTTGTACGATTTATTTTTCCCATTTATAGTCAAATCCCCTGTTGCTAACTAAGTTTATTTCTAATAAAAACATTATTACTTTTCAAGATTACTCATAATTACATTGCATATTTCTAGGATCACTCGTAAAATGAGAAAGTTAGCATATCTTTGTACGCAGGTAGTTCTCAAAACAGAGAAAAATTGCAAGCATTCATACATCGAAAAAATCTGTTTAATGCCATGAGACAAAAGTTAAAAGTATAAATTTCTTAAAATATTTTACAAAAATAACAACAACAACAACAATAAGAACAATAACTAGTACACAAATACCAAAAATAAATATCTTGAATACTTAAGCAAAAATATTTTTGTTAAACTTTTCTTTTAGAAGAAACGAAAAGAAGATTTGACAGAAATTTTTTCATTTTGTTTTGTTGTTACACACTACTGCTCCATTCGTTTTATTTGTTTGTTAATATTTTATAATTGTTATATTTCAATAACAAAAATATTCTAAAGTGTTTATAAGCATAATATAAAAGACAACAAAAATTATTTTTTTCAAATCCATGCATTCGTAAGAATATTTATTTATTATAAATGACTTTAGAAAATTATTCGAACTACATTTGGTTGTAAAAATCATATAAAAAATATTTAGATTATGGAAAAAAATGTAATTGCAATCAAGAAGGATTTTTATTTAGGGGAGAGACGATGCAGGATTTCCTTTCAAAGATATGCGACAAATTAGATTAATAAATTCATGAATAATGAATTGAATCTAAAAATTAGTATACGAAAAATTTGTCCAAAATGCATTTTTTCTTTTTCTTTTTTTTGGAAAAGAGTCGCGATTGTGTTTATTTTAAATGGTTAAGAAATGAAAAATGATTTTAAATCTATAAATTCTTCGTAACATATTCAAATTTATGACCTTTTAATGACATTAAGCGAAGAACAAGATTTTCTAACAAAATCTTAAAAATTTTGTTTAGATTTTTCCTACTGTTATACTACCCTACTGCCATCAAGACTAACAATTTGTCAGAATTTGTCAGAAATTGTCTTGGATAAAAGATATTTTAGTATAACGCCATAAAGAAGAACAGCTAGCCAGTATCAACTGGAAAATAGTAAGAAACAATTTTATCTGTGAAAGACTTAAGAGAAAACCGCATGAAAATGTAGACAATGAGTTATATTGCGATAAGCAGGATTATTAAATCCGTAGGTGGACATAATTGAAACCGTTATTTATTATTTTTAATAAATAAAATGTACGTACATAGATTGTTTAACTATATAATTAATTGATCTTCAAATTCAAAAAAGTATTCAACTATATTACGATTCCGTCTTAATAATGTATCACGAAAAGTTGAAAGCTATTTTAAGGAAGTGTCCAATTCAGTAGATATCTTTCAGTAATTAGTTGCAAATTCTTTTTGCAGTCCGTTGAAACTTTTCAGCAATAAGTGAAGCTTCGATTTCTGAACTGGTTTGATGGTTAGAAAGTGCCCGCGTTGCGCATACAAATGCATATATTTCTAGATTATATGGTATATACATACTTACATACATGCTTACATACATACCTACGTACAGACATACATGCATACATACATATATATACATATACATATATATATAAGTTTGTTGGAGCATTTTAGTAAAAAGAAAAGTTTATATTGTTTTTTCGTCTTTAGCTTTTGTTGTTGTTAGTAGTTATGGTTAGTTATGAACTTTAAAGTACCAAGAAACGCAGGGAGATGATGAAAGACAAAGAGCTGGAGCAAGTTTTAGTATTGTTTTCGAGTTTGGTTTTCTTTTTCCATTCCTTGCTTAAACATGGTGAGCCAAAGAAAACAAAACAAATGGTTTCAATGAACATGCGCACTTATATATATATATAAGTGTGTGTGTGTGTGCGTGTATAAATAGCACCATTCCAAAAAGAGCGTGGAGTCTTACTTGTTCATATATACATATGGAAGTGACGTGCAAAAGTCCGTTCCGTATCTCTTCCCCTTTTAACGTGGAAACCTACAAGAAAAAGGGACTTTCGAAAATTTTACGTCCATGTCTGCTTTCATTAGAAACCGCATTATTTTATTAACAGGATTGTTTTTTAGCCTTTAGGCTTAAGTTCGAATTTGCCTGTAGATGAGACTAGAAACACTAAGCTTTACACTTTAGCTTTAATATGGTTTCGCAGGTAACGAAGATGCCACTCAGTTATTAGATCAGTTAACAAATACTTTTACAATAAAATGTTTAACCTTAGCTTGGATAAGAATATTGAACATAGGCTGATTTGAGGTAGACACGAAGGTGTGGAAAGTTTTACTCTCAAAGTTGGGTCTCCCTTAAGAAGCGTCTTCGGAGAGCGCTAAAGAAAAGTTAATCTAAAAGACTCTTCAAAAAATTACTTTGCGGCCGTGGTAGAGCCTTGGTAAAACGATCGCGATAAGGATCGGGCAGTTTGTAAAATCGTCACTTTGGGATAAAACAAACACTTTGGATTAATTTGTAGTTTTCTTTATCTTACATGATTTTCTATTTTACTTATAAATAAGAGGGTGTTAGGCTTATAACAAATAAATATAGCGACACAACGATTTTTTTCTCCAAATAATTCATTGAAGAAATCACACATAACGAGCGAATTAAAATTACTACCTATGTGTCGTATTTTCTTCAAAAATATTTTGAATTCCGAGAACGACGGGGTAATAGACTGTTTTAAAAAAGTACAAGAAAAAATTACACCCTGGTATTGTTACTGTATTATTCGAATAGATCGTGTTCCAATGCTGCTATTTTTCACTATATTTTTTCGGAAGATATTTAGATCGAATTCTTTAATTGCCTGTTCGTTATTTGATTCTTATCCCTGACTTATAACAGTCTAATATTGCAAAACAATTATCTACCTATAATACAATTATCTACATAAAAAATAAATACGGGAGTACCACAAATCTCTTTTCTTTCCCTCTCTTTCTCTCTCCATCTCTCCCCCCTCTTCGTGGCATTTATTAACGATGGACTTGCGCCCAATATCCAACAAGGTGTTAAGCATAAGGTCATCAGGAGAAACGAAGAGAATTCTCCCAATTGGAGATACTCCTAATTGTCAACCTTCCCAAACGGCAATTTTTCCAATTGGAAAATGGCCCAGTTGTTCATGCTAACATTATAAGCTGAAAGCACGTCAGTTTTCTGGGCGCTTTGCTCTCATGGTAGGCTGTGTTTTAGGGTATTCCATAAAAATAAAAAAAATCTGCCACGCCCGCCATGATAAAGGTGGTGGATATAAAGGGTTCGCGACAACCGAATATAATTTTCTTACTTTGCTTTGCTTTTTTTTACGCTTATATTTTTAATTTACTTTTGCTTACGAGATTATGAATATTTTCCCGAACCAATGACTTGTAAGAAAAGGAAAGAATTATATGGCGGCCATTTGTTGCAGTCGGCGGAAACATTTCTTAATTTTTCTTTTAAGGTACAAGCTGTAATTTATTTTCTCTCCTTATATTTGTATTAAGCAGCAGTTCAGAAAGAATAATTTCTCAGCCATAAAGTACAAAATTATTTGAACGTCAAAAACATACCAAAGCACAAGCATTACGAGTAACGATAATAACTAAAGGCAAATACATTGTTAAGCCATTTAGCACTGGGTGGTAGAAAAATTATTATAAGCAGTCTAAAATATGTCGAGCTCAATACACCCATAGTATATGCGATATTCATAGTATGTATTTCGAAAGGCTCAATATATTTTTTAAAGATTTTAATATATTTTATATTTTGTTTTATTTTTTGTAATAATTATATATAATGGTTTGTTTTTATTATTTATGTTTTGTTATGCCTAGAATTTAATGAATTTTGTATAGTTGTTTACTATATGTTGTTCTTTTACTACTTACAACTAAGAATCTGATTAAATAGCAGGCATAGTTTCATGAAGAAAAAAAGAAGAAGCAAAAAAAAAAACAACGAAAACCAAACAATAAGAAAAGTTAATAAAAATTTAACTTTTAATTTTTCTTTTCTATTTTCCATTTTCTATATTCTCCTTTCGCAGTTTTCTTTTCTTTTGTATAACTTAACAATTTATGCTTGTCTGCTGCGTGGACTTTCTCTTTTGCCTTTAAAATGTTTCCAGTACCTTCACTCGCGGCATACTTTGCTAAGTGAAGGTTTACGTAATTGTGTGTATATATTTATATTTATATTTATATTTATATATACATAATGTATATATATATATATATATATATATATATATGCATTTATGTATAGGTATGCTTGTATGTGTCTATTTTTGTTGGTGTATGTAAGTGTGTATCAGCAAACTTTTTAAATGCACTTTAAAATACTTTTAAAGTAAGCAGAACAATGTTAGAGGAGTTTCTAGGAAATGATGATGATGGTGGTTAGTACTACTTTGACTACTTTGTTTGGGTTTCGTCTACGAGTGGGCAGCACTAAAAGTTTTCAAACCTTTGCCTCTATTGCGCTATTCACTGCCAAGAAGCTATCAACTCTTTTTCTCTTATTTTTTACTGAATTATTCTGATACACACTGGCAAACTATTAACGGTAAGGTAGTATAGTAAGTAGTAATAAGTAAAAAGAAAATTTCAAAAATAAAAAGGAGGCAACAAAAATATTTTTTTTTTCTGTGTGTAAACAGCGAAAGAAACGGATGAATGAGGGACATGCGGCATTTGCAGTAATAGCAACAATTATAATAGTGACAAGAGCGAAAACAATAATAACAACAACAACACCAACCATAGTAGTAACAAAAACAATAACGTTTAGCCAACAGGAAAATAACAGCAGCAGCTGCTGTCAGCTGCAATTCTTTTTGCGGATAGTCAAGTATTTCATAGCGGCCAGCTTGTGTCAATATTTGTTTTATGTTCAAAAGTTTGACCCGACATCACTAAGTAGTAGACAGACAGAGGAATACAAAAAGAAAAAAGAAAAAAAAAAGGAATAAAGAAGAGCTTCAAATATATATCCATCCACTTGCATACATATATACATACGCACAAACACAAAAGAAACTAAGAAAGTTTTTTGATGTAAAGCCGTAAAAGCATAACATTGCATAAAATAAAAACAAATGGGAAATGAAACAATGCATCGCGCTAAGAAATTGTAGAATTTTACACTGAAGAAAATTATATTAAAATTACGAAGAAAAGCGTATGTGGAAGTTCTTCTTTTTCGTACTAATTCTTTTAATTAATCCATGCCAAGGATTTATGGTCAGTATTGTTGCATTACTTTACAGGATATTATAGGGTTTGAAAGGGCATACAATGTACCTTACGCCCTTTATACCTCTCAAGCAGTAATTGGTTGTTTCTTTATAATGTATCTATAAAGGAAATTTAATATTCCTCGTAGTGGTATCCCAACATGCATGCAAGAACTTTCAATGTTGCTGGATGAATGTTTACCACAAACATTACGCAGACGGATAGATGCATCAATCAATTCGAAATTTGATGCTGATTTAGAATATATATACTTCGTGGGATCTCTGAAGTTCCTTTCGGGGTGTTGCATACAAACAAAATGACTAAATGAATGTACCCCTTACCTTCGCGCTCTGGTGGGTATAAAAAAGTAAATAAAACTTAATTTCTTTCTCTTAACTAGCACGCACTCAGGCTCGCATGAATCATGCAAAAAGAACATACAGAAAAAATAATGCGCCCCTGCTGCTCTTAACTTACGTAAGCATATAAAATAATTTTAATAACTTTTAAGAAAGGGCAATAAAAACAAAAATTAATGTCATTAGTAGTGGTAATCATAATAAATTAAAATACATTTATTTCTGTTCCTGCTTCCTGTTTTCTCTTTCAATTCCTATTTTTAGGCTGTTCTTCAGTTCTTTAGTCAGAATAATTTTTCAATTAATGGCGATAAGGTTAAACAGAAAAAAAATTAGTAATTATTTATAAAACGCTTGTGTGATATTATGGATTTACGATCAAAGTGCGATAAAAGTGAAGATTTTATCGAGGAAGGAACAAAGCACAGCGAAATGCCGGAAAAGAATATAAAATTAAAAAACGGACTTGTTCGATTACTTTTTGGAACAAACTGAAGGTCTCTAGCTTATAGTTAATTCCAATAAAAACTCATAGAATGCTTCGCGACGTGCGAGTATATTTTATGTGAAAAAGTTTTATAAAAGTACATGAGATTATTTTTATTTTCAGTGTATTTGTGTGTTTCTACCTTTTTTGTTTCTTGTTTACTTGAAGTTCTATCATTTTAAAAGTGAAAAATAACTTGATGCTCTGTTGTAAGTACAACGGCTGTTGCAGCAAATGCTTTTGTATTTATATTGTGTTGCGCGCATGGTGGTGGGTGCATAAAACTTAATATCAATTTATATTGTGTAATAAAATGAGTGGGGCGTAACATACATACATTCATACACAAAATATTCCATACACAACATATTCCAATTCTCTTCACTACCACTTAAACTGATTCTTTCTGCTCTTCAAACAGGAACTTTCTTTACATAGCATACTAGGATACCTTTGCTGTGCTTTCGAATGTGCTCGGAAATTGTACAAAGAAAAAAAAAAAAAAATCAAAACCAAAATTGAAAGCGCACCCCCCAACCGTAGAGAACAATGGCAATGAAATAAGTTTTCAAGTGATTTTTGTTAAAATTTTATACTGAGGTTTTCACATTTGATAGACGTACTTCAGAAAGAAATACAACCGTAACTTTTATTTTTCTTCTTTGTTATCATTTTTGTTCGTTTGTTTGTTTGTTTTTTTTGCTTTTTATCGTGTTTTTTTGGTTGCCAGCGTTAATAATACAATTGAACAACAATTTAAACAGAATTTTCACAATCTGCTACACACACCCACCAGCAGTAACAGGTAGGGAGGGTGGTGTTGTTTTCTTTTCAAGCAAAAGAAATGAAAAACACATACACACATGTTTCCTATGAAAACCAACTCGTTATGTTTCTATTAATCTTCAAGTGTTTACTGAAACATGTAAATGTACGTAAACTTGAAACTTTTACACACATACATATAAATGCAAGCCATATATACGTTTTAATTGAAAACATGAAAGTTTAGTGTACTTTACTAAATTTATATCTCTTTTGTCGTTTTGTTTTTAAATAGTGGAACTCTTGTAAAAATTGTAATGAAAGGGTGACAAATGAGATAACAAAAGAATTTGATTAAATTAAGCCAATTTACGGGATTCTGTAGAACGCGGCATCAGCAAATGCTTTTGCCCGAACAATACGTTTGTCCTGGAATTCCTGGAATTTCAGCAGGCACTACAGCAGAAGTATTAGAAGAATTTGGCGAATTTTGAATTTTTACCAATTCTTATTATATTCATTTCTCGTTGTCGTACCGTCAATTACGTCAAGACCGAAGACGCATAATTTTTCTCTCATTTAAATATGCTTTAAAATGATCTAAGGCTTTACAAATGAATTTGAAAAAAGAACAAATATCAATTGTGAAGCCGAAGGGCTAAGCCATTTATATCTCATCAATTCAATTCAACAGCAAACAGACATAATTACTCATAAATACTAGAGAATAGCAACAGTCGATTATAATGTATACACAAAATGATTTGAATAACCCACCATAGCTACCAGATATCGTTTCTTCATGTTACATCTTTCCTTCATCATTATCATTAGAGTTGAAATCTTAGCCATCGTTTATGTCTTTAAAAACCTTTACAATTGTAAATTATTATTTTAAAAAAAAAGAAGTAAAGTAACAGAAAAAGCCGTTGTCCATTACTGTGTGTGACCCTCAAATATGAAAAATTCATCTCACGTTGAAAATGAAATACACTTGATAGCCTTCGAATCGTTAGATATTTTCGTAGCGTATGACATGATTTAACTTGTTTGTCTGTACGAGTAAAGAACTGTAAAAATTATATAAATCACTCAGAAGGATAAGAAGATTACTACCAAAAGCACATTTCAATCAATTCTGTCTGTTTTGCATAAATGTAAATATTTTATTATTAACTTTTATTGAAATCCTCCCTCGGAATACTTTTGATTAATCATATAATTAGGTTAATGGTTGCCTTATACTATATATTGACTGCAGGTTTACTAAATTATTCCATTAGAATATTAAAATATGGCAGCGAAGAAATAATGTTTATTGAAAAACACAAACCAAACAGAAGCGGAGTCTAAATGTATCGAACGTTGGATACAGTATAAATGACGTGCCATTCAATTCTTTATTATATTTAACCCCGTAATATGAAAGTATGTTAACTTTGTTTTAGGGTTCGTAACAAAGGTTTCATGAAAATCCAGTCTTTCTATCCATGTTCTTCTATAAAATTGAATATTATTTGCATTAATGTAAAGATGTCCTAAAGTCCAATCCATTCGATGAATTGTTATCGGTCTAGAATGAAAGCAAAAGTTAAAATAAATCTGCCACACTTAGCTTAAAGTTTTTGGAGAGCACATATCCACGTATTGTCATGGAAAGACATAGTTAAACCATTCATCTATATTCCAACAAAAAAGAAGATACCGACATAGTCCCTAAAAACAAATATCGAAGTATAACTTAAAATCTGAAGTCTTTTTCTAATTCAAATCTGGATCTAGTTTAGCCCGTTGCGCGATACCTGCAAATCTTTTGGACATTTTGCTAATGATAGTCATTCCATATTCGGATACGCATACCTTTTTGCTTTTTGAGAAGTAATAAAGCAACATATGGTAGAATTCATTATGTGAAAGCAAAAAGGAAACGAAAAATATATTGGATTTCTTTCTTTCTCTTCGTCTTCTTCTTCTTCTTCTTCTTTCTTTGAACATTGAAAAATGATGCCGATGACTGGTAAAGATAACATCGTAATACATATTAACATTTACGCTTCTGAAGCCTCGATCCGAACGAAAAAAGTCAAAAGATAATTCTGAAAGCTAAGTATTAAAATGTAAAGTATACGACTTAATTTAATGGCGTGTTCAAGAGATGAGGTAGCTAATGCCAACAAACAATAATTGGTGCAATGGAATCAAGTTATAAAAGAAACACGAACAGACTGTGTCAGTAGCATTTAATATAGACCAGAAGAAGAATTCGTTACTCATGTACCCTTTGTCTTGTTATCAGATAGATTTACGAAGGGGGGCCAAACCTGTATATCAAAGGATCCTGCTACGTACATACAATGTGACGTACGGCCTAAGAAGAGTATAATATTTTGACATGAAAAAAGGTCGCAGTATTATCCGATGTGCATAATATTTAATATAAAGCGCTAGCTATACTTTCTTTTCGAAATCGACAAAAGTTACTTATCTACATGCAATTTTAATAGAGATTAGTAAGCAGCAGTTCATGTTGATCTTGTTCTTATAAGACTAACTTTTTAACTAAAATCGAACTAAATTATCTCTTGGCACATAGAACGTCTGAAATAATACAATGTCATGCATATATATTACGTACACCTACGCATGTTCAAGTACCTGTGCAACATAATGTAACCCAAAAACTTTAGTTCCCAATGGGAGAGTGGGCAGAAAAGAGAAAATAATGTAAACAAATTATTTAAATTTTCTTCTTGTGTAGTTCTATGTTTTGCTTTCGCTCTAGAGAATACGAAAGCTAAAAAAAAAAAAAAAAATGGAAAAATATATGTATGCACATAAACACAAATATACACTGGGAAGTTGGATGTGAAAATTTTTGCATGTTAAATGAAAATTTATTTTCCCTTTAACAGCATTTGCCATTAACGGCATTTAACGCCGCCATTATGTCGTAACAAGCGCGAATTGTGTTAAACAAATTTTTCACGAGGTGGTATTTAACGCAATACACAAAAACATACAGCGACTTACACGTAAACACAAACACATACACTCCTCCTTATAACAAAACTAAAGAAAATTTCAGTGAAACAAAAAAGTAGAAAAGAAGAAAAAACACAATAATGCTTAACATATAACATCTGAGACGTTGCTGGTGAATCTTACTGTATTCACAAGAATTTCGTGTAATAAAAGTAGAAAAAAAAAAACAGAACCAGGCGTAAGCAATCTGGAAACGACAATTGTGTACTCTTTTTTTTTGTATAATTTTTCTTAACTAGCGAGGATGAAACTTGACCAAGAGACACAAAAGCCGAACCTCACTAAGGCTAAGCTTTAGATTTTTTAACGATTTTTACAACGAACACAGTGTAGAGATAAACGATCGAATATTTTACAATTTCGTGGTAAAATGAAGAACAATATTCAGAGTTTGGATTAGAATAATCTGTATGAATGGAGAGGGCAAAGCTCCTTCTTCATTTATTATGACCTAGACATGTCAAGTAGAGAAAAGCGATTTGATGATCATTTTTTCCAAAAATATTTGCGAAAATGATATATTATATCACATTTTTCAATGTCCATGACTTAGAAAAATTTTTCAATGTTCACATTGAAAAAAAAAGACAGAAAAATTTTTCAATGTCCATGACTTAGAAAAATATATTATAAATATTTATTTGATGCACAGAATCATTTCGAAACGTATTTTGAACTTAACTAACTGGGTTTTTGAAGAAGGGTACTCTCTTTTAGAATTTAGTAACAACCGAGCGAAAGGTACACGAAAAATAATTGCATTTAAGAAAATACGCGTTGTTACTGACACTACCGTTTAAGAGTGTGAATGTAACATTTTTGCATTTTGTAAATTATATGTGTGCTATGAGACATTAAAAACAAGAGAAACAAAAACTCTCTCTCATACGAGAACGGCAAACATCTCCGCTTAAGTGCCAACAAGACCTTTGAGAATCATTTCATTTACCGTTTGTAATATTTAGAACGAATGTTGTTACACCTTTGCGTACTCTTCATTTGCAAGTGTATGTATGTATGTATTCTTAGGTATTGTAAACAAGCCACACACACACTTAACTTAATTTTCAATTCTACTAAAATGCAAAGCAAAAACATAGAGATGAACACCATAAATAAATGTGAAAAAAAATAAAAGAAAAAAAACAAAGTAAAGAAAGCATAAATAATTGAATTTAAACGTAAGCTACAAAAGTATTTCGTTAGTTTGCTGACATGTAGATGTAAAGACACATTAACACTAAACAAGATCTATGTACTGAATTGCACTGAACATGACAAAAGTTAAAAATGGAAAATGGAATGGCATTAAAGGAACACGCGAAACACAACACGCCCTAATTTTTTACATCAATCAAGCAAGTTTTTAAATATTTATTATGTTAACTGCATATAATATTCTAAAGGTTTTTCAAATTAAATTTATTGTTAAATTTGTTGACAAAAAATTGCTTAGATATCTAGCAAAGCCAATAAACTAACACTAGCTAGCCAATTTTAGATTCTCATCATTTATAACGTCAGAGGGTTGAGAGGCTTCGTTTGTTTTCATTGACATTTCTTCTTGCCGCTGAATCTTTTTATGCACCCGTTACCTTTACCTTAAAAAAATGGGAAAAAATAATTTTTAATAGTGGGCATGGCAGATGTTTTCTATTGGAATACCGCGGAAATTTTTATTGCGCAGTTTATGAATAGTGAGCAGAAAAGGCTGAAAACAGTTTATTTTATACAGTAGGCATGGCCTGTGATCGATTTGGCCCATTTTCAATAGTAACGTAAACGCAACATTCGTGGCGAATTTTTCAATAACTACATTAAAAATTGTTGAGTATTTTCTCAAACCAGAAACAAAAAGAAAAAAATGGAACATATGCCACTAGCATCTGGCATTAATTTTAGGTGCTTGATGACATTTAAAGTCTTAATGGCAATGTTCTGGAGACAACCTTTTTCAATAAACGTTTGAAATATCATTTCACTCTAGAATAAATTTTATATTTCTTAGTTGTTTCTTATTTAAGATTCACTTCAGGTGGAATATATAACATTTCTTTGCACTTTTCAAAAAGTAATAATTCAAATAAAAAATAAATAAAAACAATTTTAGTTTTCTCGTTGTACAGCACATACGCTTTAAACGTTTCCTTTTAATATTTTAGAGGAGTTTTCAAATAAATTTTAAATACTTTTCTTAAAAACTTTTTTCTTCTTATAAGCAATTGTACACGATTATGTGGTGTGATTGCACATACATACACACATTTATAGTAAGACATTTATCATATATCGAAGCACGTTTCAACAACTAATTTTATTTCGCTATAAAGTGAAGAAAGTTCACAAACACGTATCTAAGAAAGTATACTACTGTACTGTACTGTGCTATACACACAAGAAACTCGTGAAACATATGAAACAAAAAAAAAAAAAAAGGAAAAGAGAAACGAAGAAAAGAAAAACAAAATGAATAAGAGCAACACAATGCGATTTTAACTACAATAACTATTACACTAATACTGATATGCTTGATTTTCATAGAGAGCTATAAGGGGATACGTGTGATGGACGTCTACAAAAGTCTTGATTTATATATGATATATTAAGACAGTGGAATGTGATGCAATGAATTTAGTGCAGAATCATGTGAACATGTTTACGAGTAGCATGCGTCTGTATTTGTATTTTGTTAGAAACCAGAATGTGTAATAACACGTTTTGTAAATTGTGAAATCTGCACAATTTTATATACACACACAGGAAAAAACGTCAATCAATAAAAACCAAGTGGAACAATCAAACAAATTGAAGGAAATAATAAATTTGTAGAACTATTAAGACCAGGGGTTGCGGTTCCAACATGAAGATTGTGAAAATTTTCTGATTTTTATGAGTCGTATTTCTTTTTTCTTAAGAGCAAGTCGTCTCGAACCATTTCGAACTTTCTTTGAAAGAAAGAAATTCGTCTTTAACAATTGGTTTTGATCATTGCCAAACTAAACGATAACGTAACAGATTCGACTAAGTCACGTTCCGTCGAACATTTGTTCTTATAAGGCGACACGTAATCCTTTGAAAAAAGTTAGGTCCTTAACAAAAATATTTTACAGAAGAGCTGCGATCGAAAGTAACTAATATTTATTTGTTGTCTTCTGCTTCCAAAATTCAAGACTATTACAAACCATATAGATTATACATACAGTCGTACACACATATATAGCATACCGCCGCCAATAGAATAAACATAAAGATTTTATCAGAGATTTTATATACGGTCATACATTTCGTGGTCCGTACTTCATATCCTTGCAACGCATCATGTCTTTACCGCAACAGTTGCCATTTCACAATATGGATCGTTTAGTAATCGCCGAATTTGTTAAGGTAATAAAAACTTACCACAAAAATGATGATTGCGCAGTCTGCAATGATACAAGCAGTTGTCCATTAGGTCGCACTATAGACAAGCTTGTAAAGAAGTTTGAGAAAACTGAATCTTTCACAGACTAGTTAAGGCTCACAATAGCATTGAAACGCACAACCGAGAATATTAACGAAAATACCAAAGAAGATCCAAATCCATTCATTACCCACAAACAGGATGTTGGCTGCTATAAATATATGGTTCAGATGTGGATGCCGAAGAGACGTGATTTCAACAGGATTTTATTTTATGGAGTGAGAAATTTCTCAGTTTAGTGATAAGAATTGACCAACAAGATTTTGCGATTTCTTACCGTTGGACTTTTTGTTTATGGATTTATATGGAGAATCGAGTTTACACGAACAATCCCCAAGCTTTGAAAACGAACATCTGGAAGGTTATGGTCGATCGATTGCCATTTACGAGCAGAAAAGTTGTCGAAAATGATCTCAAAAGGATCTCAAAAGGAAAGGAGAAAAGGATATTCTCTTTAAAATTTCACTCAATGAATGACAATTACTCCTTTGGTTATGTTTGATTACGTTTAATGATTATATGTTTATCACTCATACCACTCATTCTTTCACTTTAATTATTCCTATATGTCATCCCGAGTTATCTAGCCCATCCTTTACACAGGATATCTTTTAATTTGACCGGCAAATCAAATATCGGAGACTTTATCGGTTTTTAAATTTATTTAATTTATTATCAATAAATTTTCTTACTTATTATATTATGTTATCTTGCCCCAATTACGAGGTGTGTCCACTCATGTCCGCACCCTATCAGTGTCGTTTTGAAAAACACCGAATCGATCTTTCTGCCTTTACCGGAAACTTCGACTTCGAATTTTTATTCGAAGATAACTTATTACGTACGTCAGGTGAGAATTCTGTCGCTTACAGTTAATCTTAATCTGTACTTATCTACATTTAACTACGTATGACATCAAAATGAGGAACGATTTTGCTCCTCATAGCTTTAAGGCAAATATGATTTCTTTCTTATTACATAATATTGATCTTAAGGATATCTCATTAACCCCTTATAATTCTTGATAGTCCTGTTATTTTTTTTTTTTTTTTTTTGGATCATAATATCGTTTATTAATGCTTTGATATTTGCTTTGAATTCATAATGAAAGTTTAATGCTTTAAAAACACAAACAAAATTTCAGATCGTTTTTCAGCATCTTTAAGCAAACTTTCTCATTAATGAGAAAAACATAAGGAGAAAGACAACTATTTAATAATTTAACTGTCGTCGCCAGATTGTATGTGGCATTCAATTTAAGTATTATTTACACACTTACATACTCATAAAACTTGTACATTTTCTTGCTGTGTCATCGAAATCTACAACCAAACGTGGTTTTTGCTTAACTTCTTCTTCTTATTATTTTTTGTTTCTCTTTTTCATAACAAAAATTTTATTCTCTATATCTTTCTTTTTGTCGTTAATTTCGTGCTGTGATCTCATGTCGCGCTATAATGAATAAGCAACACACACACGCACACATACACAATTTCTTTTGTGCTATTAATCCAAAATAATTACCGAAATAACAATTTCTTACAATTTGCAGCAACAGTATAATTAGGGTGACAACATAATCCTGGGTCATGCTACTTGAATACCGTTATTGTTTTTGTTAGCTTAATAAAATTCATAGTATTAGGTGCCAGGATATATCTTTGTCTGTATGCGTGTGTGTATTGTGTGGGTTGTTTATGTGCGTGCTTTGGATGTAAAATATATATTTGATATTACATTGCTTGGTTTCATTTCCATTTAAGCAAGAGAGAGATAAAAAAAAATTCTATTTAAAAGTTACGAAAAAACATAGAAAATTTAATATTATTTCAAGGTTGATAGATAGAAACTTTAGCAGTGAAATGATCTTAAAAATTACATTAGTATATTTATATTAATTGCTTAAAGTTTAAGGAATAATTTCCAAAGGAGGTTTCATTGCAATGAGTCTTAAAGTGAAGGGTAGAAAGGATTTTAAGTCGCGATGACAATAGGAATCCTACGAATATCGTTGATACGAAGTTGGGAACCGAATCTGGGAAAAAAGGGAAAAAACTATAAAATATAAGAAAACTATATTATATACCCATGGACGGACACGCCTAGATGGATTTTGATTTTATATGGACCAAAAGTTTATACACTTGATAGGGTCTCTGAATTTTCTGTATCTCTTTCTGTATTTTTCTCACTCTCTAAGAAATTTCAGTCCATCCATCCGGAGTTTTTTTTTCTAACATGAGCGCAAAATTATAGTTACATGTTTGTAATCCATTCTTAAAGTCTGTATCCGAAAATGATCTTAGTAAGCTAGTTAGGAAAACTCTTTTAATAGGAGTATTAGTCCCTTTAATTCTTATTCATATCCAATGCAAAATTGTTTGTAGTAATTGGAACAAGTATCTGCAAAACGCAATATGCGGTCGTTTTTGCTTTACTCTGAGCAACATCACTTACACATCATTAATCAAATGCTTCTGTCAAACTCACACACTGTGAGTTTTCGTGACAATTTGATATTCTTACGTCAAATGGCAATCGTGCAGATTTAAAAAAAAATCTCACAAATCAAATTATCATCCTCAATAGTTTTGATATTAAGCGAAGTAATGATCTTCAGTTTTCTATAGTATATATGTGCATATCTTTCGCAGCAAGTCATTAATGTTGTGAAAGGCAAATACTAAAACTTAACAATATTTGAAATGAAAATTGATTCAATACTCAAATTTAGTTGATACGAATGCGAAACTTTACTCGGAATATTACGATGTGAAGCTTCAAACGAAAACGTATTATAAGTTTTAGGTTATGGATAAAATCATTTATGTGTAAATATTTTATATAGTTTGCAAAATAGAAAGTATCGTATTCAACAGTGCTGCGAAATAATATTTTTTCTTACTAATATTAGACTTCGTTGGTAAACTTAATTTTAATGAAAATTTTCATAAGCAAAACGATGTTATCTAGAGATCTCTTACATTCTCGTGTTATTACTTTTTTCTGACATATGTACATGAGAAGGAAATTTCAAAGACTCGATAAGCATGTCTGTCTGTCCGTCTCTCCGTTTGTTTGTTTGTATAATGGCTGTAGTAAACATTCCAAAGGGTCCAAGAAGCGATGGAGTCGACCGCCAAGGAGTCAAGGTGATGGACATACGGACAGGCGCAGATGCTTAAATCGATTCTAAATCAAGAATACATACAGTTTGAGGGATAAATGGCGAAATGATGATTATAAAAAGTGAAAGCTAATTACTTAAAATTGAGATTAAAGAGACTTGCACTCAGGTTTGCGCCTGAGTACCAAATATTAGAGCTTCTCTGAAAAAAGATCACAAGCAAACGCAATCATTGTCCTTAAGGACTGTTCACGGATGGAAAGTCTAGAATACGGCGGTTAGTCTATACTCACAATATTCAGTGCCTCTTCACTCCGAAGTCAGTACGTCAGATTAACCCATTCGTTCGGCTATCCGTCCGTTTACTCATCCTTTATCTTTAATTCCAAGCATCAGCTCGTTTGTCTGTTAGTCTCTCACTATCACTGTCAATCCATTTCTTGAGCTTGTTCCTATTTTTACGCTTCCAACCGTCTGTTTGAACATTTCCAGTCCACCGATTATTAAAATCACAAATTACTTAAGGCTGCTGGAAAACAATTATACGAATGGGGTGGAGATCAAAAATCTCCCAAAAAATTGAAAAACCTTGACGCATAAACATTGAGATGAAATTGATTACAGTTAGATACAAATTTTATGCATAAAAGCTCACAACGTGACATGGATAGGTTAACAATTAGCTGAGCTATCTAAGGTACTTGTGTTTTCTTGTCCACATGTTTTTCTTTTTAGTTTGCGGTTACACTTTATAGACCATAAAACGGTCAGAATGAAAAACTAACATCAAGCAAAAAACCGGATATTTCTTATAAGCACAAAATAAAATAAAAATAATTGTTCGACTGAAAGAGAACGTAAGAAGAACGTTTTTGTATTGAGTAGAAACCACAGAAATGAACGCAAATCTAATCCTTAAGGAATATGGACAGAATAACGGTGATATGCAAAATATAAGTGTGTGTATGGTAATGTGGTGAAGAGGATTCAAGCCTTACACATTTTCGGTTTATTAACAAAAACAGAGTTTGTATGCTGTGCTTCCTCTTCTTATAGCTTGTGTCCAATTATGATAATTTTATGACCACAAAAAACAATTTCCTATTCAAACAAATACCATATGATAGTCTTTTCAAATTTTTCGTAAGATTCGTAAGAACTTTAAAGTATCTAAAGGGATGTGTACGAGTATACATAAGATAATTGAGAGCTTGCTACAAAGTTTTATATTTAACTAACTGTTTTATATGTTAGAAAAGATTTTAAAAAAAATTCTTTTCTTCTCATCTAAGTGCAGACATATCTGTATATATGTACACCTACATAGAACCTACATACAACTACATAGACTCTTGTGTGGTAAATAAACTTGTTTTCTATACACTATTGGGTTTTCGTATTTGTCTTTTATAAACTTAAGCACAACACTAAAACATTATAGTCCGTCAAGGCCGATCATTAGATACGGTACACGATTTCATTGACTATAAAAATTAAATTTTAGAAAAGTGTTAGGGTTTAGGGGCTTCAAGAAATAGATCAATGTATTCTTAATTTATTATAATTACTATTTTACCCAATCATTTTTCTGAGTTCGCTTTCAGAGAGAGAGTATAAGATATAAAAAATTAGGGATTTTTCACCATAAAGAGGATAATTCAAAGATGGGACTGTGATATCCCATATCCCCGCTATGCGTAAATACTATTTACCGTCGATCATTACCGAAGAATCCGTATAA
>KK351095.1:317238-405319 GCA_000671755.1 Glossina brevipalpis
AGGCTATGTAAAACAGTAATAAATAATATTAATAATATACAGGGACTAAGTCCACTTCCGTTTTGAGAATTGATCAAAAAGAAAGAAAAAACAGAAACAACGAAGGAGAGACCGCAGATTCATAGATTCTAGTGGACTTGATGTAGTTCAGTTGATCTTTACAACGTTTACAACCGAAAGCACCATAAAAAACTTTACATCTTTCCACAAAAATTACCATTTTTTGTGCTTTTGATGTTTTTGAATAAATGTCAAATCATTTGATTTTATGCCTGAAATCATCTCGTACATCGTATAGTAACAGTATTTAATATATTAAAATTTGCTAATGTAGCTTTTATGTTGGGGAGAGTTTTGGTTTTTTTTCTCGTGTGTGCAAGTTTTCTCTACACAAAGGCAAATAGATACATACTTACATACAGTGGCGTTAACTTGTTTATGTTTATAATGGAAAATAATAAAATACAAATAAAATACAAAAGAAAAAGTTAAATACTTAACGAAAAGTTTTTCATACATTTAGTAAAACTTTTTCTGCTTAAGCGCTTAAGTGTGAATGAGTGTTTGAAGGTTCGAATATATATATATATATATATATATATATGCTTAATCATGTGCAAAATCTTATACGAGAGGGTAAAAAGATATCAATTAATTGCCCGGTCGCAAAAGGTAAGAAACTTATGTCGGCGACAACAACATATGAGTTCAGAAATTTATAAACTTTCATAAAAGCATAAGTGTTCCCGATTCAATAAACAATGATTTTGTTATGTATTTTCACTTCACTTTAATGGTTTTGTATTTTTTTTTCTATTTTACTTTTTTGTTGCGTGTACATTTGTAAAGGAGTAAACGAGCTGTAAACAATCCTTTTTCTTTTCACATTTTATTATCGCTTTTGAGAAGTAAAACAAAAACTTAGTTGTATGCATGTATGTGTTTATTCCATAAACACGACAACACGATATATGGTTTAAATGATATTTTCCAGAATTTAATTTACTTTTTATTACTTTTAATTATAATCACTTCATATGTTTGATATAAACATGCAATAGATTGCTTAACAATGCTCAGGACAAAGTAAATTCAAAATTATTATTTTTTTGGTAAAATTCAATTTTATTTACTATCCCTTTCAAGAATGACATATAAAATTCAGTCTAACATTTCTCTAACATTTTAAGCACTCCCAGGATATTAAGAAATGGTTTAAGCTAAACAATCCATCACTGAGAAACGCTACGAACAAGAGATATTGTAAATGCTTCGATGGAATAATTTTTTGGTAAATAACATCCGCCAAAACTTATTCATAAATTTTCAACAAAGAATTGTGGTCATTTAATGAAATAATCTTTCAATTATTGCTAATTACATTTGCCTGCTCTTTGAATTCAATTCAAGGTGACAAACAAATTATTTATACTTGGGCAATAACAAGTGCTCCCCAAATTAAGTTAAGAAACATTATCGGTTCGGCTATATTGACATAATTACTTGTATTAGTGTGCATTATGATGTAAGTATTCAAGTTTAAGGACAACTTATAGTTGGTGGTCTGTTCTGAACACGATTTCCCGTAAAATACTACTCTTAAATTTCTACTGCAACTTGCCTTTACAGTTCTTTTCTACAGATCCAAATTATAATTTGAAAATAAGTGAAAACATTTTAATCGTACAAGGCCAACTATTAAATTCCCGACGCCACTTTGGCTAATGGAAGTTTGCATTTACTTTCATGATAAAATATCAAAAATTATATCTCTTTATATCCTCCCTTGTTGAAACAATTTCCTTTTAATTTATTGAGTCCTTTTCACCTAATATCCCAACGAAAAAATATAATTATCAAAACTCATAAATGTCAGTGCATCAAATGTCGTCCAAATGTCTCAAGAATTACGACGTTTATGTTGAACACAAAAATACATCGACAGACATCAAATAGACACGATTTCAAATTTTGGCATCTTTTTAGTTGTCACAATACCAGCTCCTATCGACGTTTGTTGAAAATACAAACTATGAAATATAAATATAATATATAATATAATATATAAACATAATATGTAATATAATATATAAACATATATATAAAATATAAATAAACAATAGTCTTATCAGATTCATTTTCAATAGTGTTTATCTTTGGATCAAACTATGTCAGTAGACCAAACTTCATCAAAACATCTGAAAGATTATGACCGGTAGATAGAACGGAAGAATACATGGACACACGTCAGACATAGAGACGGAAAGGCTTAAATCGATTCCGAAAATCAAAGAATCAAATGAAACGCTCGATATAATTAGAAGTGCATCTATTTTAAGTCTATCTAGGTGTGACGTACGTTCGAGAAAATTTATAATACTCTGTATCACAAGTATAAAAACCAATCGCGAATGGTTGAAAAATTCAAAAATTCGATCCAAATCGTCTAAAAGATGGAATTTATTTTTAAGATTTATTCTGTATTTGCCAGTCATATATATAAAATATTCTGTTAAAACAAATGTTTCCTCTATCACTAAACCAACTAGAAATAAATGTTATATACATACGAAGAGAGAACAATTTGCAGACTATTTTGAGTGATAGCAAAAAAAAAAAGAAAACAAAAAACAAACCTTGACAATAAAGTCAAAGGAAAATTTTCCCTAAAATTTTTGGGAGAAATTTTATACTACATTTTAAAACTCAGAAGTAGACAGAAAGATATCGAAGATGAATTTAAATTAAAGTTGATTTATGCTAATTTGGATAATCTTTATTTTTCAAAAATATGGACAATGTCTTGCCCTCAACGGATATCATAAAGCAGCCACAAAACAGCCAAGTAAATGATTAAAATTTTACAGTTTTCTTTTTAATCTTAAATTTTTCTTTATATATTCTTTTTTAACAAAAGAGCATGCAAAGAGCAATGAGGAAAAGAGAGCAATATACATAGAGAAAACTGATAGAATGAGTGCCAGTAATGCGAATGCACTATTTTCGAAGATAACATCGTCAGCCATCTTACTCCTGTAATCATATATTAACTTCTTCCAGGGCCTTCCATCATATTTTAAAAGTCATTCACAAATGGCAAGAGATATCCGAAGGCCTTTAAAAACTCGCATCGCGTGAGGTTAACTTCACCCAGCATAAGAGAGCTTCCAGGCTCATTTTCGGGAAACGATAGTTCACTTAAGCCGCAACGAGGACCCGAACCCAAGAAACGTATGTCGTTAGCCATTTTCATAAGACCCACAGCTATAATATTAAGCATACCGTGTACTTCGAGCATAGCATGAGCCGAGAGTTTCAAAAAAATTAGGAGCCGTTTTGAAAGGCAAACAAGTAATTTCACAGATACGAGCAGAATATTTCTCAGCAAATCTCTTACGAATATTTAAATCGGGACCTACAGCAGTGCCATCCAAAGCCAATTCATACACTCGCGGCAAACAAGCATTAATCCGAGCCAAGCCATTACGTATATGTTGGCGATAACCGCTAAATTCTTGAGACAATGTTAAGGGAACGGCTTCCATTAAATAGATCCGACCAATCTTTATAATACTAGAAAATTCATTTTCTTTTCTTCTAAGGCCATCGTTGAGTTCGGTAAGAGCCGGTATCAAGTTATTGTTCAATTCCAAATAATATTTCAATATTTTACTATTTCATCCATTTTTTTGAGAGAGCTTAAGCAACAAATTCTTATTTACCGAATGACAATGATTCAGTTAAGACAAAAGTGCTTCTCAAAACAAAATAGACTAAATAATGACATATTAAATTAAGATATACCATTCAGTGAACTGAATTGTCGTCTGACCTTAAACGGGAATATATTTCTTACGTGGCTCGTCTCTTGTTGACACTGATGCGGTATAGCAATTACTTTTTAATCTGTTGGCAGGGAGATGAAACAACGCTTAGATTTTAATAACTTGTATCCGTTTATTATTACAAAAATATATGTTATACAATCGAGAGCTAAAAGAAAAGCAAATAAATATTTTTTACTATTATTATATATTACATATAAATCAGACTATGACTTTTATAGAATTTTATTTATTACTTTAGAGAAATTCAGATTTTTATGGAATAGCGCAATATTTGCTTGAAAAGTGATAAGAAGAGGAAGAAGCAGAAGAAGGTAACATGTGAAATAAAAAGGAGAGAGTTTCTAGAAGGTAAGATGCGCGAAAAGATTTGTCTGTTTTTACTCTTAGTAAACGAAACTGTGAAATGTACTCCTTTGAACAATTTGGTGGTAGTCACTTATGGCATATGGTCATGGATTTTCAATTTCTATAAGTGTAGAGAGAACTCAAAGAAAATCGATTCGTTTCTCTGTTCGAAGATTACGTTTCAAATAAATCTGCAACATATGTAACGAATACCACAATTATGTTCTGATGGTTTTCGTTAGTTCTATTTGCACATCGATTTCTCACTGAATTTTTGTTAATTCTCTCTTTCATGCAGGATTTCATCTTTTGCTTCTCATTGATCGCGCCAATTACGTAAAGAGCTTTTATTTTATAACATCGCAGGATAAAGCTATTGTTTCTTGGCTTTAATCTTTTGGAAATTTTCTTTTGAACAGAATTTTTTTGCGTGACTTTAAAACCATTTGTTGGAATATATGTGATAAATTTGTTCTCTTCATCATTTTTCTTCGGAAAACTTGACCAATAAGTACGAAACTTCTTTCACATTTCTATGTATATATTCGTACTACTTATGTGGTTCCTTATACTAAATGCTAAAAAATTAATGAATATTTAAAAATTGTTCCTTTTTTTTGATTAGACTGTAACGCCTAAACATGTGGAAACTGAATTTTCCAGATTTGTACTGAAAGTAGATAAGAAATGTTTAATTTAATTTAAAGCTCTTCTCTATATAAGCATTTATCACCGCATAATATCACATGTAGCTTTAATTTGTTTGTTTGTTTTTTTTTTTTTTGGTTTATTAAAATTCTTCTAGATAACCTTGCGCAAAGTGTCCTTTCCTTTTGTGTAGACGGATTTTGTTTTTAAAGCAATTTACCGTAATTGCTGTAATTCCATGATAATCAGGATGTCACTTAAGGCTTTCACTTCTCTGTGAAAGGCCTAACTAAAAAATCTCTCTCACAGACACATACACAAACAAAACCTTCCACACAAAGGGAGTTAAAAAAAAAAAAAATAAACGGAAATTATTTTATTTTACTCAGTACCTTAGCAGAGGGATATAGAAAGTTCATCTTTCCGTTTGTAACACCCGAAAATATTTATTGGACTCCCTATGAAATACACATAACTTAGATCAGCGGGAATCCTTGAGTGAATCTATCCAAGTCCTTTTGCTTCTCCCTCCCTGTAATCTGGCCATCTCTTGCGAACTTGCGTAAACGAAAAAAAATGAATTAGAACACTAAGATCCTTCGTATGTGTGTGACTTCTTAGCTTAATTTACAAAGCTTCCATTCTATTGCACAAGCTGGCACTTTTAGAGGGCGATGCTATAGTATATTAAAGGTTCGCCCTGTGGCGTATATGGCTTTTGTTTATATTTAAACACAAACACATTCATATATAGGGCTATATAAGTTTAAGTGTGTATGCAACGTGCAAAAGAACAACAAAAATTTGAAAAGAAAATCCTGTGTCGTTAGGCCCATTGTTTAGATGTTGTTCACTTGGTTTCTGCCAGTTCAGTTCAGTAAATGAGAGTGAAAGTATTTGACGTTGGCATTGTCTTCTTTTTATGAGGGTATGTTTCTGGGTCAAAAACTGCTCTCTTTATAAAACGCACAGACACTGATACGTGAATATGTGTACATAGATGTCCACACACACACACATGCACACACACACACAGAGATGCAAAAACATATGCGGCGTAAACATATCATTAACAGTTAGATTACCTTGGCTTAGCTACACTTTTGTTAAACGAAACAATATAGAGAGAAAAAATTTATATAAATATGAGAAAGGCTTTGTTTGTTATAAATAAATGTTAATTTAACCTTTGTAGATAGAAAGTCATTGATAAACTTTAATATGTAAAAAAAAAAGACTACAAAAATGGAAATATGACAGAATTTAAAGTCAGAATAATTTTAGAAAGCAAAAAAGGGTAGAAAAGTGATACCCAGGAAACTAAAATGCATACCAATGTACTACAATTTATACTTGAAAACTCTTAACGAAATTGCTTTTCCCAAAATAAAAGCTTTCTTTTCTTCATGCAAGTTTTAATTGCTTTCAGTACAATGTTTAACGAATTTTATGTGGTTAACATTAAAATACAGAAAAACACGCTACAAGTGAAGTAATTTTTATTTAAAAGATGTTAAGAATAAAGTTCGAAAAAAAAAGTTATGAAAATAATGAGTAAAAGCAAAGAAATATAATGTAAAAGGCTATGGCTTAGTCCGTTTATTTTAGCTGTGGGAAAAACGATGGCATTTTGGTCATCGCAATGTAATAAATTTGTAAACAAAATCATGTGTAATCATGTATAGTGTGGGACTGCGGCTTCAGATTTCAGTTGCTTACTTGAACAAGTTCGAAGAACTAATGTACTTTTTTATCTGCAAGATAGTCGCTTAGAATGTTTTTATGATACTAGAAGAGGATACCTTCATAAAACACACATACACAAACGCGGTGCAGTATGAGATTTGAAAAAAAAAAAAACATAATTATTACAACGATGGGAATATGTCCATTATATTGCTTTTCTGTCTGGCTGTTCGTTTCAGAGAGTTGCGGTTTTCTATCTTTTCGAAATTGCATTAATTCGAACTTCAGTTAATTTTATATTTGGCTCATTTGATTTTCATCCCATTCTAGTTCCTGGCCATCCCATTTTAAGTCCTTTTCACTGTTCAGCTCACGACTTTTTGTTCGTCTATCTTTCAAAGTATCTTTCGCTATTTTCAGTTCGACTATCTGTTCGTTTATCTTTCAGAGTACCTTCTCTTTCTTGCCTTACGGCTTCTGTTCGTCTATCTTTCAGAACCTTTCCACTCTTTGTCTTCCAATTTTCTATTCTTCCATCTTTCAGAGTCCATTCCACTGTTTTAACTTTCAACGGAAGTTCATCAATGATCTCAATGAAAACATTTTATATAATCCTTTGTGATTGTGATTATTAAAGAGATAGAGAAAACAAAACAGTTATATTCAAACTTAATTTATTTACTCTATTATTCTTTATTGCACTTAAAAAATATCTGATCTACAAAAAGGACAAGTTACTGGTATTCACAGCTTTGGATGATAAACAATACACTCAATTTCCATTTCAAATAACAATAAAAACGAACAACAATAGTAATTTGAAAAACTTGAATTAAAAGTTTTTTTTTTCTTAATGGCAATCAAAACATTCACTAAAAGGAAAATTCTTCAAATTTCTTCAAAGAAAAAAAAAAAAACTTTCCCAAAATTTTGGGGGTTTTCCCCAATTTTTTTTCTTTTTCAAGTTAGTTCTTACAGTTTTAAATAAGCGTCAGAACGATTTGCATTTAATATCAGAATTATAATATTTAGTTCCTTTTTTGATAGGCTTGTTCAGTTCTTTTGATTCAATGTCTCTTATATCAAAATTCAGTTATTCTGGTTTCATTTTCTATTACATTCGTTTGGTATTCATTTAATATTTTCTCCTTTCTATGGAAATTGCTGCGACGGAAAACTATTAGCTACACTTACACAAAAACCATTGATCAGAAAATGCAAAATTTAAATTTCGTCCAGTTTGGCAAATGAGCTAAAGGATTGTTATTAAATAGGCTCGCATAAGAAACTAAATGATTAATGTAATGTTCAGCATTGCGAAGAAAGACTTTACATGTTCTATAAAACGATCTTAAATTAAAGGAGGCGTGACTAGTTGAAACTGAAAGTAAGAGTAAAGGCAAAAACACAAAAAAGATTTAATGATTCTTTTAATAAACGGTGTCTTAATAAGAGTGCAAACGGCAACTCCGAAATGTGACAGCTGTCACCTATACTTGCTGCAATTATTAAAAATAGGGCGCTACACACAAAAGCTAAAAAGCGTGAAAATCCTTTACAAAAATAAGGAAATTTTGCGTTGAGACTGCTCGCAAATTTCGCGTAATTTTGTGGTTGAGAAAGTGCACTTAATGTGTCAACATTTCGGAAAGTGTTTTAAAAATTTCGAACGATTATGGACAGTAGGCCTTCTTTGCGGCGATGTACTGCTCGGTCTTTCCTTCATTATACGCTCAAGATTCAGCTTATTCAATGGACAATGGAAAACATGTAAATGAAATATTCCGCTTTTACTACTGAGACACCCTTATGCTATTACTATTTTTACCCTTATAATGCTATTACTATTTTAAAGAATCACAACATATGCATAGAAAATGAATGAAATTTATTTTATCATATTTTACGTTAAACCATAAAAGATATATTGAAAAAATTTAATTACATAATATTCAGATAAGCCAGTCAAGTGTTGGGAGCTAATGAATTATTTTCCTATTATTAATTTAGAAACATGTCAGGAATTATCATTAAAAATAATTGAAAAAAAAAATGAAAAAAATCTGTCATAAACATACGGATGCATAATATATATGCATATAATATGCGGCAGAATAATGCACGCGTGATATCCATTTAATATATTATACATAAAAGAAAAACCAAAATATAAAACATTCATTCGTCTAATAATGAATCTTGGATACCGTACCCTACCAGCCGTTAATTGGTAGTACAGTCTTTTCCGTTTCTTTTTAATTACTTCCAGAGCCAAAAAAATGAATGCGCACGACATCAAGCTTTTAAGGGGAAGTCACTAGAGCTGTCTTTATAATCCAATAATTAAAAGGCATAGAAAGCTATTAAGCAAATTTTTTATTTGTTCAAATTATATGGTATCCGCTAAATATATTAGAATGGCCTTAGTTTGAATTTTTCTTGAAAGAAATTTTCCTAAACCTAAACCTAAATGATACCAGAGCTATTATGGTTTACATAATTCTTTGCACATAAATTCTAACTTTATCAAGTTTTATCGGTAAACACATAGAATTGACTAAAGGACACTGTGATTCCACTTCACTTTAGCTGATTAATACAGAACCATTCTCATGATTATGATTAAGCGAAATCCATATTTTGGTTGAAAACTTCAATTATAGAAGACTTGTGTTACATTTTCTTTCAAGTCGTATGACATGAGAAATTTAATATATTTCCCCATTTCCGTTGATGATTATGAAAATAAACTCAATATCCAGCGCTTACCGGGATTAGAGACTAATAGCAAAAATATTAATATAAATTTATAAAAATTTAATAACAACAACTAACCGCAGCTAAAAGGATTCATTCGTTGGTGCATACAGAGAGAATACTTGGAAAACTGACAAAGACGAGTAATAAATGTGGAATAGAATAGAAGCGGAAGCGCTAACTAAAAGTTTACGAGTTCTTTTTCCTTTTTTTTTTCAAGGTGGTAGAGAAGAAGTTGAATTGAGCTGTATAAATGCTTAATTCAATTATTTGCTGACGACATTTTCAATTAAAGAGAGATCAGCCATAAAAATTGTTGGCAAATGACGTCATTTTTTTTTACGAAAACAGAAAGGCAAACTTCTAAAGTAAATGAAAGCATATTTAATGTGCTGGCTTGCTTCCTCTCTTCCACAGTATATTTTTTTGTGTTTAAATCCCGTAAACAAAGCAAAACATTTCAATCAGCATCGAAAGCAAGTTAAGACATTTGATATCCAGAAACATTGTTTTATTGGTCTCAAAAGATTTTTTCTTTTTCTATATATTTTGCTATTGAATGTAAAGTTACTTTTTATTTCTTCATTCCTTTATGCTTTTTACAGTTATCCAATTCTATTCTAAAAGGATTTTCTATTTCTGTTCTTCTGGCCGTTGATTGCGGTAGTAGTTCCTGGTTTTGTGGCTTTTCTCTCTCTATCTCTCCCTCTCCAGTTCATCTTACTTTTATGAAGAGAAAATCCAAGGTTGTCATAACACGTATAAATGTGTGAATATATGTTGCTTGTGCTATCATCATCATTATCATCATCGCCAACATCGATATATGGCATAATGGTAGCGACAGTAGCACAAAAACACAGGACCCAGAATAAAGTTGATTTCAACATATCTTATGTCATACAGATTGATTGACTTGTGTGCAAGACTTGTTTTCTCAAATAAAAAAATAAGTAACCAGAGGCTGTTGTCTGCCTTTTGTTTTTAAGAAGTTATCTTGCAATCAATGCAATCACTAACATACACATACACACACACACATGGTATTATAAAAATGCTTTTTTGATGTCAATCTATACAGAATATTATATATATATACACACGTATATATGTACATATTTGTGTGTGTGTGTGTACTTTCTATATTGAAAATCAAAAATGTACGGAAAAGAAATGCAATATAATCTCAGATGATATATGTATTTATGTATATACGTTTATTGAACTAAGGCAACAAAGGAAATTTGGTATGAAATTCGGGATCAAAGAGAAAATTCATAAAATTTAATAAGATTTGCAATTTTAACTTAGCAACAACTGCTTCTTACCGAGAGATACAACGGAGATATTGATCTAATAAGGAAAAAAAAACAAAAGAACGATAAGTCATTAATATTTTAGAAGTTAGAAGCAAATAATAGTGAAAGGTCGGTTTGTTTTTTCTTGTTGCGACTACAGGAAATGGAATTTTGTCAAAGACGGAAATTCTTAATGTGTTTACTTATCCACACCCTTGCAAGCGTTAAAATGTTTTCTTTGAATATTGATGTGTTCCTTTCCTAAAAGAACCTATTTTAGCTTTAAATCTTCGCATTTCCTTTTTCAGACATTTTTCTTTATTCGTGATATTTGGATAAAGAAAATCGCTTTAATTGAGATTTGGTGAGAGACAAAAAATGATTTTAGAACATTTATTCATTTCTATTGAGATTGTTCGTGTCTTAATGAAGTTACTGCTTAGTGTCGAATATATGCCCGATAATTCTTCTTACCTTCTTGTTTTTGAGGTAAGGTTAAGCAACATAAATAGTACGACTGTAAGTAGTTAAAGTTTTCCTTTTAAAATTGAAGTAAGATAAACTTTTAGAATTTCTCGAAATGTTTTTAATACTTATTTAGTTTAAAATATCTCATAAATTATGTTTTTCTCAAAAATTCTCAACCTCTTGAGAATTAATTATTAAGTCCCTAACTGCTGCTCGATGGTGAATAACGGTAAGAGAAAGGCAAAGAAAAAAACCGATTTGCATTAACCAGAATGAAAAACATATTAATCTGCATAAATGCGAATAACTTAACTTAAGCTTGAATTATGGAAAATACTGACAAGAGGATTAACCCAAACCACATTATATGGTTATAAACAGTAACAAAAAGTTTTACGGTAGAAAAAAAAAACTTTTTGAATTTTACACTACAACCTGAGTTTTTCACCTTTCCCTTCTTTCGCTCATTTTTTCTCCCTCACTCTCTCTTTCTCTGTCTCTCCCACACACTCTCTCTTTCTTTTCATATTCCTCCGCGACATTATTTATTTTATTAAATGGGCTCTTAGATGCAAATCAAGTCAACAACTGTTGAATGGCACCAGAGAGAGAGAGAGAGAGAGAGAGAGAGAGAGAGAGAGAGAGAAACAAGAAAAGCAAACCAATAAAAAAGAAAATTTTCAAAGTGTTTTTGTATTAGATTTTGAATTCTTGGCTTGTGTAATAACTTTTCATTTGCTAGTGAAAAACATGAAATGTTGAGAAGAAAAAAAAAATAAAATAAGAATTAATAAAGCACAACAAGCAAAGAATCAATAAAGAAATGCGAAGAGTCCTTGGTACTTGACTATGAACAACAGACGAAAATACCGAAAAAAAAAGTAAACAAATACGAGAAACTTGAATTGAGAACTGAACTGACGTTAAGCTTGTAAATTAATAACAGGTCGTTGAAATTGAATGAGTGGTGTTAACATAAAAGCAAAAGAAACCAAAAGAAACTTTAAACATAAATATTCTCAAAGGTAAAAAAGAAACTTATGCTCAACTTGCACTTAACAAAATTTTTAATGTTTGAAAAAAAAAAAAAGTCAAAAGAAAAAGTGAAAATAAAGATGACGAAAACTTTTCCATTACCTTTAAACATTTTTTTTGTATTTTTTTTTTGTCGTGTTAAGAAAGAATTTCCTTTATATGCGTACAAAATAATTTTATGTTACTTGCCCCCCTTAGCTGTTTTCAAATTAACGAACACTAAAACTGCTGCTCAAACAAACGATTATCCTCCGAAATTATTACATTTTGTTACACTCTAAGTCACAGACAAAAAACTAAGTAATTATTAATGAGAAAAGGTGAAACGGTTTCAGAAGTCATTGGCAAAATTACGGAACAAATAATTCGTTCAGTTTTCAATCAAAAGATTTATAACTTATTTGGTGGCAATCACTCTGATTCTTTTTTTTTTTTTGTTTTTTGCTTTGCGAAAAATATTCTGCACTTGGCAGAAAGGAGAAGTAAACAAGTAGTGGAGGCATAATAATTAAAACACTGAACTGAAAATTAATGAGAAAAAAAAAATGATTTACTATGCTCGGAATTACTACAAAAGATATTTTTAAGTTGGCGAAGAAAAAAAAAAAAAAAAAACTTCATAAGAAGAATCTCTACATATTGACCTTTTCGTCTGTTCATTCGTCCACTAATCCCTGTGTGGGCATTATGACCGTTTGTCCTTTGTTCTTGCTTTCCTTCGTTCTTGTGTTGATCCATCCGTCTTTCCATTCATCTCTCTGCCCATTCATCCCTCTTTCCATCTATTACTGCCCACGCATTTGTCTGTCCATTCGTCCGTATCGTCTGCTGCCTAATCGTCTGCGTGTCCTCATTCTCCTAAAAACTACGCCACATACCAAATTGTATACATTCCTTGTAAAGTCATTTGAAAAATAATTAATCACCGTTTGGGTTACTTACTTTAGCCTGTTGTCCTTTCCATGAATGTAAGCTTTGTGGAATTCCCGCCCCTATGCTATATTTGACGCTAGGGAGTGTTGAGTTTTGCTGTTACAGTTGCCACCGTGGTCTTATGATATCTAGGCACAATCCTTTTTAATTTAGTCCATCGGTCTCCGTCAGTTAATTTTGGATTTCGCTTACTATTCCTCTTCGTCGCTGATTTTTTACGATGTCTTGTATATGGTGTTATTACTATCGATACTGTCACTCGTGAAACATGAAATAGTTTAAGTTTTTTCTTCTCAGACGCTTCCGCTAGCCCAGCAGATTTACCCTCTTTCCAAGTCTAAGAGATCGCACATTTCATCGTTCGCTTGTTTTAACCATCGCAGAACAAAACGTAGAATACGCTACTACACTTCATGTTTACACTATGTAATAACGCACACCTGGCATTATTTACATGGAAGCAGGGTTGTCGACATGTAACAAGACAGTACTATATTGCATAGTGTTCATATTATTGTGTCCGTATCCTGTAATTCTTAAATGCTTCACTTCAAGTTTCAATGTGAATAGAGTGACATAGAAAGTGAACTAAATTTGATTTACATCGGATGTAGAAAGTGGAATTGTGATAATTCTCAATTATTTATCAAAGTCAAATTTATCTTTTGAAAATTCGTTTAGGCGTAATGACATATATTTCGCTGTAGTTGCAAAATTTCATTTTAATTTTGCTTCAATCATATATACCCTTGAGATTTTTTCAAACATCATCGCTTGGTATCATTTTATTATGAATTCAAGTTATTTTCGAAAAAGTTGCTGATTAATCATAAGAACAAAAATTGGATATGCTCACGTTGTGTATGCTTGCTGCTAACCATATAATATAAATTACGTTAATATCACACAAATTAGAAAACATCGTTATTATATTCGGTATTCAGCGACTTTCATATACCGCCTCAATTCAACTCAATTTCGGTTTAAGTAATAATTAATCATTTCAAATCTAAAGGAAGTACACTTATAGGTGACATGAATCTTTTAACTCAAGATGTCCTCTTGGATGCCTGTATCTTACTCTGAAGAAGCGGTATGCCTTTTCAGATATTGAAACTGCTTTGCTTACAAAGTGTTTTCATCAGACGCTTTTATTTCCTCACCTCAAAAATCAAGTCACCATAAATATTGTCATAAAAATTACTTTTTACCAATTGTGTTCCACAAATTGTATTTGAGACGCGGTTTAAAATAGGCTGGTATTAGAAAAATTGTGCATTTCGATCAGAATAAAAGGAATAAAAATTTGAATTTGCTTTCTAAGTATCTATTTTGAGAATTACTTATTCATAAGCCATATTCTCGGACATAAATTATAATTATATCCAAGCAAATTAAAAATGGTCTACAATAATATTAATATCATTAATAAAAAATTGATTAACTTTTCTAAGTTGAAGGAACTGATCCTGATCCAAGTTAAAAATTTTTCGTTATTAAAATTGAAAGACAAAAGGTGAAGAATGAAAGATTTTAAGCTAAGCTATCTTTTAGTCTAAAATTAGGCAAAAGTCTTCTCTTTTAGCTAAGAAAGTTGAAACAGCGCACTAGATACACGGTTAAATGAAATAAACTCAATAAGTTTAGATAGAAGCAAAGATCATTTCTTCTATAAAAGAACATAGACGTTATCTTGTTCTGGTTGCTATTTAAGGTGTTCAGAATATTAGAATACTAGAGATACTAGCAAATGATTTGTGAATACATGCATATGCTTACAATTTCCATAAAACTCATTTGCTAATAAATAAAATTACAGTTTCAGTCAAAGAGACATGAATTTTTTATTATAAAAAGAATTGGAAAATTTCGGTGTCTATTTTTGTAACCCAACCGCGGTTGTGCTAAAATAATGTAGAACTCAATTTCACATTAATGCCATTAACGAACACGTCCTTAAAAGGTGATATTTCAGCCTACATTTTTTCTGAAGATAGTTTTGAAAAATATAAAATTATCTTTGCTTTTTCGGTTTTAGGGCAGTCATTAATATGATTTTTACAATTATTTAAAGAAGCTTATTTTTTTATGATTTTTGTTTGTCTCGAATGTGTTTATTCTACTCTTAACGTGCAATTAACTTCAGCAAACTCCTCTGCCTATAAACCTGCCGAACATCACAAACGCTCTGTTCAATTTTGCTATGCTGTTGGATCCCCTGACGTAGTTTCATTAATCCCTCTACCTGTTAGATTTCGCGGGATTTCTTGTCAATCTTTGCTTTCTTCGGCAACTGCAATGCGCCGTTTTATGACCACAGCAGCCGTACTTTACCGGTTTGAGTTTTTCGCAACAAGATATATTCATATACTAGATACTTGTCTACTCAGTCAGGGCATCTCAAAGGCGTTGATAAATATTTGTGCTTAATTGCGAATGGACAACCGATACATCGGATGTTTTCTTATTTAATTTTTTATTTTATTGCCACCTTATATGAAGTAAATCTTAATAATTTGAGACGTAAGAGTTTCAGCAATAGATAACAATTGGAACGGGACACTTAAGGTTGAGATATTATGATAAATGTACTGAACCGTTACCTTCTGTGTTCGAAGCGTGCGAACATCGTTAGTACATTTATGCGCGTGGACATAGGGACAGACAAGCCAAATTTATATTTTATTATTGAATGGGGTCCTTGTAATGTGTTTCCCTCAGTCTGTACTGTGCACAAAAACGATTAACATCAAAATATTTGATCAATAATTGCGGTTAAGGTAAAATATACCTGAGGGGATTAAACACAATATTATGTAAATATTGATAAAATTCATTTTAATATATAAACGTGTAATGTGGCAACACGCACGGAAACTTATTTGCAAGTTTAAAACACTATAACAAGTATTAATAAAATGTTCTAATCTTTGTACGGACAGCAGAGTGATAGACGCATGTATGAGAAAATATTTTTAATAATTGATACTACGTGTGAATATTAAAAATATTCACTTTTTTCGGTCATATTTTCCAAGAGATATTCTTCTATACTCTCAACTATTTAATTATTATCAAAATAATACTTTTTTTAGGTTTTTTGAATACATATGCATACGTAATGTCGCGTAGTGGGATTAGAACTTCAGTAATAACCGCATGAATACAACGATATAATCAAATTTTATGACAAAACATTTTTTCAAACTAACGATAGTATTTGTATGCATATGTATGTGCGTATATATATATATTTGTTTGTGTTGGCAAAACCACACACATTTAAATTTAAATTGAAAGCAAGCATACGAACAACAAAACATTGTCAACTTACAAGTATTCAACTTTTATGTGTAACGTTTAGTGGGCACAATGTAGTCGACGATAGCTTGTAAGAAGAGTATTAAAATTTGCGCACAAATATAATAAAATCCATTTATGTGTATGTGTACATCTATGCGCACTTATGCGAATCTTGTGTAAATTTGCTTCTTTTTTTTTTCTTCTTTTTTACGTGTGTATATATAAGTGTTGTTGGCAGAATAGCTGGCAAAATGCCGGCATGCAATCAGTGAGCATAAATCAGTTGCAATTCAATCTAATTTGTACGAAATGTTTTTTGGCGTTTTAGGCACGCTTCAAATTGTTACTACCGCTGCTGGCTGTTTGTGCCCTCCACTGTCAATGTTGTTGCCAAATCTTGGGCTTCTCACATGTTCGAAAGAAAAAAAAGGAAAAAGAAAAAAGATCGTCGACACAACTAAATTGTTAGTAAAACATCCGTAATATTGAGGTTTAATAACAAACTATTTTGCATTTTTTCTTCTTCTTCTTCTTTTTGTAAGAAAAACATGAAGAATGTAAAAATAAAAAAAAAATAAAAAATTTGATTATAAGAAAAAGGAAAGATATGTCCAAACAATATAAATTCAATTTAGTTAAACATTGAAAAAAGAAAAAAAAAATTGAAGAAAACTAAATCGAAGTCCGTTAAGGCAAAGAGGATCAAGCAGAAAGTTTGAAACTATATTCCTCTTCTGTGGCTTTTCTTTCTTTCTCTAGATAAACTGATTGTGATATGCCACTGAGGTAACAAGAAAAGGTATAAACAAATTTGATTCTTGAATAATGTGAGACCAACTCCCCGTTTTTAGAAACAAACTGAAATTCGTTTTAAAAAAATACAGCCCGATACAGCACGGGAAATAAACTGGTAAATAACTTAAAAACGAGGTTTTAAGAGTTTTCGAAAAACGAATCTTAAATACTTTAAAAAATTTTAAATGAAAAGTAACTAAAAATTCTTTCGACATCAGCACACTTCAAATAACCTTTGAAAAGAATTCAGAAGCAATTTCGCTTGTTTTTAATGTCATTTCCCTTTTTGTTTTTTGAGTCATTCCCAGTGTCTCATTCATTAGCATACGGCAATATATTGTCATTCGCAATTTCTTTAAAATACTCAATCATTTACATGAAATTTTCTGTAAAGCGCAAATATATTTTTAATTAAGAGAAATTTAAATAAGATTTTAAGTCATTCGTTTCTCCATCGAAAGCATTCTTAGGTAATTTACGCGCACAATAAATTTGAAAATAAGTGTTGACTTCGCAGCTGAAATCGAACTCAGATCAAATTTTGGCAATAATCTACCGATGATCTAATAGATATTAAGCTCAGTAGGAGTATATCCGGGGAATGTATATTTTCTGCTAAGAATGCTGTGCTAGACTTGAGACAAAGATCGAGTAGATGCTCTAGAAAGGTTGTGATATCGAAAATCAATCAAAACTTGATTAAGAATTTACTCACAATTGATAATAGATCACATAAAGATGAAGGTAGGCTGGTGAATATTTATTTTTTTACATGCAAAGTACGTACTGAAAGATAATTTCAATTATATACGATACGCGATACGATACGAGATACGATGTACGATACACAATATAGAGTAAATACAATTAGTCAGCAATTGTCGTATGTGAGCTCCTAGTTGTAGAGAATGAAAGAATCGGCACAAGCCCATATTTACAATCCTCCTTCATCTTAAAATCGTTTTATATTTTACAACGTAAGCCGCTGTAACTGGAAATTGCTTTTATTAAATCAAGTCAAGGTAAAACGACCTCTTTTTAAACAAAAAAAAAAAAGAAGCAAAATAACCAGAAACCTTTCGCTTTCAAACGGCAAGTAAATGCAATGAAGCGTACGTATGAACTGTTAATTAAATTTGTTACATATAATAAGCGCGCTAAGTTTTTCTTGTTCTTTTTCTCCTCTTATTGTAAACTTACAGAGTCACAAAGCACAGAAGCGGAAGTAAATCAAAAAAAACCTTTAATAGTTAAGGAGGCTTTAAGGTTTAATACTTGTTGTATTAACATAAAATTTTAATGCATTGAAATATTTTGCTTGCAGGGCTAGTTTCTGATATGCTTGTACTCTGATTTGAAAAAAAAGTTGTTTTTTTTTGCTGATTACTCATAAGCCATAGCAGACAGATCTATAAAAACTTCAACATTTATTTAGCCAGCTCTCCTCTAGTAGCGATACAAAAAAAAAAAGAATCGACCATGCTTTGTGACATTAAAAAAGATTTTTCAGGAACCACATCAAATGTATATATTCTGTTCGTCTGTCCGCTTATCTGTGTAATGTCTGTGGTAAACATTCTCTTGGGCACAAAAATCCTACACATTGCTAACCTCCTGTCATTGTTGATTTCCTTCCATGATTATCTCTTTACACTTCTTTCCAATGTATGTTTGAAAGTCCAACTTTTCCATAATATCGTCTATAATTAAAAGTGCAGAAGCAGTAGATTTCGCCATTCGATCAACTTGCTCATTTCTCAATAAACCGATATGACTAGAAGCACCAAGAGCAGTTTAATCTTATCTCCTATGCTATGGTTGCTATGGGTAATGGTGCTCTTGGTTGCCATTGGTTAATGGTGCTCTAGTTGGAAATTGAGCGATTCTCGGTTTGTTTTTAATACAGACAGACTATCAGTGATAAAAGCACTTTTGAGTTTATTACTAAGAGCAAAGTCCTTAGGTTGAAGGATAACTCTGAAATGAAACTAATACTAAAAAAGCTGTAAAGAGAAATAATTGTTCGGAAAATGCACAAGAGGCACCGAGTACATTGCGTACGCAATCAAATGTATCCATGCAGATACAAGCAATAGACAATACGAAGAATGAAACGCTCTTCCTTATAAATATTTACTGGGTGGCATAACGCTCACATAAGACGATAAAGAATAGAAAGCAGTAATGACGCAACACCTGTGTATCGTTTCCTTGCACAAGCTCGTATAAGAAATTTAACTGACAAAGTTGTCAAACCGTCAGAAGGAATTTCCTCAATCATCTACACTTCCAATAAATTTTGTCTATGCTATAGTAAAATAATATCGCGTATGCTCATCCCGTATGGATAAATATGCACAATTATTATAGAATTAAGTTATTAATTAAGCTGCGATAAGATGAACAATTCCTCTTTGTCGCACATACGTTAATATTTGATACAAAATGAGTATTTTATTATTGTATATTTTTTTAAATAAACGTTTAATTTAACTAATTTATATAGCTGTGATTATGCGGTTCTAACAAAATAAGTCACGCCAATGACATTTATGACGATAATGACATTTATGACGATCTGCTAAGTTAATGAAAATTGAAAATCATTGCCTCTCACTTACTAATAATTGAACCGAATCATTGCTAAAATACGAAGCATTATAAGGAGAGCAATAATAAGATTAATTACAGAATGACCTTGCGATCTGTTCGATTATAATATCGAATTCTTCATAACATTACTTTTAAGAGAATTTTTCTCAGGTATTTCTCAAAAAAAGAATTCATTTTTTCTTCATATGCTTTATTATACTACTTTGCTTCTGAGTTTTTAATTCAATTAATTAAAAAGTAATTGTTTTCTATTGAAAGCAAGAAATATTAAACTTGAAATTGCCTAAAAAAAAAGTTTTTCCATTAAAGTTTATAATTATTATGAAAAAAGAAAAGAAAAATTTTCCCTTAAATGTAAAATTCTCTACCATTTTCTGTTTATCTCGTTCTTCATAACTTTCCTTGAAAAGAAACAAAAAAAAGCACAAAATTTGTTATCCAAACTGTTATATATATATATGTGTGCGTATGTAGCGCAAGTGCACAATTCATATACAAGTGTTTTAGTTTCACATGTTTTTCTTGTCCCTTCTTTCTGTTGTTACTTTCATATTTTATTTACATATAATATTTCATTTAAAAAAGTTACATGAAACAACAACAATTTCTCATACACAGACGGATATAGATTTTCAAATTTATATAAAAAGTTATGCAAGAACGCCACATATATAAATAATAAACGTGTGTGCGTGTGTGTATATGAATGAACTGAGATTGACTTGCAAAAAACAAACAAAAAATATTTAAAGATTATATGGTGCACTTTGCACGCACAAACACAATGTCTTACGATGTCTGCTACTGATGTGCGTTTGAATGCTTGTTATTTCCTTTGTTTATAAATATATGTTTACATTTGTACAAACTACGTGTTAAAATTTCAATTATGAAATATTTTTATTTCTTTATCGATTTGAAGATAAGTAAAAAAAAAAGGAAAATATTATCGTTATATAAAATTGAAGAAATCTTGAAAACGTGAAACATATAATTAACTACTTTGGCAATTAATACGATTCATTGAAATAATTGATCGGTTGATTTTCTGTTATATTTCAATTTATCCTACAGTTATGACCATATTCAAGTTATTGATCATATTCCAGTTCATTATTAGTTTTTTTTTTTTTTAATATTTGAGTTTATCCCTTACTACTGCACCACCTATTGACGCAAGAGTGTAAGGAGTATAAGTAAAAGTACTTTTGTGCATGTAAGATAAAATCCAGTGGGTCTTACGATAGGCTCCTTTTAGGAATTACTTTTTAAAACATTTAAAGCATGTATGTTACTCTGTCCATCAAAAAATGTTTTGTCTTAAACATAACCGTTATCGTAAATTAATTTGTTCAGTCCATTTTTACACACTATTTTGTTTTTTGTCCAAGTTTTGATATTTATTAATGTCCGACTGTCTGCCAAAAGGAAATATTTTACCATACTAAGGATCGCGTAAAATATTTGGATTTATATTTTTTGAACACTTCCACTTTTATGAACATTCCTTTCTGATACTGTTAGCATTGACAAAAAAGGACCTGTCTGATGGCTAAAAGTTGTATAAAAATGGAGGAAAATTTTTTCTAGAATTTTGAATTTGCCAAGCGGTTCGAGTGAATGCTTAAACACAGCAAAACGAGATACTACTTGACCGACTGATCCATCCAGTAGCATAGATGGTGGAACCGTTACTTATGCATGAGCTGAGTCTTTCTTGACCTAAAGCTTGAAGACCTAATTGTGGAAAATTCTTTTACTTATGACAAAGGTTAAGCAAAGATTTAGATCTGCCTTGCATGTACCCAGTGTAGAACTCCAGTTTGGAACAGAGCTGACAGAGTTGAGTTCGAAAATAATGCGAAATTTCTGAAAGCTGTTCGTGCAGCTTAATTATCTAAATGTTACACAAATTAGAATTACTCAGTTATAATTTGAATAACTGTTTGAGAACAGTATCAATTACATAGACGACTTCTGCTAGTTGTAGCGGTCGCGCTTTACGAAAAATCTTGCCAAAGACGTTACGCTACAGTTGAAGATAAGCATAGATTTCTAGAGCATCTCACGTCTGCAGTAATTTGCTCATTAAAGAAAAATAGCACAAACAAGCAAACAAGCACATGAACTGTATTCGATAAATCGGTTCAAATCGATTGCTTCGTGTATGAAGATATTTTCTCATTATGCTTTAGGTCTTTCCACAAAATAAGCACGAATTACTTCAACATTGCGGTTATATTGCACTTTAATTTTCTTTATGTTAAATAAAAGAACTTATTGTTTGCTAATACTTTCTTAACTTCGGTCCGTTAAGACTTTGAATCTTTTATTCTACGTCTGCAAAGTTTCTTCGTTTCCGTTTCGCTTGCTATTTTACGTCGCTAAGCCGTAAAAATAACATTAATGTTACTTAAATGTATTGTTCGGAATACTTTTATATCCACTATTAAAAGATGGTGGCATATTCATTTTGGCAAATCGTTTACAACACCCAGTTGCTTAAGAAATCCAATAAATCCAATAAAACATTAAAGCTTTTAATTCCGCTTGTCTGCTCGTGTGTGATAAATGGTTGTAGATTTCCTTAAGATATCTGCAGGTTGATATCGGAAATAGGTCAAAGAACACAAAGGACTTGAATTTTTTTTAAAGTAAAATTTAATTAACGATAAAAATTTGAACGTGTACGTTACCCTCAAGAGCAAGTACGAAATTTGTCCACGACCATTATATATATCCAATTTCTTTTTCAAGGCTAAGGTGCTGTGGTAGTAATTATTTCGGCCAAAACCGAATAAAATTTTCCAAATTATTTTTTTTTCTTTAAGTTTTCTTCTTGAAAAGATAATGCAAATCAACCAAAAGAAAATGAAGTAAACGATACGAGTATGAAAACTAAATTTTTTCTACGAAACTTATTCACGTATTTGATATACGATTTCACGAACCCAATAATTATGTCAGGTCCTTGCCAAGTTTAATGGGATAATAAAGAGATAATCTTTGTTTTTATTTTAGAATGATTTTGAATAATGTTTTAATGTTTAAAAAAAATATCAGAAAAAATTCAAAATAATTATAAAACTTTATTAGCTTTTTCTTTTTAGAATAAATATATATTTCCCGCTTCGGTGGGGGGTTTTATTACGACTACCGTACCCGTAGAAGGCAGAGTTGTTGGGTATAGGTCCGTTGATCGGAAGTTGGACAAGAACCCATAGCAGCCATTGAAACCCATGTGATATCTACCATCGTAAAATGGAGAATTCATGTGCACTTGCCCCCACCTCCTAAATCCTCTTCAGATATTATCCATATTTGGTGTTTCACCAAAAGACTCCCTTTGAATACTACAAATGTTAGAATATATTGGGGGATATATTATATATCCGCGTTTTTTTAGTACAGTTTTCAGTTTCTTTTTGTAATCTGCTCTTCAGCTTTTCCTTAACGTATGACCTGCCTTGCTGTTAGCCCAAACCGAAGAAACCGTAGCGATTGCTATGAATTATTATCTTTTATTTCAGTTGATATCTTTTTATTTTAATAAAATCATATACCTATCTTCTCTTTCTTTTAAAATAAGTGTGAATCCAAAATTTTGCATTAAAAGAGTTTTCAAGGCAAGTGTTTTTCAAGCAAATCAAATTTGTATAAAGTGAAAAGAAAATGTAATTCATTAAGGGATAATGAATAATAAATCTAATAGTTAATCTAACCTGGTTGAGTAGTTAGATTTGTGTTTCTCTCTTCCTTTGCTATGAGTTTATAGATAGAAAATGATCTGGAAATTTATAACTATTAGAGTTAATATCAAACATGCATATCATGTCATTATTGAAAAGGTGTTTCAAAAAAAGAAAAAAAATGCGTTCAAAGAAGAAAAATTTAAAGTGCAAGTAAATTGTAGATATCCTTTAATGTAACACATTCTTGTTCTTAGAATTGTTCTATATAAGATTACAGATCACCCCGATCACCTATTCCTCTCTGATTTTGACAACTTCTGCTTAAGGATACAATTGCGATCAGCAGTTTCAATTTTTTAATTTAATTTCTCTTACATCTGTTACAGTTATACTTCAACTAGTATTCTCTACAATCTTTTTATTAAAAGTCCTCTTAATAACTAAAAAATGTTAGTTGCCTGTCAGTAGCTTTACGGTTTCTGTTTCTAGCAATGACTTTTTCTTCATTACATAGTCACAGGAAGTAAGAAAGCAATGAATAAAGGACAGAAGACAGAGAACAAAGATAAGAAAAGAAAAAAAACTTAATAATCAAAATCAGATCAATTGTAAAAGACCCACAGCAACAACACCCATAACAGATGGTAAAAAAACATGTGCAAAAAATATTAACAATAATAAAATTTTTTATTCAGTAAACATACGTATTGCTCAACAGTCAATAACAATAGAAAATTGTGCTCAAGCGTTCAAGAAAAAATAAAAAAGAAAAAAACGTGTATGAGAAATATTTATAGTTCATCTTTGCACACGAGCATGCAAACATACTCATAAGAACATTACTAAAATAACTAAAAAAAAAAGAAGAAGAAGTTCGACATTTTATAGTATTCAGTAATGCTTTCTATTTGCTCTGCTTTAGCTTGGCTGGTGTGTTATCGACAAGCCTCGTGTACCTGGTAGAAGAGAGACTGTCAATATACTTAAAAAATCAGTCATACAAACGAATTATAAGCTTTTATCACCAAAAAGAATTTTTTTTTCTTTTCTTTTACTTTTTTCCTCTTCATTTTTTTTTCTTGGAAGAAAAGAACATGAAGAAGAAGTCATATATTGAGTTACAATCGAAGCAGAAAAATAAAACTAGTCAAGCGTTAAAGGAAATAAAACTCACACACAAGCGTGCGTTTGTGTGTGTATGTTTGTATATTTGTGACGTAATTCAATTGTTTAAAGACAGCGAAGAGCAAGGTGTACTTTAAAAAATACTAAACATAAGAAATATATTTTATACGAAAAACGAGAAACGTTACACACTGGGCACGTATTGGGGAGAGATAGACTTGAATTTTAAAATAAATAAAAAAAAATTGTTGAATAAATTTCAAATTGAAAATAAAAAAAATAAAAAATTAATCGGAAATCACGTTTTCAATAGGCACCATCAGGAAAACTGTTACGATGATGGCTCTATCTTCTCTTTCGGCTTTACACTGCAGGCAACAATAGCAAGGTTTAAGGTTGCTTGCTCTAACTGTAACAAATCACTCTGAGATTAACAAAAACAAATATTCAAATTTTATTGTTTTTCAAAAAATTACTCTCACTTTTCATGTGCTTTTGTTTAAACCGAAATGTAGGACTATTTTCTTAAGCAATCCTCTTTCAATTGTTTCTAAACCAACTACTCTTTTCCGCTTTTTTAGTGTGTAGGGAATGAATCCAAATAAGTGGATAATGAATGCGGAATGAATTGAAATTAGTTGGTAATGAATACGGAATAAGTCGAAATTAGTAGGTTATGAATACGGAATGAATCGAAATAAGTGGATAATGAATACAGAATGAATTTAAATTATTGGATATTAAATGCTCAGCACACGATATATGGACGCAAATGATTGCTTACGATCCGCCCAGTTTAAAAAAAAAAACAACCAAATTGTAATATTTCAAATGCGAATCAAAGAAAAACTTATTGGACTCTAAATCATTGTCTGCCTATCTATGTTCCTATGCACGCAGACAAATTCTGTATTCACTCGTCGTAATGACATTACTAACAATTTTTAAAGCATCGCTGGAAATCGACTAAGTCCCCAGATATATTATAGGTAAGAGCTCTTAGTGGCGTATAAAGCTAATGTTAAAGACCCCACTTCTTATAAATGCTATGGGTTTTACAAGTATAGGAACTACATAGAGAAAGAAGAAAACTCACTTTGGTAGAAAATTTGAAACTGTTGACCACAAGGGTATGTGGAATCAGTTAAGAATAGCTATAGCAACAGTGGCTCAGTCAATGAAAATGTTGAATTAAATACTGACCACATAAATAACTAAATTTTAGGTGGTTTGAATTTTAGCCCCGGTAACCCTTTGAGTGATCTCATGAAACATTTATCCTTGCATGTATTAACGATTGTGAACTTTAAACCGAGTTTTGTAACATTAAATCAAGCGTCTGCGATCTTGATAGAATACCGTTGAAATTTTTAAAAATAACTTTGATAAGCGTCCTTATATTACATCTACTGAATTGTATTATTGTAACCTCCATAATTTTCCCGAAACCCGAAATTTGAAAACTTATTCCAATACATAAAACTGGTGATTTATTGACTATCGAAAACCTAAGATCCGGAACCTTCTTACTTGTATTGCCGAACGTATTTGAACACGTTATAATATCTCAAAACCCCGCCGCATATTCCACAGTTTCACTTATTGAATGATCGGCAAACAGGGTGTCGCTGAGGTTGCAGGATCTCATCTCGGAGTTAGTGAATCTATAAGAGGAGACTTGAATGGATATTTGTTTTTAAATACACCGTGTTCATAGTCTAAGTACTAAATATTATAGATTGGAGCTGCTAACAACACAAGAGTGTTCTGAACGTGGTTGCTATAGGCAAAACATGAATTTGCTTTATTGTGATATATATTTCGGCAATATAAAAGCCATTTTTATACAACATTCAATGGTAATGAAATGAAAAGAAGAAAAAAGCACTGAGCAGTTTTGTGGCAACTTTGATCCGTTAAGGATTAAAATGTTGGGATAAAGATCGTTTAATAGAATCTCAGTTGCAAAGACAAACTCTTAGTCTTAGTGATACTGATTTTTCTACAAGAATTTAATGATAGCATGATAGTGTCAATATTCTAAATATATACTTCATCCGTCTTAGCAATTAAACGAACAAGCTAGCGTTCTCCAATCTCTTTTGAAATGCATTTTAATATTTTCGACAACTAAAGATAAGCGAGAATCAAGAACTTACTAAAGTGTTATCCCTGGAATACAAATAAGTTTCGTTATATAATATTCTAAATTTCATTTATATGTATTGAAAACCATAAAAGTTTTCATTGGTTTTTATTTAAAATTTCTTTTAATTCTCCTCTACTTTTGTTTAATTAGTTAAATTGAAACTTTAATCCAATTTTGAGAACACAAAAGGGAAGCACGTTAATGGCTTATACGGCACGTTTCTTATCAGAAATTGCACATTAACCGTGAATTCACACTGGCGCTCATAAACAAACAAACAAATACATACACGCATTAAAGAAAATTATGGCAACATTTTCAAATATTTTTCAATTGTTTTCTGTATTCTAAGAGAAATTACAGCATAAGCCATCAGACATATCTATCCACACTACACGCAAGGGTACAGAAACAAAAATTTATCTCTATTTGATATTCTGTAATGAATGGAATTGAAACATTTGTTTTACCATGAATTGTGAATACGACAAGAGAAGGAGAATGACAGTTTGCGATGCACAACGAAATTCTTGGTAACAGTTTTCAATAAGGTGTCGAATAACGCTTTTCCATTTACTTCTCAATCAGTCTACAATAGAGGAATGAAGGTTGAGCAAATGGCGCATACCCAATAAATAAGAAAAAAGAATACAAAAATAAACTAATTTTGTAGTTCCTTGCTTTTAAAGTTTTGTGAAAGAATTTAAAATCGAAGAATTTTGAAAATTATGGATTTTTTTTTGTACAGAGCATTTTTATAACAAAAATATTTTTGAGGCATGCAATGCGTATTATTTCTTCGAGCACCTTTGGGATATTTTATATAAAAGACCAACTCTAAGTGAAGATTTTGAAAACGATCCTTAGAGTAGAAATGTCTTCGCATTCTTAACAGAAAATCGAAGAAGGCAACTTATCAAGAACATTTTCCCCGAATTTCAAGTCAATTGAAGTAAAACTCCAGAAGAGAGAGTCATTAGGAATTCCTACTGCTAGCTAGTCCGTTAAATTGTAAACCCCTTCTTCTCAAAACTTTGTTTTGCAAATCACATGATGGATACGTTTTTATTACAAACGAATGTAACGATCTTATTGCAATTGTGGACAATTCCGTGAATGTGTTGCCAGCCATTATTGTTATAAAAGTTTTCTGCCTGAAAAATGAAATCAAATCGTAGCTAACTTTCTGAGAAGGACAAGATCAACATTCATCGCATCCATCTATCAAATACCAAGTATTTCATTAGACTTAAGAGAACAATTGTTTACCGTTGAACTTTCTCTATAGGAGTTTCCAGAAAACTTATTATTTGAAGTAATTTCATCTAACATGTAATCGAAGACAGAATTTTTTCTTTTTAAATCTACTTGTTATGCTATTACGTTTGCGGTTAATATAATGACACGATGAAGAATTCCAAATTACACATCAAATTAGCCAGTCATCGACTGGTGCTTAAGCATGCTGGGAAAATTTTTTCAATTAAAAATATTTTGAAGCATTCTTATAGCATGGATGACCCTCCGCGTGAAAAGAATTTAAAAAAAACGCGATAAAGCATTTGAAATATTTTAATAAAATTTTATGCTATATCTTCCGATAAAGACAAAAAAAAAAGAAGCAATTTGTCAATCATATTTTCGGACAGAATAGAATCGAATATCGAATTTTTTTGCTAAAAGCTCTCACGTGTCTATGAAGTGTACCAAGTCTTACATTAGCACCTTCCATGGGATTGTAAGTCAGAGGCTTCCTTCCGCTATGATGCGGGGTTCCTGCGTTTGATTAAACATATTTTCTCATATAATTTATGTCCATAAACTGGATATATGCTCTCCGTACTCTGCTACAATTTTTTGCGACTGTTACGTTTCCAACACACACACACGCACAATATAAAACACTTTACAGATTTTCTATGGTGTGCTTCTGAACCGATGGCATGTACACGAGAAGAAAAGAAAGTGTAATCAATTATTTTTCAAACGCTGCTGCTGGCAATTTTTGCCGTATCTTCAAGCTGCTAAAGCCACTACATAAAAAGGCTTCAGATAGATACAAGATATTAAAACAAACTACACAATCTCTTATATATGAAAACACTTGAGAACTTGAAAACCAGAACAACTTTTCGTCAACTAATCCGCTTTCGTAATGTTTTCCATTTTTCTTAAACATATATATGTGTGTGCATATATATGTGTGAGTGTAATACGAAATTATTTAATACTCGTATACTTATGAAGTGTATTTTTACTTTGGAAAGCACTCATAAAGTGGATGTTAAGTCTTAACTCTTAGACACATAGCAACTGAATGTATAAGGGACCGTCAACGTAAATCCCTTAGAGTATATATACGTATATATGTATAGAAAAATACAGTAGTTATACAAACTTGTTATAAATTAGTAGTAGTAGTGAGAAAAGAAAGAAAACTAAAAGAAAAGCTTAGACATAAGAAACCAACAACAACAATAATATCAACGCATTTCAACTAAGGGTATTAGAACTTATGTACGATTTAAGCTAAGCTAATACAATATCATAACAAATGAAATAAAATTAAAGTAACATATATATGGATTAGTATAAATATGAACCGCGTAAGTGAGATCGTGATGTGTGCGCTTTAAAATAAAAATACAAATAAAGAAATAATAGAAAGATAGAAAGGATAGGTTCGTTAGCAAAACGAAAGAAAATAATGCGTAGGAAATACAAATGTCCAAAAAATGTCCAAAGTTTTATAAAAATTTATTATTTAAGTTAACACGAAATGGAATCAAAATTTATTGATATTTTAACTAAAAATATTATTATAAGAAAAAATTTTTTTAAGCTAAATTTTATATGGATTTCATTCTCCAAATATTTTTCATTTCTTGTGGTCTTTCTTCAATACGTGAAACAAAAGAAAAAGCAGTTCAACCACAAGTATGAAAGCATTTATTATTAAAATAGTTTTATAAAATGTTAAGTCCTTTTTATCTGCCGCAATCTATACAGATCTCTTTTTAGCCTTCTCTCTCTCTCTCTCTCCCTATCTCTTGCCCTCTCTCTCTCTCTCTCTCTCTCTCTCCCTCTTTTTCTACATATATTTTCTATATATATGTATATATATATTGTAGCTATAAAGCCTAATAAAAGTATTATTGCTGATATGCTTACGGTCAGACTGAAGTGAGAAATATCTGCAACATATCGAAACGAACATGTGTGAAGATGTGTGAAATCATTTTAATGTTTTATAGTTCAATATCCATATATTCTCCTATATAAATATGCACATTTATACATATAATGAATGAAAATCCATATCCCTTGAATACTTCTTTTTATGGTTTAATTGAAAAAGTTTGAGATAAGTGTCGAAAAAACTTTTTTCTTTTTTTTTATATTCAGTATTGATTTTGAAATCAATAAAATATGAGATAAAGCAATGTTTTATTAAAATACTTAATATAAATAATGTGTATCAATACATATTTGAATAGAATAACATAACATATTAGTGGAGAAAAGCTTTTCAGTATTCGGATGTAGAATAGAGTGAGATTTCCGGCTTTAATATTTTTTTTTAGAAATGAGCATCAGAGCGAACGTAAGGTATTTAGTTTATAGATTTCAAATAATACTTTGAATTAATTTAGTTACGTGATGAGTCCTTTCAATTTTCTTTCTTTTCTATTTATCGTTGAAAAGTTTACGTTAATAAAAATTTGCCAAAGAAAGCTGAAGACGGGCATAAATATTTTTAGTTGATGATGGTGTAAAACTAACTTTGAAAGTGGATGCTATCAGCTCGCATCTGCAAAGGTTGTGTCTACTTTCTACAGCTGCAATTGTTGCGAAATTTCATGCAATGTAAGCTAGAAGTTCAGTTCAAAACTGGAAACAATCTGAGGAAAGGAAGTCATTGCAAAAATATTGTAGAAAAAGTCGTCGAAGGGTTAGCTTTTCAAGCTTGAAAAACAGGAAAAAAAATCTAATTAAGGTGGATGTTGAGTTCTTCCGTGACTTGAGGTAAGTTTTTTTCGACGTTCATTCTAAACATTTTTATTTTCGTTTCCTTTATATCTCACAGACGGAAAATAGTTAAACTTCCAACAATTTTATTTGAATATCCAAATTTCTTTTTTATCGTGTAATATATTCAAATAGTCGAAGTAAAAAGAACCGTGACTACGCTAAACATTTGCAACACTATTAAGGGATTATATCAAAATTAAAATGTTTTACTTGATATTTGGGGTAAAGAACCATAAAGCAGAATACTTGTAGCAGCAAATACTACCATAACTAATTCTTCGTGCTACACTAGAGCATCATCAATAAGTAAAATACGCAAGACAGAAAATGCAACTTTTTTTTACGACATAATTTCATTTTAACTCATTACTCAGAGTAACAATAAATTTTGAAAATTTTTATTTCTTTCGAATAAGACGATTTAGCGAACAGTTAAAAATAGCTGTCTGTTTATCAGTCAAGTTCTTTAGTACATATAAACTGTTTGACAAATAGCCAAATAGTCTTTTAAAGTTTTCTTATATTTTGAATAATAATTTGCGGGGTTCAAATATGAAGTGTATCATGGTTGCAAGAGTAATGTCTGCAATGTGATGGTGGCGCTAGTGCGTTGTCCCTATCTTGACGAAAAATTATGTTTTTCTTCTTCAAATGTGTGTCCGTATTTCTTCTCTGACTTCGACGTTCAGTCCATTCAATAACGCTAAGCATTTTCAAGGGAATCGGTGATTACGTCGACGAAAGACCATTAAACACTAATCATAATATTTCTAATGCTTTTTCTAAAGTAACAAAACAGACACTAAAATGAATTCGTCTTGAACACCTCAAAATTCCCCATGTTCTTCAAATTGCAATATAATGATCAGATAATTACGCTGTAAGCAAGAATGCCACGGAGTTAAGTAAATTTTGAAAACTGGAAAAATGTGACGAACGAATTTTCTCAAATTCTCAAAAAATTCTCAAATTATTAAAAAAATAAAACAAAAGCTGTAGCTTAAGTTCTTAAAAAAAAACACTAGTCATGAGTGACTCACGACGTCTGCAGAAAAGTGAACCGTCTACGACAAGAGCGGTCAAAGGGGACCGCGTGATCAAACCGATTAGAACGTCAATCGCAATAACTCTGAGTGAAGCTTATGCTACAAATTTTCATACTAATATCTATTTCGAAAAGCTCCTACTCATGACAGATGTTCACTTTCACACAATTGCGGGCGAAGTCTTAAAAAATACTCCATTTCTTTAATAACAATTTCTAATAAAGTATTGTATGTAGTGTAGCGTACTTTACATTTAATTAGATGTATTTTCATAGTATTTTGCCTTCAAGTGTCATTTTAGATAGTTTTTTCTTTTAAGAAAAAATAATAAACAACACAAAGGGCGTTCAGGTGGAGAAAAGTCATTTATTTGTTAATGACCATTTAAGAGATCATTAAAGACACTCTGTGTTTGGTGAAAATAGTCTAAATAAATGACGTTTGAAACACCAAAATTAAAGCGAAAGCTCTATAGTAAATGGCATAATAACAACAAGTTAATGCTGCCGCCTTAAGAGAAAGTAAGAAAATTTTTGAATAAATTTCCAACAATTAGTTCAGTAATTTCTTTGTGTAATGAAAAAAAAAACTTAAAACGACAATCTTCTTAGTAGTGTTAATAGACAATTTAATTGAAAATCGCTTCTTTTTCTACGAGGGATAGTAGACTGAAGAGGAAATGATATGAATGCTTTTTCATTTTACTTTTGCTTTTCTTTTCATTATTCACAATTTGCTTTGTATTCGCGTCTTTGCATTGTGCGTACTAGTGCGTACACGCATATTGATATAATCCTCCCCCATGCATTTTATTTGTCAATTGTTTAACGTTTATCTTCACCGTACATACAATACATGCAGTGAATCATTCGCTCATACGTGCTGGCTGTCAGTCATTCATTTATGCCAGGTTCGCAGTTTTGGGTTTTATTTTTTATTTGCTGTCTCTCTTTCTGTCCCTTATTTGTTTAACTGATGCAACATTCATTCAGTTATTGCTTTATGGCCCCAAGGTGATGCAATACAATCAGCGGCCATCAATAGTTTCTATGTGTTTCCGGTCACATAACGATTATAAAGTCACCAAAGATCAATGGCTGTTGTTATTGCTTTTTTTCTTCTTCTTGTTTTTGTTTTCATTTCGTGGATAGTAGAGTAGGTGAGCTGAATTTTTTGTTACGTCTGCTTGAAAATATCTGAGTGATTTCGAAATTTTGGCTGCATAATTTCCGCTAAAAGTTGTTATTTTCTTTATTTGTTTTTTTTTCTTTTCTTTTTTATTTTCAGTTGTTGTTCTTGTCATTTCAGTTCTGGTGGCAAGAATATTGATTTTACAGATTGTAATTAAATTCCTGTGTCAGAATAATAAATATGGGCGCATGTGTTCATTCATGTAAGGTTGAATAAGATAAACAGAATGCATACCAATATATAATATACGTACATAAACACATATATATATTTAGAGCGAATATTAAACTCCCACCACTAACCCTTCATTTATCTAAATATTTAAGAAAAGGTTTTTAATTACGCCTTAATAGTATATCAGCGGGTGATTTTCTCTTGTCTATGGTTTTATTGGTATAAATACTTTTTAAAATATTTAAAAATGATACGAAAAGACAGTATTAACATTGATTTTTCCAACATGGCCGTAGATACTTCCATATTACAAGTAATTTGAGTACACTGGACAGTTGGGAAAAGAAGCAAGAGGTAGGTGCCATGGCATAGCAGTGCTCTCAAAATCAATTGTAAAAGGGGGAGTTAGAGGTAAAATAAAAATTTCTTTTAATTGAAATGTTAATTCTTTTTTTTTCTCGAAATTATAAGTGTGCAAGACTTACCGTACCTGTGCTTGCTTTAATTTTCATTCCATCTTCATGATGTAAATCAAACTACAAAATAAAAGAAAAAAAGTCAAATGGTCAAAGTCAAATTTCGGAGAAATGTCTCTATACTTATTATATTATATTGTGAAGCATATTTTCATATAATTTTTTATTTATAATAAAATTATTTATGCGTAAATTCATTATACGTAAATTATTTTTATAAAATTATTAATACATAAAATAGGAATCTGTAAGGGAGATTAAGCAAAACAAAAATTGTTTTGTAAAGCCGTGCTTTCTAAAATAATCGGAAGATAACTTTTTATATATTTTAAGATTTTTACTTTCATTTATTTATTTATATATATATATAAATGTGGTCGATTTTTTCTAAATTTACACTAACAAAATATATGTATATAAATAGGTTGATCCTTGCGCAAGTTTGTTCACAACGAGAGCTTGCGTGCCGTTTCCCATACACACCAAAAATTTCCCATACAGATGAAAAATTCCCATGCAGTTGAAAATTTCTCATACAGTTGAGAATTTCCCATGCAGATGAAAATTTCCCATACAGATGAAAAATTCCCATGCAGATGAAAATTTCCCATACAGTTGAGAATTTCCCATGCAGATGAAAATTTCCCATACAGATGAAAGATTCCCATACAGATGAAAGATTCCCATACATATGAAAAATTCTCATACAGATGAAAAATTCCCATACAAATGAAAATTTCCCACACAGATGAAATTTTCCTATTTTTAAAATTTCTTTCTTTGTAAATTGAAATAATAAATAAATTTGGACAACTTCTGCACAACAAAACAGAAAATGATAATAAAAAATTAAAAAAAAAGAAGAACATCTAACGATAACCAAAGTGCAAAGTTATTTTAAATAATTTACAGTAAATAAATTGACTTTCATCCTGTTACCTATACGATTAGGTATATTTATAGTCGAGTTTAGATGGTGTGTTACGGTTAAGACATACATATTAAAATGTCTTTGTTTTTCGAAAGATTTTTGTAAGCCAACTTTCGTCGTAAACAAACTTAAATGCCATTATACTTAGCAACGATGGTGTATTAGGTAACCGACTTCGTTTGCGACGTCTCAGAAATACGCTTAAAAACCGTTACTTTTTATGGAGTATTTCGAATATCTTGAAAATTTTATATGTTTTGTTGTCTCGTTAATTCAAATCCGTAAAAGACAAACTAGAAAATTGAAGAAGTGAGTGAATTGAACGGTTTCTTTCTTGAGTTATTATTATCGATACCTCAGAAATATGTGCAGATTGGTAAGGATAAAATTATAATCAATATATAATCAGATATATCTGTTAACTCGTCGGTCATTTCCGGAAAGTTGCATGATTGGTCTTTGAAGTACAATCATCAGTAATGGAACATGGAATCAATCAGTCTTCCATACTTTGAGCTTCAAAGTAGGATGGTTTCGCCTTTAAATGATTAAAAACGTATAAGTCTGAATGCGGTAAAAGTTGAGAAGTTCCTCTTCATCTGCCTCGTTTCTATTAGAACAAGCTAAAGAAATATTTGAAAACCATAAAAAGAATAAATTTTAGTTCCTTACAAAATTTCATTGCAAACATGGTCGCTAATGATGATCTATTGTCACGATTTTTATACGTTTTTCTAAGGTAGTGGCCGCAAGAGAATCGTTGTAAGACACATATACCAAAAGCTAAATAGTTGTTGTTATTGTGGCTCGTTGCCCCTAGTCGTGCTGGTGGTCAATAAAATTGTTATGCACTTCTAGTCGAAAAGAAGTAAAGTAATGTCGGTGAAAAGAAAACATACGAAATGCAGAGAATAAATGTAAAAAGTTATTTGTCGCCACATGACTGTTGCAATTGTTATTGTTCTTTTCAATATTGTTGTTGTTGTTGTTGTTGCTGCTGCACTTGTTATTGTTTGTGGCATTTTTGTGGTAGTTGTGTTGGCAGCCATGTTATTGTTTTAATAAACCAAAACCAGATTACCAGCCAGGTGGAGATGCATATACTTGGTTAAACAGTGAAAGAAGGCAAAACAATAACAACAATAATAACAAGAAGAAAAAAAAGCATAAAATAAGAAAAATTGTAAAATATAAAAACAAAACGGAAGCTATTTGGCGAAAAAATACGCTCATAAAAGTAGCAAACGAAAAGCTATTTCGACACACACACACACACACACGTAGAAGAAAACAAATGAAGTCATCGTGGTCCGCGTCTTTGTTGTTTTTGTCGTTGTTCTTCTTCGTCATGATCATCATCATAAGTCTTTGTTGTATGTATACGTATGCATACACGCGCACACGCAAACAGATACACGTACACAAAGTATGGTTGAGTATGATGCTGGGTAAATATAATTATAGTTACGGATTCGCAAAATACTACACTTTTTTTTCTTTCAAGGTGCGTGTGTGCGCATATGAGTAACTGAGTTCAGGTATTTATGTTGCTGCAATAACTTTATGCGTTTTTCATAACATGAAATCCTGTCATAAATTCCAAGTTTCATAAAAGTAAGAAAACAACTCTCATTTACCAACAAGAGCAAGAACAACAGCAGAAACAGCATGGGCATCATTGTAATATTATGTATGTATATGTAAATCACAGTGTGTGTGTGTGTGTGTGTGTATATGCAATAACAGTACAGTTAAAACGGATGTTCACTTATGAACATAACTCACTTTGGCAAACGAGTCTCAACACTCCACATTTTCTGTAACTCAACTCTTTGAGCAACTTTGAGGAGAGTATGCAAAACAAAAATATAAAAAAAGGAAAAAAAAATAAAAGGAAAAGGAAAAATTGTCATCTTATATATACGGTACACACGAAAACTCGTAAGCTATAGCAGCATTTAACTTAAAATCATAAATATAAACATGTGTTTGCACATTATATATATGAATATATATAGAGGGAGAAAGAGAAAGCGAGAGCGAGAGAGAGAGAGGGAGAGTGACTTATATGTTTGTAGTTATCATTAAAGTGGCATTTGAAAGTTCTGCCTTAACCATTTCCGGTACTATTCTAATATAGAAAACATAACACACTGGCACATACATGCATACATACATATATACATATATATCTATAACGGTTCTTCCAACTAGACATTCTACTACATCAAATATGTTAAAGAAATAGCAGAAAAGAGTCGAAAAAAATATTTAAAAAAAAAAAGTTTTCCATTTAGTTTTTCTTGCTCAACAACTCTCGGTATTCGTTCGTTTTGTTCAAAGTTTTTATTTTTTATTTTTTTATTTTCGCATCGCTTAAAAACTTATTTTAATGATTTACTTGTAAAGTTTTGTATTTCAGGAGAGACTATCAAATATAATGTTAACAGCTCTTTATATCTCTCGTTTGCAAAGCGAGCACAGATCACATCAACGCACCAATAATTTATTTTAAACCATAATAATTTATAATAAAGTGTCCTAGACGCGGAAAAACAGCGAGGTGAAGTAATTTACGTCCGCAATCACGCTTACCTGATTCTACAAAGAGGGAGAGGGTCAGTTTTCAAAATTCGTAATAATTATTAAGCTTTGAGGCGAATTTTTAATATCTACTCTGTCAATATATAAGCGACAGAGTCATCAGTTACCGAACGGGATCGTTTTTACTCCTACAATGATGCATGAAAATACATGTTCTGTGAATCTAATGGCATAACTGCTGGGGCTTATCAGCATGTCCTTTACAAACTGACAGATGTATATAACAAATTCTAAATGAAAGTCCGCTACGAACCATAACCCATACTTTTCTGCTTTTTTTAGGAGGATTACTAGACTTTTTAAACCTCATTTATGACTGACAAGCAATGGTTAGTTGATATTCATAAGTTAAGTCGGGAAGAAGTCGAATAAGAGACAGAAAAACGGACAGAGAGAGTGACAGACTCGGAACCTTAAGCGAGTCAGATCTCACGTCTTGGCGATGAGTGCAAAACGTGAGTTGCTATTCCTGAAAAAGCATTTTTTAGATTGTTTGGAAAAAAGTTCAACAGCTTCGTACCGGGAGATATAAGGCCGTGTTTTCGACTTTCTATAGTGTAACCTTTCTACTAGGACCTAAGTCTGATTATATTAAAGTTCAATTTTTTTTCTTTGCCAGCATTAAAGAGCGGATATATTTGTTCTTTAGAATTTTGTAAGACTGTCACAAACGAAATGATGGAATTTATTTACCCGCTAAAAAGTTTGAGTATAAAAAATTAATGAATAACTGCCGAATGAATGTGCTAAAGGGGCCTACTGAGAGCTTTTAATTTAATTTGAACTTTAAAATAAAAACATAAACTTTCCAAATAATTTATTATGATTTAATCATGATAAGCATTAAGTCGGATTTTATTATAAATTTTTGATATCAAATATTTAAATGTTGATTAAGGGCTACACTATCGAGCAGAACAGCCAACATCCTAAATCGCATTTTCAAATTACTACTTGAAATTTCATTTCATTTAGCTTCAATTTGTTAGAGTTTATTAGTTTTTATTCACACAAATGCATTCAAATTGTTTGGATTAAATTTTCTGTTTATCATTCAATTGGAACTACTGAGTAAATATAGATTACATTGTATTATCGTTATATTTTTCATTCCTCTTGAAACAGGAATAGTCTAAGAGCGTATTTAAAAAGAGTAATTCTTGTTTAAAAATAGATTTTAAAAGACCCTCGTAGTCTTCAGCAATTCCTCATCGTAAGCAAGGTTTCGTCCATGTTGGTTGGTTGGCAGCTAAAATGTTAAGGGTTTGAAGTTTCAATATCAAAACACAAAAATCTTTCGGAACATGAGATCGGTAGAAATGGTTTAACTAGAAATCATTGTAAGCTTGTGTCAAACTTGCTAGAAACGAAGACAAGGTAATACAATGCCGACTCTATAATGATCTCCAGTTTTGTTTTTTTTTTTTTGCTGGTACAATGCGTCCATCAAGAATATATACATTCTTCAAAATCCTTAGTATATTTGCGGATTGCACAAGTCGACCGAAATATCTAATACGTAATCATTCCTCAGTCATGGTTCCACGTTAAGAGCAGATTCTTTCTGTATTATTGTAGACATTGTAAATAAACCAAACCTCTAAGTATGTTTGCACACAAATTCCTAGGAGTGTACGATAGCTCCTTTTCAGATTTTCCACGCTTAAGTAGAAACAATAAGTGATTTCATAAATCTACCTCAAAACGTAGGCAGGATTTGTTTACCTTATGGTACTTGCGGTAGAGCCTATTATAAGTTTGTATGGATATGTTTAACATCCGGGGAAGGGCTTAACATAGATCAGCCTGTTACTAAACCGAATAATTCTCAATTATTTTCTGGATCGATTTAAGCCTTCCTGTCTATCAGTCAGTCTGTCGGTCTCTCTGTTTGTCTGTCTGTCAATCTGTCTGTCTGTCAGTCTGTTTGTTAATCTCTGCCTGCATGTCTTTCAGTCTTTCTGTTAGTCTGTCACTCTATCAATCAAATCAACTGTATCGAATGACGCAACGAATGCTATTGAAAATCAATAGGATCAGATCATTTTTTCGACTAGTCCCCGTATAACGACCTATTCCGAAAAATCTTTACATAACAAAATTCTATGGAAAGTTGCAGTTTGGTATATAAAATAAATGTGAAACATTCGGAAGATTGCCTTTCTATGAAAAGTAACGGCAAAAAAATATAATTTTTAATATTTTATCATGAAAATTAATTGTACTGGATTTAAACCATGTAGAGCTATTTTTTTAGAACCTTTCCCATATCAAAGGTTCTCATAAAAATCAAACCTTTGTATGACGAAAGGGTCTGACCTTTAATATTTCATGATGAGATAATTTGGCATAAAAGTTAACTACGTCGAATGGAGGACGTAGGAGTATTTTGAAGTGTTCTTATTAAAAGTAATTCTTTCTACAGCGAAGAGGTTCACTTTTTATTATCTTATGATGAAAAGAAGTCCCTACTGGTAATTTGACTTTGCCTTAACTGTATCATGTGGGTCTATTTTTGGACAACACCATAATATATTTATAATTTTTCGTCTTTTCTTACAAGAGTAAATGAGGAGTTGTATTGTAGTCGGGCTTGGCCAACAACAAATGCTTTTGTTTGTTCTAGTTTTAATTGCTAACTATTATATATGTGCGTAGAGAGGGCCCTTACAAAATATTTAGTGTTTTAAACATTTCAAAAGTTGAAAAAGTTTACTAAACAGAAGAATTGTTATTTATTTTAAAAGCATCAAGCAATAGTTTCATTTTGATTGAAAATATATTAAGATGAATCATTAGATTAATATGGGAATATGAGGCGAATCCATATATAAACTGAAATTAATGTTTTTCTATTGCTTTTAATAGCCCTTCGCTTAAGTTTTATGTTTCAGTTTATAAAAAATTAATTTTTTTTTTGTTTTGATATTTTAAAGAATGAATGAATGAATGAATGAATGCATTTAAACCGAAAAATCAGTACCTATTCTCATTAATTTTCTTTAATTATTTATGATGAAATTATTTCCCGCGTTATTTTTCAACCGGAATATTCCATTACGAACGATGATGCGATCAAAGGTTTGTTTGTTGTTTCGATAGTTTTAGGCAACAACCACATAGACTCATTGATATTGTTTATTTAAAATTCTCACTTTCAACAAATGTGCAATGCATTGAGTAGTGCCCCAGAGCAATAGAGTGCACCATCAATGGAAATAAACACTAATGCGAAGCATTGTGTTGTGTATGCATTTAAACAATTGTGCGTATTGTATAAATTGAAGTTATTATTTGCGGTTATTGACATAAAATCGGACATGTCTAATTTGCGGTTCGACTTTGATTATCTAGCAAATAATTATTTATTATATATTCAGGTCGCTTTCAGACCTACATACAAAAACACTTGACACATGGATAACCTCGTATGCATACCTAATATAATTTTAGGTTTTCATGAATAGAAATGCAAGTGCATAAGTGGCAAGCGGCTACTGACAAATGCATATACACACTTACATACATAGTTGTATACGTAGTTACAGACAGACCGATACACATGGATATATATAAATGTTTTCGATATGCAGTTAACAGCAGTCATAGGCAAATGTTACCAAACACCGCATATTATCTGGACAAATGCACTGATGTGTGTGCAGAGATTGTTTCTGTGCAGATTGTGTATGATGTAACTAGAGAATATAACTTAAAATAATATCAAACAAACCTATATGTATGGAAACAATGTGTTTTCTGGCTTTAGTGCAACAACAATAAAAGCAACAAGAACAACAGCAACAATAATAATAACAATAACAATAATAATAATAATAACAGTAACAAGTAAACGTATAGACAATGCGGAAACGGATACAAATACATTATACATGACACATGCAAACACAGACAGACATAGGCAAAGACGGACAAACCGATAAGTATACGAAAAACGTTTACATATACATTTTGTTTTGAGGTAACAATGCTGCTTTATTGTTTATTATATGTATATATATATATTTATATATACATATATATATATATACATATATATATATATACATATATATATATATAACATATGTATGTAAAATACTAATTATTTGGTAGTAGAACGTATGGTGCTGTGTTAAACATGCTAAATTATAGCCATTTTTCTAACGTTTTCTATATGCATTCAGCCAAACTCTTGTGATAACACAAAATTGATATTCTCTTTGTTACTCACTTCTAACATTTTATGCAAATTTATTTACGTATTAAGTGTTACTAATTTCGTATGCATTTCGCTTTGAAAGCGTTTAAGTTTTTATTTGATTATCTTAGAGTGATAAGCTGTTCATGTACGAAGGGAATAAACAAATTTCATATAAATGCTTTACATATATAAAATTTTATAAATACTTAAAATTTATGATTATTAGAGCTTTAAGAAAGTCCTTGAAAATTTTATTTTCTAGCTTAATTTAGATTTTTGAGTTATATTTGGAAAGTACAGAGGGTAGTTGCATATACTACACATAGATGAAAGGAAAATGAAAAAGGCTATAAAAGTTACGGAAACTATGCTGAGATGAGATCACTATAAGGAAACATTTGACACCGGTAAGAAGGCTTATGTTTCAAAATAGAGACAATTTATACGCCTTTCGGAATACAATAATGAAAAGAGTTATACGCATCAAAAGACGTGCTCTTGGTGATAGGAAGCTTCAAACCAAGCTATAAAATGTATGAAGTAGTCTTCTTAATTTTAAGATTTTCAATGTCTGATCCCCGTATAGGTTTTATTGTAACTCCTTAAATGACCTTGGAAAACACTTCCATCAACCTGTAAATATATTTTCTATTACAAAAACTTTATGATTTCTTTATAACGGACTAATTTGTGGTCTTTTACCGCGCAATTATGAGTTGAAATTCTAAATGGAACTTATAAACCTTAGTTTTTAATTTAGTTTTTAAAAGCGCACTTATTATAAATCATAGTACTTTGCCTATTGTGGGTACTTAGCGTTAGAGGCGAATCATTTATGAATACTAATGTCTTCTCCGGTCACTGGACAAGAGCATAACCCCCTCGTTAAAATTACAGACATCAATTCTTGCAATCGTGAGAATTCCAATAGCATATGGCAAAGGCGAACGAACGAACGAATTGTTTGGATTAAATCTCAACCTTACGTTGATTGGCAGTGTTTTTGACGATCTTCTAAAAGAAATAAAGACCATCGTCTACTAGTAGTGAACGACATATAGTGAAATAGCACAACTGGCCTTATTATTGTCAATCATTAAATATTTTCTAATTATATATTATTATTATTAATATCTTATTACATAGAACCAAGTGATAATAGAAAAAAAATGTATAAATTGTCAGTAAGGAATCCTTGAGCAAAAACATATAAAAAATTATAAATAAAAATTCTATCATTAAATTTCATTATTCATTAATAATTATTCTTTTCGTATTTTTCTTCTTTTTTTTGTCTATTGGCTTTCGTTAATAAAGCAAAAGAAAAAAGGAACTATTCAATCAATAGAGTAAGTAAGAATTTGGTTTTGTGTGTATAGGTCGCGGTTAGAAGGGTTTTCTTTATACAGTATACTTAGGTTATATGTTTGCAATTTCATTAAAATCCATGGTCAGCTGAGAGGTTGCTATGGAAGAACTATAACAGATAGAGTAGATGTATAAATTCCAATAAATTTCTTTATGAGATCGCTTCTGCTCTGATTCTGGTGCTGGTTATAGCGGTGGGGCAGACGCTGCTGCTGTTGTAGAGTTGTTCGGTTTTTTTTTTTTCAGTTTAACTAATAAAAAATTGTTTTTTATAGAAAAGTTAATTTTTGGGGAGAATATTTATAAAAAAAAAAAAAACTAAATAGAAATTTTCTGATTACATACACAGTTTCCAAAGCATTAATTTTGATTTTTATTTAGCTTTTATTAGTGTTATTTTTGTTTTTTGTTTTTATATTTTTATTAAACACTGACTGATTAATAAAAATAAAACAAATATAACGGGACATATTTTTATACCATACATTTTTGAAAGTCTTATGAATTTATCATGCTTTGCATGAAATGAAGAAGTGATTAAAGTTAAATAAATATGATACGATAGAGCAGCATTATGGATTGAACAGATGATGAAAATATAATATATTGTCATGTCTTTGTTCCATTCTTGAAGTCATTACGCAAACACACACACACACACACACACACACACACACATCCTCTTTCCTTCCCAATACAAATGTGTCTAAAGTGGTATTTGAGGTTCGTGCTTGCCTTTCATTTCCCTTTTTATTTTACGCTATTTCTATAAAACTGAATTCTACGGTACAAGTAACTCATCACACTCCCTTAGCTACACACTTGATGACATATGATTATAAATGTGGACAATTTCCTAAATTCGCTTAATAAAAGCAGCATAGGCTTATATATACAAGTATAAATATATACATATATAGACAATATATGTATATATATATATATATATGTATGTATGTATGTATGTATGTATGTTTGAATGAGTTTGTCTTATTTAAATCAATGCAAAATGAATATATCCGCTCGTTAGACTGTTGAAATATTAACTATTACTACGTACATCCATAATAAATACGAGTTTCTCTCGCATGCAAACACATCCTTACATACATTGAATTATTACCGCAATTTCAATGGCGCCGCGAAAGTAAATGACAATAAATAAAAACAAGGCGTAAAACGATAGAACATCATAGAACGAATTTTAGTTATCCACTACTTAACACAAAATTGTTTCGTATTCAAGCGAATGTACTGCCTTGTACCTATAAAAAAGTTATTTATTTTATCGTTATCGGAATCACAGCTTCAATGTAAGATTCCAAATTGAAAAATCATTTTTCTTACGTAGGCGTGTTCCTTAAACGTCTTCTCTGTGTAGCCTTCGTTTCTTCATTCATTGGTTCATTAACGAATCTACTGCTCAATGAATATGTTCGTTTACAAAGAAAAAATGGTTCGCTTACAAAGATGTGTTTAGTCTTTGAAGTAAGTTGTTAAGCAAGTGCTTGAATTTAAGTTTATAGACTTTTTGTCAACACTTTCCAGAAAGGTAGCAACGCTTTTAGTGAGTTTTTCGTTAGGTTCTCATGCAAACTAAAACTTATCTCCAACAGAGCCTTTCTGCAAAGCCTATATTTTCACATTTAAAATATTCAAATTAATTGATTCATTTCGCATGACGAATTTCATGCAATTCGCTAGTCACGAACGCGAACTATTTATAGAACTAGTAGCCAAACAAAATAATAAACATTTTCAGCGAGTATTCTGGATTAACTTGGGTCAAGCATAATCGAATCAAACATACCGGGTTCAACCTACCGAGTTAAACCTAGTATCACTTATAAGGTAATCTTTTCTTATAATTTACAGATTCATCAAATTGTGTCCTTCAGCTTGCACGTAGAGATTTAAAGAAGTCCACATAATTCATGGTAAATCGTGGCCCAATTTCAACATCACAATTTCTACCAATTCCTAAATATTTTCTTGTCTTATTTGAAGTTATTACTGCTTCAAATATCTGGACGCTTCCTGTAAAAAACTACCAAAAGCATACTTAATACAGATAAGAACTCAGCTTTAAAGGATTTTAGAGCGTGCTTTTCATGTTACAAATCTTACAACGACTTCAACAAATTTCTGCTGATAGATATAACTCGAGTTCGTTTTGTATGTGGATATAAATGGTGGTGTGTGCATGGATATGTGGCAAGTGTAATAAATAAGTATCATTTGTTTATGTCATCACAACTATAAATGATTTTTTTTTGTTTATGTAACGAACTGATTGTATGTGTAGAATATTTAATCTAATCGTTTTGAAAACTTCCTAAAGTCTTATATCACTTGCTACTATAACGAAATTAATCGAAGTGAATAGCAGTAAAATTGTGACTGAGTGTTCATCCATTCACCAAGAATATAAACGCAAGAATTATCTCAAAAGAAGACTTTAACTCTAGCTCCAAGTTTGTTAAAGAGAACTTATTACACAAAACTCCAGACTCTCTAAAAAAAGTCCTAATATTTTCTTTACTTAATCTGGAACGCCAATTTTCATCCATTTTGGTTTGTGGCATCACCTTAGAGACTTTTTGTCATTTAATGTTAAAAGAAATAAGAGAAAATTTTAGTGTGAAATATTAAATATAAACTAAAAATTAGGCAACGGTTTTTTACCATATCATCTTCCCTAAGATAGGCTATAAAAATTTTCTATTCATTTTAAATAACTTTTTTATCTAATTTAAATAATTGTCTTTAGAAAAATAAGAGAATAATTCTATTTATTAATAATAACTAAGAGAATTAAATTAGCAGAAGTTTTGTTTTTCGGCTTCCCGTTTTGAATATTCATAAAAAATATTTACTGATAATAAGTATTCAAGTGTTTAAGGCAACTAACAACGAGCAGTTGTTAAGAATTTGTCATTAATAAAGGAAAAGCATTGTATTCATTACCGCGAATAAATATTAAGTAAAATAGAATCAAAAGTATGGGATAAAATGTAACTTAGTGGCAGAAAGTTATTCCTTCGATATTAAAATTTCGCACGTTTCATGAAGGCCACTTACAAATTAACACATACCATCAACAATTACTTGTATGTCGAGTCAATTTGAAATTTCATTGCTGTTGCTATTGCTCTTGTCATTGTTGTTGCTTTTGTTATTGTTAAAGCTTTACCATCAAAGTTTGCAGACATGTTGTTAATATGATGGCAGCTTCGTGATCCATTTGCTTTAATGCTGATGAGACGTGGTTGATATTAACTTATATTTTAAAAACAGTTTATTCTCCTCCATTGGAACATAAGGAAATGAAAATCAACCCAACTAGCTTAACTGTTCAAAACGAATTTAAGTTTTATATGTTGTCAAGCAGAAGTGCTTCTTAAACAGAGTGGATATTGATTTGAGAGAAAATTTACATATAATGATGATCACACGGTCGTCAACTTTTCTGATTTTTCAAGGAACCCTTTATATAGTATTTTCTGTTTGTGTAAAAGATTTATAGTCTTTTAAAAACTTTTCAATTTTTCTCAAAATACGAAATCAACATTTTAACTTAACATACCTCACTAACTATAAAGTGGAAGATTTTCTATTTTCTCTCTTTTATGCCTGCATTTATAAAGCATTAATCTGAGAATTTTTTTTTTAATATATGAATAAAATCTGTTTTCCATCAACATAAGTTCAAGTGCAACATAATGACAGTAACTCCGTAACACTTATGCGTAGAGTTCGCAAATGTAAAATAAGAAAGTGTCGATGTATTTGTGAAAATTTATGCTGGGGTTGTGTTGTAAGCTTTTTATGAGTTTAACAGCTTTTCTTTTTTAACCATTTTTATTAGATGTTAAGTGGGTCACGTGCTTTAGTAATTTTATTTTTTTTTTTAACAACATTTCATGTGTGAACAACAAAAATATCATCTCACTTGGATACGTATTATGATAACTATATAAAAAAATGCACGTACACAAGTACACAAAAAAAAATGTCAATAAAAGGAAAATATACTATCAATCATAAAAGGAAGTGTTTTGCTTAGCAAAAAATGAAATCAAGAAAATGTATAAAAATCTTCAATAATTTGAACATTTTTCTAGAGCCTGAAAATGAAAATATAAATAATGTTGTGTTTTAATTTATTTAGGAATTATATATGAATTTAGAGTTTTTATATGAATTTTTTTTACCTATAAATACATTTTATCTACTTTTATATGTCATAATAGTACATAATTAGACTTGCAATAAACTTCAAGAAAACATGTTTCGGATAAGTTTTTTTTAGACTTGTGAATAAATGTTGAAATGTTTCGAAGACTTTGCAATAATTTTGTGTGGTCGCAGTTTTAGTGAACGCTTGATAGATGTTTGTGGCATATGGACCTTCTAGGTTGCGGCTACACCTTATCCTTTTCTCCACACTTTGTTGTGATCGTCATCGTTTCCATTTGTAATACATACATCCCGCCTCTACTTTAAGTCGAACTAAAAATGACCTGCAATTTTGGTCTTTATATGAATTTCGATTGTTGCAAATGTTAAACACACCGCATATATTTTCCGAAAGGAATGCAAATTTAAAATGATAATAATAGTCGTTTGCAGTCTTCAATTATTTAAGTAATTGCCACATTTCTTATTGATGCAAAGAAACTTTGAACTTCTAATCCATCCCAAACTTCTTATCACAAACGTAGTAAAATATTAAGGCAAGAAACAGTTTTAAGTCTCACATATACTGCATTTTATGAGCACATTATTTACCTCTATAAAAGTGGTCGATCTTTCGGCAAATATTATTTTTACTTCTTAATTTTTTAGTCTTTTTTTTCAGAAATAAGTAAATAAGTTAAATTTTGTATACGAATGTATGCCCCATAATCTCAGCAAAAATCCGCCAAATGGTAGGCAATAATTTTTCAAATTTTCAAAGTGTTTCGTTTAAAGTAAAATAAAATTTTTATTTTGTTATTTCTTTTGTTTTTTACTTAAAGTAAACATTGTTTACAAAGCTGTCTAAATCCAACGTTGGATATTTTCTACTCTTTTTAATGAACTTTCTCTTTAATAAATAATTTGTTTTTAAAGAGAAAAACGACAGATAAGCTCTCAAATAAAAAGCTTTTAAGAAAGAAATAAAAACATTTTTTTTTCTTTTTTTTTTTTTTTGTAAACACGAATTGCCAAAGAAAATATGTGAATTGGTTAATCCTTTATTGTGTGAGACTAAGTCAATTAGCTACGTACGGAAATATACGGCAATAGCTACAGCATTAATAGGTCATACTTATAATAACCGACAGCGGCGGCAAACAATGCAACATGAATGAAGCAGAGCTCAATAGAAATTAAATTGAAACATGTCATGAAAACTCATGCTCGCAGCAAAAACCAAAACCAAAAAAAAAGACAAAAAAATCTATAGAAAAACGAAAGTGAGAGCGCTCTATCATAGAGAAAAAAGAATGTAGAGGAAACAGCTGTCTTTTGCATAAGGATAAAAGTGAAATAAAACAAATGCTTATTTAAAAGTCTGGAGAAAACTGCATAGAGAGCATACTGCTTTTAATATAAAAATGAGAGAGATAGAGAGAAAGAGAGGGAGAGCGATGAAATGGAAGAGTGTGACATTATGGTACATGTGAAAACAGGAACAGAGAGAGCCAGAATGCCACAATGTCAGCGAGAAATGTTTTGGAAATGAAATGCTTAGCATTTTCTGGATTTGTATGATTGTTAGCGGCGCCAGCGCCCTAATTCCTTTGGAACGCGAAACGATACAGCATCCAATGTAGAGAGCGTCAATAAGCCGCCTTCGAATGTGGTAGAGATTTTTGTCGAAATGATACTCATTGCAAGTAAGATTTACGTTAACGTTTACGTTAACGTATTTGGTCTTACGATTCAAAGAATTTATACGCTCTTATGTGGCATCGAATGTCGTTACCAAAATAAATCTCCAAAGTTCAAAAGTGTATACAGCATACGAGACACAGTAGTATAGCATAGCAGCAAGTACGGTGTATACAGTATGAAAATGAAACACACAATAAGCTCGTTTGTTGTCAGATGTTAGTTTCAACAGAACTTTCGGACGGTTCGGTACAATATTTATACTTTTTTTGTTAGCCGTAACGAATAACGTTTTGTGTGAATTAACAATGTTTACATAAAGGATTTAAATGATATTTGAATATATTTCTTAAATAAATACGAAAAACCATTGAAGGGAAATTTTGATAAGAAAAATTCACAGCAGCTTATTAAGAAATTTTAAAAACAAATTCGAATGATGTGCAAACGTTTCCAAAAATTTCGTGACACTTAGTGAGTGTTGTTGTAATTGAAAAGAGTTTTCCCTTTTTTTCCACTACAAGTTTGTGTCCTCTTTTTCTTTCTTTTTTTATTTATTTTTACTTTACGTATGTGTGTGTATATTGCCTTTGGTTTGGTTTCTTTCTTGACGAGTGCAACTGACAGTATTGGTGATTACATAAAATCGAAAAGAAGATTTTTTGTTTTTTAAGATAATCTTTTAAAAAGATTACAAGAAAAACAATAGCAAAAGAAACAAATAGTATAAATTTACAATATTCGGTTTACGATGATCAGTTAAAAATGAAAGGAGTTTCAATTCAATTAAAAAGCTCTGGTTTGAAGAGTTAAAATGATTAAACAAAAAATAGTCAACAGCATAGTTTTGTCACTTAAGTGATACTTTGCTAGTCTTTTTTTTTTTTTTTTGATTGAAATCAAAACTTTATAAATAAACAAACAATTGAAACAAATGCTGAACACAATCCCATTAGAATTGTTACTGATTATTACTACTGCTATGAATAGAGAGATAAGATAAGCTTAAAATAAAAGAAGGTATAAACACAGTGCTTGAAAAAGACCTGCTTCGCATATAAAGTAAGCTTTGAAATGAGCATTCCGAGTCTTTTAGTTATCTTAACACGACTGCAGCTAACAAAGCTGTCATCATAATATCTAGTGCCATTGACGTTGGTGTACTCGAAAGGTTATGTAGTAATTGCGTATACGCCTCCTAGTGTGACGAACGTGATTGCCAGCTTATGTACTATTAAAGCTTAAAAAGCAGAAAATTAAAAAAAACAAAAACACCTACAAGTACCATTAAAACCTGGATTGGATTATATACGATATAAAACATCATTTGCACAAGCTATACGCAGGAAATTAAAAATTACAGCAACTGAATAAAAGAGGTAAATTTTGATAATTCTCTATAACACAGCATGAAACCTTAAATGGTGGTAAACGTACACTTAAGCTAAAATAGAAATCAAAAAACCATTTTTCATTGACATACGCTATTATCACCATTTTTAAATTTGTTGTTTCAATGTAATCCCTATTTATCATGAACATTATCATCATTTTGTCTGTCACAGGTCTACTTATATAATTGCTTTGCTTTACTTTGGTTGATTGATACAATATTTATGAAAATTTAGATTCTCGAATTTTGGATTTAACGATTTGTTTTTTTATAGCCATTTTATTAATAATTACTTAGAGACGACATCATACACACATTGTTTTTCCGTGTCATAAAGTGATTAAATTTGCAACTAACAGGAAATTTTGAGATCAGCCAATTGTCAGTATAAAAGTAATAGTATAAAAGTTACATTCACTTTTTCTAAATACACGAAAAACGAGACATTTTGTAGAAACACGTTGGGTCAGTTAACGGTTTAGTCTTTTGAATATTAATTTTTATCGACATTTATCCACTATTTTTTTATAAACTTTTCGAAATAAAGTTTGAAACAAGTTTTGTTAAATATACTGATAAGCTTGAGTCATTCACGAGACTTGTTCGACGAGTAAGGATACATCAAAGTTTATCAGAAAGATGAATATAATTATAGTCAATTGAAATATCATCTATATATTTAGTAAAACTTTTACTGTACAAACTTTTAAAAAGTGAAAATTAAGAATTTCTTTCGCAATTAATTAAAACGTTTTCAAAATCCTTTAGTAGCTATGTTCGAGATTCATATATATCTAACTTTACGCTAGAAATTATTTTAAGTAGAAAATATGTTCTAAGATTCAATTACGATAATGAACCTAATTATGTAAAAAATCTTATCAACTTTGAATTGCGTACTTATTAAGAGAATCAACGGACAAGAATATTTCCTCGTTTCACAACTAGATTCACAAGTAACAATTATGTCACTACCATGCAGTACTAAACAATTTTCTTTCAAGTATTTTATGCAAAACTTTCATGTTTATCCATCTTAGACTTTTTTGTTTTTTATTTGTTGGGAGACGAGCCCCAATTTATAGTTTTAAGTCAAAAATAAAACTTGGAAAGAATTAATAATAAGTCTGGCAAAATGTATAGTCGCAAAAGTTTTCTGACAATCTACAATCTTTGCATTTATATGAACAAAAAATATACGTTTTTTATAAGGAAAAAGAGGGAGCAATCCCTTGAAAAGAGTAGCGCCGGAAGGTATGCGATTATATATAATAATATATTTGAACGTTATATCATATATTATATCATATATATATATTCATATATATGCAAGTAAACTTAAAGCATATAATCGAAGCCACTCGATAATTAAAACTATTTTCGCGGAATTTTGATCAACTCTATCCCAAATAGATATATTACATGTGTTTTATGTTTGCCTATAGTTATGAAAGTGGTTTAAGTCAAAATTAAAAAAAAAAAAAGATTATCAGTCAATTTTTTATTTTTTAACTTTTAAAAAATTTCTTTTATTATTATTTTAAACTAAGTTACTTTAATGTAATTTTTACGATATCGCCAAAAAGGAACCAACAAATAGTGGTTGTAATTTCAACATTATATGGAATTCATTTAGTGTTAATTATGATAATGGTCGATGTGAATTCAAATTTTAAAAACAACATTCTTGTATGAAATTTACACAAAATTTCATATTCGTAATAAGTTTCCATTAATCAGACGACTAAAAAAATTCTAAACAAAATGTCGCAAAAAAATATTTTTTGATTTCTTGAAATGTAATTCATTACATATCTCGAAATAGGAAATATATGACTTAGATCACTTCCATAATTATGGGCCTATCTAATCATTAATATCACTTCACAAATCATATATAAATATAAGAAATTATAAGTTGAAGACAAAAATTCAAAATTTGTCACACATCGAGACTTGTGAGCATAAATAAATTTTTATTTTGTAATCTCTGCTAATTAGAACTCTTTTATTTATTTTTTATTTTTTATTTATTTGTAATTTTTCTTCATTATTTACTTTGTATTGTGTATTATTTGAAAAAACAATATATCTGATTTTACGTAACTGCTGAACACATCTGGTACTAAATCTACTTGAAAGCATTTTAAGTCATGACAAGTATTATGCCCTTCATTAGTGGACGTTATCATAAATCTTTGAGTTAAAATTTAAAGTTAATCAATTGCGACCTGAATATGTGCGCAAGAAACATGGCGAGTTCGAAACGTTTCGAGGAGAGACGTTATTCAAAGTTTCCAAGTAACGATAATTTTAAATAATTTTTAAGTAGTGACTTCAACTTTCGTTCACATTCTTAAAGAATTCGAATTTTCATAAAATCTTTGAAATGTTATTCTTGAATATTTAACGGATCATTTGATACGCAAAAAAAAAATGACTGAGAAAATGTATAGTTTACTTCCTTGCATTACTTCTTAAAGGAAAAAGAACCGGAATTGAAGACATGACAAATCTGTTTTACTTATTTTTGCCTTTTATTTGAATTATTTTTCAAGCAAAGATCATGCAATCACATTAAGCAATAAAAAAGACACTGAGACCAAAACACGAATTACATTTGCCCAGGCACTAGAAAAGAATAAAGAAGAAAAAAGTGGAAACAGCAAAAAAAAAAGAGAGAAAGAAAAAAAAACAAAAGATAAGCGTAATTGCATTATACGCGCTAGCAATATAAGAAATATTTAAGTAAACAGCTTGAGAAAAGAAGAAAACGAAACATAAATAGTTACGGATTGAAAGCAAAAGCAGTGAAGACATTATAAACGAGAATGTGTCAACAACAAGGAATGAAAAACGTTCGCAATTATTGTTGTTGATTACTATAATTGGAAAAGAGGAAAACAAAATAAGGAATAAATAATAAATATTTTTAAAGAGAGAAAAAAAGAGTTTGGACTGAGAATTAAATTGAATTAATTAAATTTAGTTTTTCACAAAATATAAGCAACAACAATACGCTTTAATAAGGCGAAATATACGCATCCACACGATCTTTGTTCGTTAAAAAGCAAATTAATGAGACTTTGGATTTAATACATATCGAAGTAAAATTTTATATAGACCATCGACCATCTTCAGTCATTTTCAGTTTTTCATTTTTCCCCCACCTAATTTCAAGCGAATTAAAGTTATTTTTTAACTTGATCTATAAAATTGATAAATATATGAACGAAAACATAGGTTTGTATTTCAAAAATGAAGAATAAGGAACGACAGACATTATGTATTTTAAAGTGATGAGAAATATACTTATTGCATGAAATCCCCCATGCCTGACCCCGTGGCGGATAAAGAAATAAGAAAGCTCTTACCCAGTATTCCCTTTGGATAAAGTCATAAAGTTGTTCAAATTTTCCGCAAGAGCGCACTACTACCGTCTTAAGTTAAGGTATGAAATTTTGTTCCTTAATATGTCCGTCCTTAGGTAAATATCAATGGGGCTTTAAGTAATGTCTTAAATAACATTCCCTAATTTCTCCAAGTGACGGCAAACGATTGATTGTGGCGTACTCAAACTTCCTGTTATATCTTTCGACGACTAACGTAAAGTTAGTTCGGCCTTAAAAGTTGGTGCGTCCCTGGAAACTATATTTTCCGGAAGGAATGTCGAAACCAACTACCCGGCCTCTCTCTCGCTCGCTCTCTCTTATTAGAATTTCACACCATAATCTGCATATTTTTTAACTACCACCTTTGCCTTTTTTCGATTCATAAAACATCACATAACGAATATGCACTTTTTCATTTTAGGGGTTAAGTTTAAGAGAACATGCCCCATGCGAAAGAATCGCCAGCAGACTAACTTAAGCCTTTCTATTTACTTATCGTACTGTCGTACATTCTGGTATTAGAGAGCTGAAAGCACTGAAAGGCCCTTTATCATCTATAAAGTTAAGCACTTAATGTTCCAACTTTTTCAGAAGAAGAAATCAAAATTCTAAGTTCAGGCTTTCTGCGATTTTGCGATTTCCAGGGTGAATCTTTAAATACGTGAAAAGTAGATGGGCAAGGATAACGGTTGGATAAGCCTGTTATTACATACGCACCATGGTTGTCGAAAATAACGGTAGATATGCACCATTGACTGATTCGAACCCCAAACGCTGGGTTATTTTAACGAACAATAGCTGGCGTTCTCCGAAGAAAGAAAAGATCATATAGTAGATAAAAAAATGTACATCTACATCATACCGCGGTCCCTACTCTGCGGCGCCACAATAAAGCGTTGGGTGCAGTTCAAAACGTTCTGATTTTCTAGTGAAATTTTTCCCATCCACCATATCCAGTTATCTTGAGATACCACAATAAGAGCCCTGGGTACAGTCCGGTACATTCTAACACTCTGATGAAATTTTTTTCCAACAGATATCTCTAATGGCTTATACCTGCGGTGCCTGAGCTATTCAAAAAGTCCTGGTGTACCAGTGGAGATACGTCTATTCACCTGTCCCCCTCCTGGCGAAGGAAGGCCTAAGCATCACCGGCATATCTCTATTTGTATTTATGTTATTAAACCAGCTCAATTCCCAACAACCAACTCGGATGCTCCCGAAGGGCCCTATCAGCGACCACGCAACAAGGTATTCTTAAAGTTTGTTGACGTTGCCAACATAGTACAAAGAGTTTCCTCCTTTGATCCCACTAGAAGTAATTGTTCACTTTAGGTATTCTGTACACCACGGAAGGGAACTTCCGCCACCTAATTTTAAGCATTAACACTAACATCCAGATTTAGTGAGAAATAAAAAGCTGGTTAGAGTTTATTTCTTAAAAATTAGTGATTTTTAGTACTCTCAACTTAAAGCCTTTAATACTTGAATCTTTTCACTGTCCACTTTCTGCAATGTTTTTATGCTAAAACTCATAATGAACAACATTTTTTACTTAAGATTTACAAAGACGCTGAAATTTTTTCAAGTCATATCAGTAAAACAAGAAAAAAGGAATTAAAGAGAAAGTTGCAAAGCGTGCATTATAAAAGAAAAGAGATTTTAAACTTAACGAAAGGAAGTAAAAGTGAATTTTTGCATAGCTAAAGATAAATGTGACGGATACATATGAATGCTACTTGAAAGACTACCTAAAGGGTAGTGTTGGAGTAAATGCGTAGCAAGAAAGAAAAGGAAAAAAACGAAAGCATTCAAAAGAATAAATGAAAGGGTGAAAAAGTTTCCCTGGAACAGGCATTTGAAGACATTTTCTGTAGTAAGTAAGTAAGGTTAAGAAAGCTTCTTAAACAATATGAAATGAGTTGTGGCAACACAAGCACTCGTATACACATTACATTGAGTTTGATTTACACCGTTTTTTCATTAAGCATTTGTTAAGTCGGAAATTTTTTCTTTCTTTCAACTCATATTTTAAGTGTTTATGTGAAAAGCAAGTGACACTTAAATGATCTCGAATAATATTCAAGAGCTCTCCTTGTAATCTACCATTTGTTTGTCTTTCTTTTCTCTTTCTTTTTGCTAAATTACCCGGATATTTTGTTCTTAGGATTGAAATTTTTTGTTTTCTAATTTATAATTTGAATATGAACTTAAAGCATGAAATTTTACTTATATAATCTCATTTTAATAACTGTCCTATAAGTTCATTATCGATTGTCTATGGCATCCAATCTCTGAATAAACTTTACCTCCATTGTGTTTAAAGTTCTTTATCTTTCTCACCTTTATCATAACGCGTGCCTTTACCCTCTATTCTCTAGTATAACATTTATTCATTTCCTATCTCCAACACTTTGTGATACGCAAGTTGATACGCACCGGTGAGTAAATCATTAGAATGTGTTGTGTGTTCGAAGCAACAACATACTCAAAACACCTTGTCGTTCGATTGTTATAAATCACTTTTGGATTTTCCATTTAGCAATTTGGCAAACGTATCTATATATGCATGCGTGTGTGTGTGTGTGTGTGTGGTACACAAATATGGGAGGCGACAAAAGAAAAGGAAGAGAGAAAGAGAGAAACTTAAAACCAGAAAACCATTTACCATCAAGTGCTTCCTCGCATGCATACCTCACACTATCAGCTTGAGACTAAAACCACTTTGGCGTGAATGTGTGCTAAAGTGTGGATTTATATGCTTCTATGCATGTATGTATAGAGATATGTATGCTTATATTCTCGGTCTGTTCGTGTATGTCTTCCAGCATTATGCACGTGTTTGATGAAACTGTTTAATTTAGCTTTACTTGTTGTTGGTGTTGCTGTTGTTGCTGTTTTAGCTGTCCTTAATGTTCTTGCTATTGTTGTTTTTGTTATTACCATTATTGTACAAGTAGTAGCTGCTAGTAGTTTTGATAAATACTCATTTAAGCATATTGAAATCCTTCTTTAGAGTGTATTTAAATATATATGTATATATATATACATATATTTATCTACACGCACACATGTATATATATATTTGTTTGATGCTATGTCTCTTTGTCTACAGGAACGACGAGTGTGTTAGTATGAGCGCGCACTATGCATATTGTTATAGCATTTGTGTAAACATTTTATTGCGTGCGACTGATAATTAAGTTTCACCTGTTTTCCTATATGTGCATCTATGATGCATATGTGTGTGTATATGTATGTATGATACCGGGTATGCCGGCATATTTATACAATCGCACTTCTACTTTAGTTTTAACTCCAACTTAATATCACTGATTGTTGTTCATTCCATTTATGCGATTGTTTGTTTGTTTGTTTGTTAGCTGTTTGTATTGTTACGATTTGTTTGCCTAACATTAATGTGTTTTCCTATAAAATCCAGGTCCACAAAAGTTTGTATGGAAAAGTGCAGTCATTTATATTGTCACGTCTTTTAAGAAGATTCCATCGAAATAATATGCAAACGAACGCTTCTTCATATGCTTACGTTTAATACTTTTAAACTTTTTCAACGTTTTTCTTTTTAAGTCACGCATCAAATGAAATATGTTTTCAAATTATTAGTTGTGTGTGATAAGAATTAAACTTAACTATGACTTAAACTTAAATTATTATATACGACCTTCGTCTTCCTTTCTTTCTTTTGTAAGTAATTTTAGTAAGTAATGTAGACACAAAAATTCAGAAAGATTAGCAGATAGTGCCTGTAACAGAAGCTGACAAAATTTTGTATTGATTGTAAGCATTTTTCACAAAAGAAATGAAGATAAAATCCTATAAAAAATTTTAGAGAAAATCTTATTTATATATTGGGTCTCGACCTGGCTTCCACGGTTTTTTGCCATTAGGTGGTGTTGTGATGACTAAATATCTGACAACACTCACTTCATTGTCTCAAACAAACATATACTTAAAAGATGACATTTTCATTCAGTTTACATTTTTGGTGCAGATATATAAGATCGTGTATAAGAAGTCCTATTGATCGGAAAATGAGTGAAATGAGCGGCAAAATTTGTGAACAATTTGTGATGTGTACGGTGAGAAAGCTGTGAGTGAACGAAGGACGCAAGAGTGATTTGAACGATTCCGTTCCGAAAAGTTTGAACTTCAAAGATGTACCTCACTTTGATCGGCCAGTCACGGAAAAAGCTGATGAAATTTTGCAACTCTTGGAGCTAGACTGGCATACACGTTGTCAGGATATAGTAGAAGTGCTAAACATCAACCATAAGACAGTTTGAAATCATTTGAAAAGAGCCGGCTACAAAATGAAGCTCAAAAATGTACCAAAAAACCGCGGACAAATAACATATCACCCAATATACGATATTTATTAAGAGCTCGATGCTGCAACGTCAACAACGATTTGATAATCTATATAAAACAAAATTCAATCTCTTTAGAAAAAGAACTTAAGATTTAAACAGCTACTATGATACAATTCGAAACATAAGCTGAGTAGATAATAAGTTAAAATCAATCCCAATGTCTATTGTTCCATCAAAGTTGAAGCAACTGAAAGCACTTTACTCTCACTCGAAGTGTTCAAAGGACAAATACGTGGTCGGTCATCTTACATTTGATTTTACATTCAAATTGTTTATGCACCATTCTCCGGCACTTTAGAAAATATTTTAATTATTGCTATGGTTTCAAATGAAGTTTTATTGTACAATGCAGTGTTGTTGTACAACGTGATCAATAAGAAAGTGTTTTGATGACATTTTTTTAAAATGTGTTTTAAAAAAATTTTTGAAAATTTTGTTGTTTTGTTTTTATGAACTATGCTAAAAACTTTTGTACACTTTTGTACATCCCCTGCAAAAGCAACACATTCCCTATCAAAACAAAAGCCTTTTTAAGTACTTTAAAGCATAATTTCTTCTTATACTTTTCAATTTCTTCTTATACTTATGCAATCTTACACTTACACGTCAAAGCTGATAGAGAGATATAAGTCTAAGAATGCATACGCTTTTAATATCAATTATTCTATGAAATAAACCACTGACGTTAAATCGATTGAATAGCAAGTAAATCTGATTTATTTATTTATTAAATTTGATTAGGTTAAGTGGATCTTTTCGAAATTTCTTTTCTTTAATAGATTAAAATATTTTAAAAGTAAATTTTAAAATCATAACAGAGATTGAAGACGAATATGATTACCGCTCTTCAGATGTTGTCTTTTAGAAAAGTGACTTCAACATGTCAGATGGGAAAGTGCTACGATGACAGTTTTAAAGGTGAGCTTAATGAACTAAAGCTTTGTTTCTAGAAAAAAGTAAAAACTAAGACTAAAATGTCTTACTCGAGGATATATTACATCACTTTTATTGCCATAAAATAATTTTTAGTGGGAGGTCATTGTCTATATGTTAATTGTTATGAAAATAGCTTCAGATGTGATGTCATTTCTATGTATTTTTTCTGTCAAATTATCCTTAAATCTCTGTCGAAGATCCTCCTAAAAAATATTTGATTTTCTTGCGGAATATAAAGACGACTCTGTCACGGCTCATACTGAAATATGTTTCGGTCATATGGTCGTCTTCTTTTCGTTGCCTTGAATATGCATTTTTTTCTCATTCTCGTAGCAAAAATTATCATTTAATGGTACAAATGATGCTAACTTTAAAGTTAAGTGGGAAGGTTTTGTTTTATTTTAATTCTATCACACATTGTTTCCGCACCAATAAGCAACGAACGATTAATTTTATTTAACTAAGCGCTGCTTTAACGACTGCATAATATGAAATATCGATCGAGCATGTATATCATAGAAGAATCAGAACGCCTTCGTTTGAAAATCAAAAGTTAGCCTGCGTATGGTATGTAGAAAGATAGATAGCAAATAATAGCTATTTAATGGTAACACCAAAGCGGCCTACTTCTGTTTATCAGTTTCCATTGTATGAGTCTAAGTTATCTGTCAGTTTGTGTTTTGAAACCAAGAGCGTTGCATGTCTCATTAGTTAATTCACTTACATCTTTCTATCTTTTAACTGCTTTTTAAGTCTTTGCTATAAAACCATAATTAATTGAAATAACATCTACGAGGTCATCGTATGTTAAGTCGTTCTTAAATCATATTTCTCTCGTGATAAAAGCAGAAATAGCATTAATGTAGTGTTTTTCTATTAAGTTATGAAATGTGAAAGACTCTCTTTATAATAATATAATAGAGCTCCGGTCGATAAAGTGAAAATTTTTCTGTGTTCTGGATGAAAAGTAAAATCCGGCTTAAAATTTTAAATAATTCATTAAACGAGCACAGCAGCAGCAGCAGCAGCAGCAGAAACTCTTAAAGCAAACTAACGATAGTTTCTTTGTTTATGTGTATGTATATGTAATGTAAATACTTACGTAGGCAGGTTGGGTACAATTGTGTGTGAGAGTGTGTCGATTATAATTACCTTAATACGCACATACTGACGACGACCAAACCCAGGACAAATAAATTGTTCACATATTTTGCTACTGCATTATGTGTTAAGTACACAAGAGCACAAAGAAGAAATTAAAACAAAACTTTACACACACATTGCTCCGGTTCACTAAGTACACGCTATGTTTTTTAAACAACAACAACAACGACAATAATAATAACAACGATAACGCAGAATAAAAATAAAAACAAGAAAATAACCACAACAACTACGACATTATTAAATATAATTTTTACAGGAATTTTTTAATGCCCGATACGCTCGCCACCACTACTAATACTATCGCTGCTGATGTTAGTACAACTACACTGCTATTACCACTACTACTACTACTACTAACAAATATTAAAAATAATTGCAAGCATTTAACATTAATAACTGTGAATGCTGAACATTGGAAGAAAACGCACACTTTGGAAGTCACAAACACACGCATAAACACACACGCACACATACACAAATCCATGAAACAATATATACGTCTATTTTTGTATACATGAAAGGTATTGCAGAGCCATTATAAATGCATACGAAACGATACGAAAGCAAAAGCCATTGAGGTTAAACAAGTCAAAAACAAAAGTAAACAAAAGCTTAAACTTTATATTATGAAAATAAATATACGACAACTTTTTTTTCTTTTTTTTTTTTAATCCTTACTCAAGAAGACTTCCCTCTTGACTGAATTACACATAAATGACAATCATTATGAAAACGTGCAAATATTTCCATGAACCGCGTATGTTGTTTGCTGTAGTTTCCGCATTAATGAGAAGTTTCGAGTATGAAAAAAAAATTCTTAACATTCGTTTGTTTTTATTGCATACATGAGGTTGTTTTCTTATCAGGAAAGCAAATGAAAATCCCTGCAAAAAAATGGAAAAAGTCGTCTACAAAAAAATGACTTGTTGTAGTGTTCATGCTTGTGTGTTTTTTTTAGTTAGTTTACCAGCGCGTACTCTCACAAGTTTGACTAACATTCACAAATAATTTGCGCAACGACTTTTAAATAACAAAGAAGAAGAAGAAGAAAAAGAAAAAATTGTTCAAAAAAATTTTGAAAATGAAGCGAAAAACACTACGCTCTACGACAAAAATCAAATTAGTGTCAAAACGTTGCGATTAAGTTTTTCCTACAAAAAAAGAAAAAGAAATGCTTTAGGAAAACAAAAAAAAAGAACATTTTCCATCTACTTATAACGGTGATATGCAGGAAAAAGTAGCCAAATTGAGTACAAAATGCTAAATCGCGGGAGGGAGTTGTATAATATGCGAGTCAAACAAGAAATTTAGGAGCAAATAAAAGTTATTTTACAGGTAAATAAAAAAACTTTCTAAATGAAGATTGAATTTAAAACATTATAAAAACATTGCATAACAAGCGTATATGTACGTAAAGTTGAATGTTAAAAAAAAGAATTCTTTTTGTAGGCCCCTTCATAAGGACTCTACTGCAAAGTATTCTATAGATACGCAGAAATTAATTCATAATTAGTTATATGTCATGTAAGGATAAGAGAAGCAAAAAATTCTTAAATAAAGTGTTCCTTTTATCGGTCTTATTCGCCGTCGGTTCTATTTTTCCTTAAATTTAATTAATGAAACATTATTTCACACTGTTCCAAAAAGAGAATTTGATACATTTTCACATTATTTCGCTAAAGTTCTTGGTCTAGGACCGATTTCACCAGACCGATGTCTAATACAAATTGGCGAATAGTTTCCTCCACCTATCAGACTCCTAAGTTTCTAACTATAACCTATATTTTTTACGATAAACAGATTTTTAATGCACAGGTTTTTTCTATCTGAAATTTATCGTCGATTTGTGATTGTTTTTGATAGAATCTTTTCGTCCATAATGAACTTGCTACGTTTACAAGTCAAGACTATCAGATCACACCAGTAGTAAACCTTTAAGGCAATCACTTTGCACTGAAAGGGCCGTCGCAATAATGATTAAAACGAAACAGAGACTTATGAAATTCGTGGAAAAGAAAAATTATAATGTGTGACGACAAACAGTTATACAAATGGGAAAAACAATTCATTGCTGGCAATTGTTAGTTAAAAAGTTTCAATTTTTATTGTTAGCATCAAAAAGCATTTCTTGTTTTCTCGCAAAAATTAAAAAGCAAAGATAACTGAAGCTATGAATACTACATTGATTCCTTATATCGTGATTTCAGACATTCGATCGCTTAAAATTAAACAAAGGTGTTTTCAATTTACCTCGGGCTGTGGACGCGTCCTTGGGCTGATTTGATCCATTTCTAATACCAACGTACGTGAAAGAATTTATAAAGCTTCAGCTAAGGTCTCTTCATCTTTACGGCCAGGGAAATTTTAACCACAAACAGGCACCGACGGACGCATATACTTATATCGATTCTAAACTTAATGAGCGATCAAGAATATATACAATTTTTGGGTTCTCTGAAGCCTTCTTCTGGGTTTTCGGAGAGTGAACTTTTGATTTTTTACACTCATTCGACTACTGTTTAAACATCTATGTTATCATTAGACTCAGAAGAACGGCTGTAGTCTAAACTGTTTTGCCATCCAACAACTGCGATCTAATTGCGATCAACTAAACAGATATTTTTTATCAAAAATTGAATAAATTTATTGACATCCTTGGGCCTGTTGTTGTTGTTACGTGAACGTATGTCAATCAATTTATTAAAAACAAAGATCGACTAGAAGTGGTCATAATTAATAATCCTTTCAGAATAATGGTTTGACTCTAACAACTAAGCAGATGTCACCAAATGAGTGTGCGAATAGCAATTGAGTTTTTTCCAAAGCATTTCTTATATTCCTTTTATACTTATATTGATGGAGATTTAATAAAACATAAATTCAAAATCATGAAATTACCATCATCTTTATAAATTAAAGAAAACTTTTCCAAACTTAGTTCGGCTTAAAAATATCGATCTTTATCGGTATTAGAGCTTAGTAAAGTTTCTTCGAAAGTTTTTCTTGATGATTATGATTTGCCTAAAGCGGTTGCTACTTTAACATCAAGATTTTTTTTAGCAAAAAAAAAATTTTGCATATTTTTGAATGAAACGCAATCAATATCAGGCTTTACATCGTATCGTATACGGTGTGCTTTTATCATACGCCTCAACACTTACTTATTGAAATGTGCTAAACAGATTTGGTGACGCTTAAACACACCTTCATAACAACATGTATTTTTCTTCAATATTCATAGGTAGAAAAAAGAAAAAAAACTTACGAAAGAAAAAATAAATATTTTTTTTTTAAAAAGAAAAATGTATTATTACTTGAACTATTTTACAATGCAGTAGAATACACAACAAATGAAACCTTTAAACGTACTCCTGAGTACCTTGTAAGTGGAACATCTGAAACGTGCAAGTAAAGCGTATATATACGTACACACACACAAATATACATATAATGTGCATTTGCACGTAACGACATAAAAGAAAATATGTGAATAGCATAAATATGAAAACTATGAGAATGTATTTGTACTCAATTCATACATACGCACTAAATACTCTTCACAACAAGGCGAGTATACATCAAACTACAGACAAGCATTTAGGACAAAAGCAAAAAAAAAAATACAAAACACAAAACCGAAAGGAAAAATTCAGGCAATAAGGTCAAATTGTGAAAAAAACGGAATTTTTTGTAGCAATTTTCAAATTAACAAAATTTTTTTGGCTTAAACACGCACTATTTTTACGGTGTACCGTTATACGGTGTCATTTTATACGTAGAAAAGGAATACACACACAAATACAGGCGATGGTGTCGAAAATTTTTAAAATTTTTAGAATTTTACGCTACACTAGACATCACAGTGATTTATATGTACGCGTTGAAACTGAGTCAAAGCCGCCTTCGTAAGGATACGTATAAGACTTCGATGTTGCTCGTGACTATTGGAAATAAATCTAAATAATGTCAAGCTTTTGCTTGTTGCATATAAGCACGTATTAGAAGCTAAAGATTTAAGGCAGATAAATAACAAAAAAAAAAAAATTTAAAAGGTAAATCAATAGCTCCAAATTGTAAGTTATGTAGTAACCTAAAAAGTATTAGGCTCTAGCTTTAGTTACCTTAAGATTTAATGCATATAATGAGGTTGGTTTTTTAAAGTTTGAACACATTTTAGATCTCTCTCTCTCTCTCTCTCTCTTTCTCTCTTTCTTTCTCTCTCTCTCTCTCTCTCTCTTTCCTTTTTAATAATGCTTGTTTGTTTATTGTGTTAATGTGCATATACGAGAGGAAATTTTTTTTTTTGCTCCAATCAAGCAGCAGGGACAACAACTATAATTGATGTTGTAAAACTTATAGGATAACAGTCAGTATAAAAAAAATAACAGCGCAACAGCAATAACATAACATGACGTATTTTATTTATTACACGAGTACACTCACACGCATACACGCTTACACGCACATGTACGCATATAAGTATACATTTTTATTACTGGCGTACATGTCGTATACTCATCGTTTATATTTTTAAAATTGTTTTATTTATTCTTTTGGCCAATAACGTCGTTATCAATGTCATCCTTATTGTTGTTATAAAATGTTCCGCACATCACATCAACTAAGCAAGCAGACGCATAGACGTACATACGCACACACACGTTGAAGCAAGATGACTTCAAAATGGCACTTAAACGTTGTCGTTACTACTTATATATAGATTCCATAAAGAAGGGGGAAGGGGGGACAAATCAGCCGGTCATGTTCGAATAGAAGAACAACCAACTAACTGTTCGTCTCTGTATACGTGTATGTCTTGTACGATTTAATGTGTTTCTGTATATCGGTAAATGTAATCAATTTTACTTAAGAAAGCAAACAATAAACGTAATATAATAGCTACCGATCTCTAAGCTGAATAATATATCACGAAAAATAAAGAAAAGGAAAAAAAAGAAACCATTGGAGCACAAGAGTTTGAGAAACATTACTGCACGGCTGTTGGCTTGAGTAATGATTCAATTGTAGATGAATGTAAGCATGAATATGGTTGTGTGGATCTCTCTCTCTCTCTCTCTCTCTCTCTCTCTCTCTGTATGTGTGTGTGTGTGTATTTTTGTAAATTTGCTATACATTTAACTAAGATTGATGACATACGCACCATGCTAAGATTTTTCGAGTATAATACAATGAAAACCAATTTATTCGTCTTTCTATTTAACGAAATCGTGAGCTCGGTTACGAAGGGAAAGAAGAAAAAAAAAATCGAAAATTTAAAGCTTTACAATGACAACAGCAACAAAAGTAATATACTCTGACAATATAGGTTATATAAAAAATATCGACCTTCGTTGAAATTTTTATTGTTTTTTCGAAACAATTTTGTATGCGACCACACAAAGAACAAAATCATAAGCACTTTTGTTAAACAATTTCTACATTATGTAGACTTTGTTGCTTTTTTTACTGCTTTTTACAGGGCATCTTAATATCTTATATTACGAATGGTGTGTTATATTTAACTACGGCTATCCATCTGTCTGTCTGAAGTCACTCAAATTTTCAAAATATTTTTAATAGTCACCCTTAACCTATTATTAATTACTAATTTTTTACATTAGCTGAACCTGAACATCATGGGGAAGGCTTAAGCAGATGTCAAGATATACGGGAAATTCGAAAATTCGCGGCTTTTTGCGATACAATGTTGCCAACGAAAAAAGAGATAACATGACAGTGGATGCTGATTTGTCGAACGAAATCATCTTCGTCAACGAGGTTCATTTAAGACGACAAAATTGTTTTATGTGAAGCTCATTGGTGGTTGTGAAACGAATTTATCCATAATATGCGGTGGGAATTTTTGGACTCGAAGCATCGTTGAACCATTCTTTCTTGAAAATGCGATTGATTGCAAAATAACGCTACAGCGTTATAATAATGAAATATTTTGGGCCCAAATGGCAAGATGTGGATGTGAACAATATGTGGTTTCAAAAAATGGAGTCACTTGGCTTATAGCCCGAGAATTACACAATTACTGCATTAGTAATTTCCTGATCATGCAAATTTCTGTTTTGGCGATCAGAGTTGACCGTCAATATCATGTGATTTATAACAGTTTGACTTTTTCTCTCAGTTTTTTCAACTAAAGGTCGCACCTAGATGTGTTAATAATTCGAAGAGTGGTTAAAAAATTTGAAGAAACTGGGCCTAGTCTTCGAGTAAAAAGGATTAAAACACCCAAAAATATAGGCAACGATTAGACGAGCGCTTGCGAAAAACTACAACTGACCACCTTGTATACTGTCATCGTCAGGTTTCTTCAAACTTTTCATTGTCAACGACACTAGTATCTATGTAGACATTGAAACTCTCAAAAAAAGCCGCCGTAATATCTTCTAGTTACGATTTCAGTGTATATGTCCTCACAAACAAGCCTGAAATTGAGAAACATTTATGTTTACATTTGAATATATATTTTTGTTTTGTAGAAAATTCCCTCATGGACACCAAGCAATGCTGCCTCTCTGGCTTATTATGTTTAATAGTATTCTCCTTCTCTCCAAACCCCTTAAGATTTTTTAAATAAATAATCTTAGATAAACAATTAATGCAAATGAGTTGCAGTAGAAAATTTTTGAAGAAAAAATAATCTTTTTATCGGATTTTATATCAAAATCAAACTCTATAATGAAAAAATGGGTTTAAATTCTCAATTTCATTTCGATATCTCTCAATATCTTGCTGCTGTTGCAGAACATGATGTTATGACTTTGCAACTTATCATCTTATTATCCGCTTATAAAAGTTTAAATATTAAGTTTTTCTCCTTATAACGTAGCGCTTATGTGTTTAATGCTTAATTCGATTATATTAATAGAAGTTTTCGTTTGCTGTTGTGTTATCTCTGTATGCGTTTCGTGCAAAGAGAAGGTAAAACTACAACTTATGTTGTTTCAATTTGATTATAATCTTGGTTACATAACTGCGAAGACAACAACAACGACAACGATAGCTATTACCAAACTCGATGTTAGATCAGATCAACAGCAATAACAAGCAACAGCAATTGTAGTTTCATTCTCGTTAAGTGCAATTTGACACTAATGTTTCTTAACTATCTAAGGATTACATTCTCTGTAATGGCTATGCGTACATGTTCAACGTGTACGTGTTTAACCGAAAACAAATAAGTAAACTACAAATGCTTCAGCGCAAATCTTACATATCCGTTATTGCAAAAGATTTTCTGTTCACTCGCGCGTTAACCACATACTTCTCTTATGGGTACCGGCAGAATAAGTATCGAAAGAAAGTTCTTTTCACGCACTTGACCCCTGTGGGCTCAGCGCATAAATTAGTAGATAAAAGAAGTGCGATTATCTAGATTATATAGATAATCGTCGTACCCAAGTGCGATTCCTAATGCTTCAGACCACACTTTTGATTACGATTGATATGTGGTGGCAACTCGAAATGTGAAGGCATACCACTTACCAATTATAACATTGTAATGGGGGCCAAGCGTCTGAATTCGAAACTAAGCACCAAGTACAGATGTTTCGAGATGAAGTTGCCTGTCCATTAGAGTATCTCTATTTGACACTCGAAGACTAATCACCTGCCGAGGCGTTGAGCGTGCGCTTTTGCACTCCGTTTGCAGCCGGACACCGTGGGGTGAAGCCTTCATGGCAGGAACCCACCAACAGAGACATACGTTATGATCCGACAGCGCTCGTTCGATTTCCTTATTATACCTAATATTTCCGGCATATAAGTGGTTGTGCGCCATTCAAAATTGACCGTCTTATGTAGCTCTAAAAGCACTGTAGCTACGTGATCAATTGTTCCGAAAAAACAGTTCATCATTTTTTTCAAGGGTCGTCTAAAAATTTTCCTTAATGTTCTCAATGTTCTCATTGTCCTCATCGAATTTTTACTGGATCGATGCCCAGCTAAAATCATTTCCTTTCTATGAGTTAAGGACCCAATTACAACACAACTCCACATTGGAGACAGCAAGTTGACTCTTCCCGACAGAAGGACTATCCACAGTCACCACGAAATTCCCACAATGACCCGTTCCCGCTGATCCCACACATATCTTCTAACAATAACCAACTAATTCAACACACCAAAAATCGAATTAAATGCTCATCGTACTCGCTAGCTTGTTCGCGAACTTCGCTATTTTCATCAGCAGAAGAAGTCGTTGATGCGTTCGAAAATCATGTTTTGCCCCAACGGAATAGAAAAATGCTATAATAAATGATTCAAATGCAAAAGCTCATACAGATCGTAAAATAGACAATTTTGAAAATCAATAAAATAATTTTTAATATCAAATTTTATATCATTCTCCCATTATTGAGCTTAAAACATGTAGTTCTCGTTCATTTCTGCTTAAACAATTCGTTTAAAATATTATTTCAATGTATCATCCAACGAACTTTTCATATATTTGCTAGTTAGTATTGGTCTCGCAATGTTTACATAAAAATTTGATTTTTAATTTTAACTTTTGTTTAAGTTGCTCTCTCCCCTTAGCCCTCAAATTTGCTGTCCAGTTAAGTGAATTGTGGTGTTGTGTCTTAAATTTAAAAAAAAGATATTTTCATTACCATTGAAAAGCAAAACACAAAAAACAAAAACGATGATTAATATTCTGACAGATCTTCTTCTTGGAGTGTGTGTGTGTAAATAATAAAAAAACGTGAATTTGCTGAAATTTTATTAATTCGGTAGCTTTAATGATTGCTTTTATGTTCTCTTGCATGTGCTTTTTTTTTAAGATGCAGCACGCATTCTCCGCAGTGTCCGCAAATATAAAAAAAACGAAAAAATATAATAGAAATAACGAGAGCTCACAATAGAAACTTGCCATGAATTTTTAATTTACATCCTAAGCTAAGGTTGACCAACAACAAACAACAAATAACTTCGCATAGATCGAATAGTCACAGTTGCTCAGAAATATAAAATAAAAAAAATTTAGGGTAAAGAAAATAAACGAATTTACTACTCAATGGCAAGTGATTGTCAAGAGAGTTTGTAGAAAATTTATAGCAAGAGCATGCATTTCGTGTATTTAATGAATTTAAAAAATTTTAGACAATTTTTTAAAATATTTTTTGTGATTAATCTAATCTTTTTTTAGTGTCTTCTTCATCTTCTTTTGTTAGTCAGCCGCCTCTCGGCAAATTTTGTTAATAAAGTCAATTAGTGTTATTTAAGTGAATTTTTTTTTCTCTAAAAAAAAAAAAGTTAAAACAAATTACGTAAAAGAAACGCCATAGAAAGGAATAGGAACGAGAGGGAGAAAAAACTTTTTAAAGTTTCTTTTTTTTCCCTTCCTTTTTTGCCCGTTCTTTTTTTTTTTTTTTTTTTTTTTGGCAATCAAACGAGAAACAGCAAAGCAGCACCATTGCATGTACAGTATTCACCGAACGTTGCGTGTAATACGTGACTTGGAAACCAGTTGCTTTGGGGGTCGCTTTTCTCGTTTTTATTTTTCTTCAAATTTATTTAAAGTTTTTTAAAGATTTTTTCCCAAAAATTTTAGTTTAGGAAAAAAAAAATCAAAGATCTTAGCAATGATTATAAAGAAAAGTTACTTCACACAAAACCATGGCCATGATAATAGTGTGAAATAGTAGAGAGCAACATATATATGCACATACAAACATACACACCTACAATCAAGCTGCCAATAAAAGAAGATCATGCGTGACTCATTTCAAATCAACCAAAAACATTGTTGTAGGCCTTAAGAGAGTTAGGCAGTCAAGCGAACTATTCAAAAGTTGTATTTTAAACGTGCTCTTCTTCAAAACTCATTCAAAATGTTTTGCTGAGACTTACAGCTTACACACCATTACGCCGAGCTTTGTGTTGAGATTTCCAAACACATCGAAATGAATATGATCTCATACGTATATATATATATATATATATATAGATATATATAGATGCACATGATAAGTACTTAGTAGTTATGTATGAGCTGTAAATCAATAATGCCACGCAAAAGAACTTAAGATGCAATGAGCTTTTTTGCAAAAATTGCATATTCATGGGGAATTGTATGTATTTGTGAACGGAGACAATCAAACTGAATGACACATCAGGGACACTGTGCGTGCGCGTGTGTGTATTTATTGTGTAAGAAGCGGTGGGGGATAGTGACAAAAATATATATTGATACGGTGTGTAAATCATATGCTTGGCGGGAGAAATAAAAGTGGAAGAAATAAAAGAGAAATTTTTCTCCGTAAAACCTTCTTCTCTATACAATGTATACGTGAATACACGTGCCCACATATATACTTATACATATAGATATATATACATGTGTGTGTGTGTTCACATACTCAAGTTTATATATACTTTCATGTGTTTATGAAAAAGAGAATTTTCAAGTGTTTGCTTACTCCGTTGTGCCTGCAGTGCTACTTCTTCTGCTCCACTTCACCCTTTAAGACCATACGTTTACGCTGGGACAGGTATCGACATCGTTCGCTTTTCTGTAAATATTCCGTTTTTTTTTTTCCCCAAAACCCTTCCTAACCAATGAGCGGTTAATGTCATATAAGAATTTGAAGTTTACAGCCATTGATATATGCTCACCTGTATGTGTGCGTATGTATGTATGCTTGCGTGGATATATCCTTCTGTATATGTATTTATATACATAAGTAAGTTTGTTTTTCAGTTTGTCTGCGTGTGCCATAAAATGCAACTTTTAATACAAAGATTAAATTTCGTTTCAAAACTTATGGGCGCCGAAAGATAAAGAGGAAGAGCTTTGTATGTGTTTTGGGTTTTTTTTATGAGTTTAATAAAATCTGGTACATAATAAAATTTGTGGTATTAATGCAGTTACTCTGGCTCTCTTAAGTCTTATCCTCCCCGCATAAGTGACATTGAGAGCAGTATTGTTATCGTCCTTTATAAAAATTCTTTTCTAACGAATGTGAAAAACGTGAAAGAATTTTACAATCCCCCCTCCCTGTGCAGATAAGTCTCTAATGCTTGAGAGGGCTAAGCGTTACATATATAACTAAATGTTACAAATAAAATGAAAACTTAAAGGTTATGATTGTACTGCACAGCACAACTGGTATAAAACTTAAAATAATCCGTGCTTTCAACACGACAGACATCTCTTATTAAAGTTTAAAGAGTTCGAATAACGAAGTAAGACAACAATTATACGTATAATGATATTAGTAGTGAAGAAAATTCAAGGTTTTGCAACAAATCGTAATTGCTGCTGGCCTGGGTAAAAAGTGTAGGGTAATTGGATGTGAAAAAGAAATCTCCTTTCAGAACTAAAATTATGGATTATTTAGGAATTGAGATGAAAGTTTACGATTTCTCTTGACTACGTCATTGAACAAGATAGCCGAGTTATATAATTTAAACGCATATTTTATTCCGCTTTTTGATAACATATGTTCCTTATATTAATCTATTTCCGATGAAAAAAGGTTCAGATGTTAGATCTGTGCTTTCTAATATACAAGCAGTAAGAAAATTTAATTCGGTTGTGCCGAATTTTTGTCTTAAAAATAGGGGAAAAACTTTATTTTAATAGATGGGAGTGACAGACTTTTTCTATTTTCAAAATTAATATATTCCCCTGAAACGCAAATGTTCTCACTGACTCTCCCTACTGGAACAAATAAACACAACATTTTTAAATGCTTATTTGCTAATGTACGTATAAGAGATCAAATTAATTTCTAAGAGTCTCTAAAGGTAAATAGAATTTTAATTAATACAAATTGAGGTTTTCTTTGTTTTACACAAATATATATATATTTCCATTTTGCTTTCTATGCGTTTTCGTTAATAAAGGTATTCATTTAAATGCGGCCAAATGTGCATACAAATTATATATATATAATATATATACACATGTGTATTCAGAATAGGATTGTTTATAGCATCTGTAACGAAAATTCTAATTTTTCTATCAAACTAAAGTTTATGTTTTATGCATATCGTATGGGTGCAGCTTTATATAAAACACTTGCCAGAAAGTATGCTACAGATTTTTGATCTTGCTATATAGTAAAAGTACTTATAGTAAAAGCTTTCGTCGTACTAGATGATGAACTTAAAAACTATTTTCTTGAATTTTATTTGTAATAGAGGGCGCTTTGTAAGAAATTTATGTAATTTAATTCCTTACGTCTTCCATTTCCTCCATTTCCATTTTTTAAGATTTTTAAGGAAAAAAAAAAATTACAAGATTTTTTACGCAATGTATCCCAAAAGAACTTTAAGATTTGTTTGTTTCTCACCTGTACTGAATTAGTTACCGGAATTTTAATTGATTTATTTCATTCAGTTCATTAATAATGACGGCTTTCAAAGGAAACAAATAAAGGAAACATTTTAGAAGAATACTTACATAAAATGTGCGAAAGCAAATCCGCTAAATAATAAGATGGCGATCAAATCACTAATTAATCGTATTTCCCTGAATATGCACAACACACACGACATTAAAATTAATATATTTCGTTATTTTACAAACATTTAGAATTTAGTATTCTTTTCCTTAATTTTTCTAAAGGAAATATTTTGATCATTATTTTGATCACTTCTACGGCACTCCTAGAATTAACACAACCGCACACGACAAACTATACACAAAAACTGCGTAATAACTATTTCATTATATATTACACCGTTATTCTAAGCGCAACATGTTCCCTATATTCGACGAGAAAATGGACTATTCAATGGAGCTTAGAAAAGAAATCTTTCTTGATGTTTGATTAGAGAATTACTGGGTTTTTTCAGGAAATAATAAGATGGCGACCAAATCACTAATTATTTGTATTTCTTTGAATACACACAACACACGAGACTAAAATTTTTATTTTTTCTCTTTTTTATAAATATTTTCACAAAATATCAAGATATTATTCATCTTAGACAAGAATTTAGTATTCTTTTTTTACATTTTTCTAAAGGAAATATTTTAATAATTATTTTGATCACTTCTACGGCACTCCTAGAATTAACACAATCGCACACGACAAAGTGTACGCAAAAACTGCGTAATAACTATTTCATCATATATTATAACGTTATTCGAAGCGAAGAATGTTCCCTATATTTTACGAGAAAATGTACTATTCGAAGAAGCTTGTAAAAGAAATCTTTCTCGATGTTTGATTAGAAAGTTAGTGAGTTTTTTTCAGTAAATTTATGTAAGCAATAGTTTCAAGGCTTTCGATTTTTAGTGATTTACTTACTTAAATGATATTAAAAATGTAGAAAAGAGGTTTTTTTTTTAATTTGCCTTTCTTTTATCTTGTAACATTTACATAGATTTCGCTAAAATATTTGATCAATGTTCGTTCAGTTTAAAAGGAAATTCCTGCTTTAATATTCTTATTATTGGGAGACATCTTCTAATTGCTGTTATATTCCTTAATCATTTTTGATTCGCCGTTAGAATCCGAGCAAATTTTGGGCAGATATCCGTTGTAAGAATTTTGAGAATAAATCCCAAGCCCTGGTAAATGTACAAAAGTTTAGAAGTTTTGCAAATTATACAATTACCATCCATACATGTACATATTAGAAGCGAGTTTCAAGCATCAAGCAAAAACTTCTTGATTTGCTTTCTAATTAAAAGCAATGAATATAGAAAGTTTTAAGTCAACAATTAGATGCCAGAAGAAAATAACGTATAGCTTCAGAAGTGCTAAGCGTAGGAACAATGTTCTACTTTCTTTATTAAGAAAAATAAAAAGCACTTTCTAATATAAGAAAATTTTGAATTGTTGACAGATCAAAGAAACCCTCTCAATACCTGTGGAAAATCTAGCAAAATGCTAAGGAAAAAGTTACAGACTTAACTAACGGAAACAAATCATGAGGAGAAAGTGTAACTTTTTAGTTTTTTAAAAACTTTTAAAGTCATTCACTAAGCATTGATTGATTCTTATCTCTTAATAAGTTTAGTTTCTAATTAAATTAAGTTAATTAAAACTTTTAAAATTTTGTTTTCTATATCTTTTTAGATTTTTTTCTGTTTTTTTTTTAAATACTGTAGTCTGTTTGTACAGTATTTGTGATGTATAGTTGATATACATACGGACAGTTGTACCAAACTCCACTCATTCATTATTTAAATTTTAATGTTTTATTTTTGTTATTGCATAATATTTACCTCCAAAGGATGAACGCATAGTCATTTTATCTTATAGTTAAGCATCCGTATGTAAGAGGAAAACGTCGAATATCCCATAAAAGACAAATATTCTTGATTAGAAAGAACTCTTACGCTTACGTTGTTTAAGAACATTGCTTATGTGTTCTTCTTTTACTGAGCTGAAAAAAAAAAATAGAAAAAAATCAGGTTAATAGCTAAAATTTAAAATGTATCTACATTTCTAGTTGACTTGGCCCCCTAAAGGATTCCTTTTTAAATTGAATTCTATTATAGAAAAACTTAGAACAACAAAAAGTTAAAGAAAATTTAGAAAAATCTCAAAAATATTAAAATATATTTACATCAATAACTTATGAATTCAAAGAGACTAAGGATTACAATTTGATAAAAATGTTTATTAAAGCCCTGTATATAGATCTCTGTAGCTATTTTACTCCTTGTAATAACTTCATGTCTTAGTCACCAAAGTCTTTATCATAATTTACATACCATGGGAGTAATTCGAAGAGTAAAATGGCGGTGGTCAATTCGTTCGATCAGTTCAATTGCTTGCATCCAAAACAATTTTTTACAAATAAAGAAGAATTCTAAGCTATATGGGAGGAGAAGGGGAAAATCTTCGGAAAATCAGAATCTTCTTATGCAGGACCAATCATTTATTTTTAGACTCAAGTGTTATCATAAGCTAAATAAGTTAAGTGACTTCAAGGATTTCTTATCAAAAAGCCAATTCCTCTTTAAATTTATTAAAAGAGAATGCAATGCTTTACTCTTAAACATTCTGTTAAATATTCTGTTAAACATTCTTTGCTGTTAACCATCATTCTCTTGTAAATTCATCGTAAATGCTGAGTATCCAATATTCGTCTTAAATGAAAATAAATTTTCTATGTGTTTTTTTGTTGTTGTTTCATTTTTATTCATTTGTTTTTTTTTTTCTTTATAAAGTAAATTTTCATTTTGTTTATTTATTTCTTTCATTTTATTTATTTATTTGTGCAAATTAAAAGGATTTTTGTTTAGAAGTTTTTCTCTGTATACGTGCATATGGGCTTGCGTGTCTGCATAAATATACGCATACAGAAATATATGTATCAAAAATTAAATAACATTCTCATAGAAAAATCTTTAAAAGAAAAAAAAAAAAAACCTATTCGTGTAGATATCTACAAGTTTCTCGTTTATACATACGGCAGCATATGTATGAACAATTGTTGTAAAAGTTTCTTTTTTTTTTCACAAAACTTCTTTCAATGCTTCACTGTATATGTATAAGCGTGTATATGCATTCATATGTGTTTTTGTGTGAGTTGCCTCTTTCTGTCCTTTCATGGCTTCAATTCACAAAGGAATTGTTATTAGATCGCAATTGTTAGAGCATTTTAAGTGTGTTTGTAAAAGTTTTTAGGTTTTTTTCTTTCTTTTTAGTGCTTTCAAAAACTAAACAATTACGTTTTAAGAGGTTTTTTGTGCTGGTAAGCTTTTTTCCTTTTTCTCTTCTAAAGGTTAAAATGCGCTGGCAAAGTTAAAGAAAACCACGTTTATCGTTAATTTTGTTTTCTTTTTCTGTACTAAGTTTAGCTTTTCCGGTGACTGCAAAGTCATTTGTGGCGGTATTCCGCTGAATATACAAGTCGTGTTAATTTTCATTTTTATTTTTCATTAAAATTGAATAATAATCATCAGTGAAGATAATCGTATCTATACAAAAAAGGAATTCGTTTATTTTAACAGTGCTTTACATCCAATTGATGTTAATTTTAGTTTTATTTTTAAATTAGTTTTTCGTAGCTTCTTTAATTCATCATTTTCGATCGCCGCGCGCATTGCTTAGCGTAATAATATATCATTATTGATTTCCCTATTGGGTATAGATGTTACATTAATTCATTAATACCTTGAATTTTCCGTAACGTTTACATAAAGGAATTTGTTTGTGTTTCCAATATTATAAGCGTAATGAGGCTTAATAACGCAACTATAGCCATTATGCGGATAGTATTTTAATTATTCTCCTCATACACGCCATACTTATTATTAATTTAACTCCTCTATAGCATAAAGGAAATTCATATAGGAATTCCACGAAATGAACTACTGAGCGTGTACTAAGAAACCGAAAACAACTGTGTGATGTAAAGTTAAAGGTAAACAGACAAAGAGACCGTGGGAGAGATCATCGGGAAATAAAAGCATTGAGAGATTAATATAATGAATTACTAAATCTAAAATTTCTTACCATTCTCTTTCTAATCTTTTCTCTTTGCAGACCTTTTCCTGACGAGTTATCTAGCCTTTAATGCATCGTTTTTGAACCATGGGCACACGGAATTCCCTCATTCCTGACAATTATCCCTGTACATGGAAGGCTATCAAATAGTAGATTTTCTCCTTCAATACAAGATCCGTAAAGGTCTATCGTGGCTTGAAACGCTTTTCCATCTTAGAAGCTAGCAATTTTTATCAATCTTTTAGCTTTCACCCCGCATTCTTAATAGTGTTCTTATATAGAAGGCCGGTAAATTTCTGTCCTTCTTTTTTAGAACCGGCTTAGATCCAGAGAATACTGTAAAGTTGTCCTTTCTCTCTTTTGTTTTATTGTTTATGTCTCTATTTCTTCCCTTTTTCTTCTCTCTCTCTCTCTCTCTCTCTCTATCTCTCCGTCTCTCTCTACATCTCTTTCTCTATCTATCTCTAAATCTCTCCGTCGCTCTCTCTCTTGCGAATAGATCTTTATATTCGGGAAATTTTTAAGCCTTCAAGACATAGGTGTTCATACACACATATCTGCAACGCTGTCTTTTCATGCAGACAGAGATACACATAGAATTAATGCATCTCTAAAGCTTTCGTCCGTTTTTTTGGTTTTTCAATCTCGTCACAGGTTTTCGACATTAATTTCTGAAATCCTTGTCGCTTCTCACTTGATTTTGCAAAGAACTGATATGATATCGTTCTATTTCTTCATGAAATGAAAGACACATGCAAATATTTATATAACCAAAGGATTATCGAACTTCTCTGTCTACTCTTTTTGTTCGTGTGAACTTAAAAGTGGAGATAACCAAGAAGAGCGACAGCGAAATCTGATGCTCTTGGGCTGAAAATCCGACACATGAGCTTATACTTCTTACGTTCTTTTTCATACTATGAACACTATGAACAAGTTTCTTGAGAAAATTTAAATACGCCATTTCTCCCCTGTGTCTTCATAAACTCTTAGTGATTCTTCTATCTTTATTCTGATTAAGGAGGATTTTTAAAATAATATGGTATCACTATCTAGCGCTTATTGTTCTTAATACCACAATAGGAACGAAAAAAACTGGGAAAACTAATTTCCTCGTTAAACGATCTGTTCGGAAAAACAACCATTATAAAATAATCACCCTTGAGAACTAACACTTTATTATAGAGTCCAAAAAGATACGGAAATTAATTAAATTCATTTTACTCTAAACTCATTTCCAAATATTTGTTCTTTTATTAAGCGCATGCACTAAAAATGAAATCAAAACAAGCATTTATCGCCAGGAACTATATATTATTATTCGGAAAATGTTTAGCTCAATTTATGTGAAATAAATTTAAATGTATTATTTTATTATTTATTGTGTGTTTCCATGCACACATATATAAATACTTTTTTGCCAACTAATACATCTCCGTAAACAAATTCGTTTTGCATTAGATTTATATTTACATGAACACATATTCATGGGGAAAAGAAAACAGAAATTTTGTGAACACACGCATAATATCGTCATATCATGTGATGTATTACAATATATACTAAACTTAATTCAATAATACAATTAAAAAACAAAAATAACAAAAAATTGCTTCATTAAATTTATATAAAAACGTACTCAAGTGCAAATATGAATTTGAAAACTCGAATTCGATAAAATTTGTGAATAGATTGAGTTTCTATTCAAACAAATCGTAAGATTAGGCTTTCGAAAAAAAAAAATTTATTTACTGATATTTCATTACGTTAGGATGGGGAGATTTTTGATCCGGCAATGAAATTTCACAGATCTTCATATACATTCTAATAATGAACGGGGAAGAACATGACTTTTTAAATAAGGCTCTCCATCAAAATTCATCTTTTACGTCTAGGATTTCAAAAGCGTACGAGAAATAGCGAAACAGCTTATCGAACCAAAATGATTCTTTTATTTTTTCGTACTTTTTGCGGGTGGGTTTGTAATGGATCCAACCGTTATAGTAAACGGACTGAGTTACCGATCTGATTGACTTTGTTGTCGGGATAGCGTTTACTTCCAATAAGAATGCAACAAAGCCTGTAAGACAATGCATCTATTGCGGGATCGATTTAAAGTGAAACTTTTTGTTGAACCTCCAATTCAAACATATGGAAAGCAATGTAAACGAACACAATGAAGCCGCGCCATTCGATTGTTTAATTTGTTCCCCTGCAAGATAAGATAAGTGCAGTTTTATTGCGTTTACATTATTTCTTTGGTTCAGTAGCAAGTTTTGTTAATTTGGTACATCGACTTGTCAAGAAAACTTAAATCATTATCTTCGCCGTTATTATTTTTAAGATTTTTTTTTAACAGATATAGTCGATGAGCATCTGCTCATAGTAAGTGGTCTCTAAGACTCGAGGTTATTCTCGTTCGATTGTGATGCTAGTTTATGGTAAGATTAAGTGGACCTAAGCTCAAAACGTAAGACGGGTTAGTTAAAAACTCAGCTGAAACAACTGATTCTCAGCTAGGATGTAGCAAGGTTGACAGTGCTAATCTTTATTCGAAAAAAAAAAATTGGAGGTAATTTTCGTCTTAGCGTCGATTTTCCTAAGCTTTGATGATATTACTCAGAGATATTTTTTGCCTGTTTACCAAAATAAAGAAAATTACCAATCAGTTCCATGGAAATACAAATTTCTAGGAAGAATTCCTTGGAAAATTGGCAAACTTGGCCACGGCTATAGATTTCTGTTCATTTATATTAGCAAGGTATCTATAGCCAGTGAAGAGCTTCACCTTATATTTGAATGCTAGAAGAGTGAAAAAAGTGAAAAAACATGATACGAACACTTACTTTCACTAAAGCTGTTTATTAAGGATAGAGTGCAGGCTTTTCGTTGAAAGCGTAGGGTACAGGATATCTTAGTAAATATTTTACTATTTTCACCTAAACTAGCGAAGTTTCTAAAAAGTAAAGATAAAGGTAAAGGTAAAGGTTTTAATTGAATCTTTTATTTGAATCAAATTTGTTTAGATATAGACTCAGCGTAGTAAATGGACGGAAAGATGTCAGATTTAATCACACGATTATATGTGTACATGCACTATTTGCTACTAAACTAGAAGGGTTAAAATTATAGTCTTCCTGCTCCCCGGAGCAAATGAAGATTGGGCTATACAAACAGCTTAGCAATATATTAAATATCAAAAATTAATCCGATTGCCGCTGTTAATAAAAAAAACAACCAAAACAAAACAACTACACAATGTAATAATAAATTTTTATTGCAAGTCAAATTTGGTTCCGTAATAAAATTTACGTAGAATATTAAAACGATGTAAAAATGGATATACATTTAAACCAAAACTAAAACTGAAGTTGCAAACACCTCAAGTCGAATGCTTTATACTCCACACACATGTGCAATAATATAACACCACGAAAGAAATTCGTAACGAATTGAGCAGCTTTAAATGCGAAATGAGAAAAAAAAAAGTAAAACATGTGTAAGCCTTCGCTTTTTTAAAAACTGCTAATTACAAAGTTCGCTAACTATCTGTTAAAGTTAAATTAAAACCAAACATAGTGGTTTTTCAACAATATGTTGGAGAATTGTAATCACTTTAAGCCCCTATAATAAGCACAAAAGAGATAATGCACTAGAGAATTCATCTAAAAAAATATCTCAATACCTCGTTGACACGGTTGCATGATTTCATTTGCCTCGTTGCAAAGTTTCATATGCCTGGTTGCATGATTTAGCTGAAAATCCTTATTTTCTATATACTTTTGATCAATTAAAAATGTGAATTTGCTATATAAGGAATGACTTTTAGAAAATCTAAGAACGCTACAATACGTATATATATACATATGTTATATGACTTACAAATGCAATGACATTTTTGGTATACCGTTTGATATCGTTCTCTGAATATGAAAAGAAAAACACTCGAAAAAAAGCAACATTAATATCAATTTTCTAAAAACAAAAAATTCTCAAAAAACTTTTACAATGCGGTTATTGGATATAAGTGTATGTGAGTGCGGTATTATAACTCATAGAAAAAACAAAAGACCAACAAATACATATACATGCGCATGCATATACGCACACATATGTGTGTACATATATTTACCACAAATAAAGTTATACAGCTTAAAATATTGCAACAATTGTAGCCAAGGTTTTGGCGCCAAATGCAAAAAAAAAAAAGAAGAAAATATTGGGATACTAACACAAACGACTCAATGAAAAATTTCTCAGTTCAGTAACAGAAAACAAAAAAAAGGAAAAAATACAATACAACGAGAAAACCAAACGACATGATGATCGTTATTGCCCAAAAGGGGATTTAAATTGATGAATACGCTAACACAACAACCACTATTACGTCTCACTAGAACAATAATGCATTGCCATGCATTTCGTTTTGTCATAGAAATGGAATCTAGTGAGCCCGTGAGAGAGGGGTACAAATCAAGCAAGAGTTCTGCTTTATCTAGTATATATTGGAGAGATATTTCACAACACGATGCACATATGATATATATAAATAAAAGGGATACACACACATGCACAGACATATTTTTATATATAAAAATATATGGTTTTTCTTTATTTTGCGAAAATTAGAAGCACGCCGAACATGAAAAAACAACAACAGCAATAACAACTTAAATAAAAATAAATAAAAATTTACACGTACACACAAACAAGTTTTTTAAACATTTCATATAATTCCTAGATTTTTCGGTCTCTTTCGTTGCTGCTACTAAACAATAAAAGCATGTGAGGCAATTTATTTATATGAATATACATACAAATATGAACGCATTGGCTTGGCAAAAATGTATTCTCTATAGAGATTGACTTACAATAGTTACAAAAATATTCGGTCAGTCCTGTGATATCGGTTACATCGAGATTAAATTGAAATATATTTTCCATTTCATTTGCATTATATTTACTTTTAAAACGATCCTTGCTACACTATCTATCGGGGCGCTATTTCTCGCAGTACGGCCTTAATTTAAGCCTTAATTTTTTTTATTTATTTCTCTTGTTATCTATTATACCTAAGACCCATAGATTGAAAAGAGAATTACGAACGCATACTTACACATTGAATTTCTCATGAAATTCATTTTGATATGAAAACAATCTCTCGATTTGGAGTCATCATCAGCGTCCGCAACATTGCGCAACGTTGCGCATTTTGTAATTATTTTTATATGTGTATGTATTATTTTTAACTCTTAAATGATTTTAGAGCAACGCAGGGGTAAGTCTTTCCGTAAAAAAGCGACATAAGTTAGTTCAAGACATTAAAGAGATTAGTCTACAACTAATGCAAAGTCGTAGTATTGGCTTCATTTCTTGGACTCATGTTTCTTGTTACCAGGGGTTATCGATTCGGCTTTTCTATGTTTAAGCGTTTTGCATCCAAAAAAAATTGAAATATCTGAAAAAAATTATATATATTGAAAAAAAACAAAAAGGTCTAAATATAATAGATTGACTTTAAACGTGTTCAACTAAAAAGGGCTTACGCGTTACAACCGCAACATACGACCCTGCAGCGTTATACGACAGCTAACGACCAAATGGAGTTTTACAGAAAATATGATCACAAAAGTTTTTGAGTAAAGTACGCAAATAAATTGAGTAAGTTACTGCTGAGCGAAGAGAATGAACACGTGGTGAGAAGAAAAATTAAGATTATAAAGAGATATATAAACTACTTTACCGCACAGGGACGTAATTGATGCAAACAGAAGTAATTTTAAAAATTTCTGTATTTTAATGATTTCACAGTTTAAAGTTTATCAACTAAAAGTAATGAGAGCATCAACTAAAAGTGATTGAGAGAGAACAAAAATGTTTATAAAATAATGCGTTGCTTTGAATGCCATAATAGATTAAGCGAATTGAGAACCATCTCTAATTAAATAATTCTCTTCGGCCAACTTGTCTTCGAGGAGATTCAATAAATAGAACGAATAAATATTAGTGAAAAGAAACTGTGAAATATTCATGCCACTTTAGATCTCGCAGAAAATTTAAATCACGTTAGGTTGAATGCGCCCGTCTATCATATTTGAGACTAGTATAATTTGTTTGTAGAATATTGAAAACCTTACTAACAATAGTGATCTGTTTTTCGTCGAAAAGAATGCAACCTCTTCACTTTTTAAAAAGGATATTAAACAGTTTTCAGATAACGCCAAAGCTGTAGTCAAGGTGTCCATCTACACTATTGACTACATCTGCCAAACCTTATCGTCTTATGCGATGTCATACAGTTGTAATTGTATAAGAAGTTCTAGTGTTAATTGAGTTTTAAAAGAGAGTGCAAATACGAATCTTTATGTAGAGATGCGCTTGCCTTAAATACAATTTTTGGTCAATTCGCGTTTAATGTATTATTTTTCAACAGTTTCTAAACCAATCCGTTCAATGGATTTTTCTAGAGATTTTACAGAGCATTTTAAAACTTTTCTGCAATTATAACTAAAATTTTTTTAAAATCCTTAGGACAAACGTTGAAAAGTAATCTTTCATGGCAAATTTCTTAATATTTATATTCCGATAATTAAAACACTTTGATTAATCGAAGATTATGCCATAAGATGGCATGCATGCCGACACTTTTTGAAATTAAAAAACAAATAAAAAATAAAAAAAGCAGTGACTAGTGGAAGTCAAGTCAAGGAAAATAAAAAAACTATATAACGATTTGTCTGTTCAAAAACTTGGATTTTATTTTACACTAATAAAACCGAAAATGCTTGATTGCCGACCTGTATGAATGTGCGTTTATATGTGTGTATCTGTATATAAAAAAAATAGTCTGTTTGCTCCAGCAAAACAATACAATAAATAAGACAAATAGAAAATAAAATACAAAAGAAAAAAAGAAGAAAGAAAAACACTAAATAAATACACAAACAATAACAAAAAGCAAATAAATTCACAATTTGGTCAAATTTGTTTCATTCTCTTCTCCTCCTTACTACTACTGTTGCTACATTTCACACTTATACACTCTATGGGGGATTTGCACTTATTTTAATGAAAAACTGTATAAAATCCGTAGGTGTTCTCGCACACATGCTAAAGAATTTTGTTGACAATAGTTAAAGCGAAAAATTGCTTGTATACACTTCCGTACAAACACACATACTTATGTACATAAATATGTACCGACATCTACAAATGTTTTATTTTATCTGTTGTTTATTTTCATCAAAAAATTCCTTTTCGTTGTATAACAAAATTGAATCCTAGAACCGATTGCAATATTTCGAAAGTGTATTAAGAACCAAAAATCCTTTTTCAAATTTTTGATGATTTTTATTATTACGGAAGCAAAGCCTGTCTGATCTATATTTGATATCATAATTGATGTAACCCTACGAAAGCTTCAACTCTCAAAAAAGATGAAAATTTAACATTGAAATAAAAAATGAAGTTAAACTAAACATAATATACAATACATGTTTATAGAGAGCGTTAAAAACGTGCAATGTTATACATGGTTTACATGAAGGGATGTTTAGTACGGTTTTGAACACTAAATCGCTCTGTTCTCTAAACATAACTGAAAATTGTACGGGTCGCACCAGCTAGAACTTCTATACTCATTTATTACGCACTTAACTTGAAAAAAATTTCCTTAGATGTCTTAAACAGTAGTATCACGTGCTACATCGGACCTGCCCTGTTTAGCTGAACACTCTCGCTCTCGTTTACTGTCATGTCTCAAACCGAGCACGAAAAAAATGAACAGAATTTTTATTTTATCAGAAAGTATTTAATTTCCTACGTTACCTTCGTTCCTTCAAAAGAAAGTCTTTGCACTTTGATAATAATGAACGGGATATCTCTGTGGATTTAGCCGAGCAATTTAATCTACTAAAGAACCACGTTGTCCTTTGAATGCAGTTTCGAATTTAAGAAATTAGTAAAATTCGAAAGTTTTTAGATCCATTATTGAAGACCCTTCATGTGAACCGTGTAATATTACTGCTTCTTTGGCTATCGCAATGGATCTCTGTGTTATCAAGTTCAACTTCTTTAGTATTTCCATATTTTTATCATCCGCGACTCTGCATAGGAAGACTTTCTACCATTTATAAACTCGTGATTTCACGTAAACCCTCTCAGTGTTTGAGCGTGAACTGTCTCTAAATTCCAACAAAACGTTCACAAGAAAGCAAACAAATTGAATCGTCTTGCTAAAGTAGACGCGGAAGTTCTGAAAGTTCGTCGCTATATTGCATATCTTTCAGATCAGAAAGCGAACTACGGCTCGATTAAAATGCTCTGTCGTCCAGTCTATCGGCTTTTTTTTGTCTTACCATAAAAAGTAGTAAGGCAAGTACCTGTCCTTTTGCTATCGCAAAATGCAATTTGGAATACGAATACTATTCATGTAAAACGTAACGGAATCCATATATCACGGTAACAACTTCCCGAGTTCTTTACTCTTGCCAAGATGAAATAGTAATAGTTCTAGTGGTTATATAGTCAAATGGGGAAAGTTGTAAATTATAAATCCACGAGAATAAGAAAATTTGTAAGTCAGGCTCCGACTAATCCGAATAAGATGAGCACTAGAAAGCTAAAATTTTGACTTGCAGTGGAACAACGCTCTATTTAACTAAATTTATGCTGACTTTTATATATTGTTCTACGTTCTGGTTTTGCTTTTACAATTTCTCATTTTTCTTTCATGCGATGAAAAAAGCAACACAGCTTTTGGTATTTTACGTAATTAATACTTTAATAAATATACCTAAATGCATAAAAAAAAATACAGAAAAAACTTACACAAAAGAGAATAAGTCAGCAATTTTTATGGAAAGATTTTCTCCGAAAATAACCGCATATTTTCCCTAATGCTCGAAAATTTATTATATTAAATTTTTCATATAAATGCGTGTGGATATATATTTATATATACGTATATATATGTATATATAAATAAAAATTGTTTTGAATATCGTTTCGTTCATTTTGCTTAACAGCTTTGCAAAGACAATTTACTTTAAGAGGAAATTAACGGATATCCGTAATACCGAAAGAACAAATATAAACAAACCAACAAAAAAAAGAAAAAAGAAAAAAGAAAAAAGAAAAAAGAAAAAAATGTTCTCCAAAATGCAAAATTTTTCTCTTGCAAGAATAGCAAACAAAAAATGAAAGGAAAAAGGATTAAAGACGAAATGCAAAGAAGAAGAAGAAAATAGCTATTATCGCAACGTAAATGACATAAAAGTGATTTTAGTTTTCAACCATATCAAGCCGTTTTACAGACGATGCACACACAGTTATTGCGTAAGTGTGTACTAAATTTCTATATCGTATGGCCAGCAGAGTACAAAAAAAAAGGATTTTTTCTATTTGTACAGCCGGAAGATCTGCGTTTAAGAGCAAAGCATCGTAGTATGAAGATAGCGGATGAGCCATTTATTTAGAAAGACGCCTAAAACCATTTATCTTGAGACAAAAGTTTTAAAGTTTTTTTTAAATTACTTTCTTTTTTTTTTATCATTGATTTATTATTAAAGTCATATATAGATTGGTTAACTAGACTGCCTTGTACAATGACTTCTAAAAATATTTGTTTCAAATTTCAGTGAGTGTCGGTGAAAGCAGCACATGACGCCCATTATTGAACTAAAGTTTTTAATGACTTCAGTGAAAATGTTCTTTGCAACAAGTCATGCACAAGAAAATATTACAAATTTAAGTCAATTTTTAGAAAAAATTTTATTTTATAATGAAAGAAAATATTCCACTAGAAAACTTACGTTCATTCGAAAGGAATCGGGGAACAACAAAGGGATATCCTGCAGGTTTTCGTTTAATACTATATGGAAAAGGGTTTCATTTAATACCATAATATCAAGAGCGAAAAGACGATCTGTAAAAAAAAAAATATATAGTTTAGCTGTCCAAAGCATTTTCACACCTTTGGGATGAATTTTCTACTGTTTACCTGTCCAGAGAATTTTCGTACCTTCAGCAAGAATTTCATGCTGTTTACCTGGCCAAAGAATTTTCATATCTTTCGGATAAATTTCACTTTTAAATGTAAATGTCCGGACGTTTTTGTATTTCCCTTAAAATCTTGTAACAAATTTTGATTTTTTTATACTTATAAATTTGGTGACTCTATCTCAAAGAAAGCAAAAAAAAAAAACAAAATTTTATAGATAAGCGTGACAGATTTTCTCTAGTGTATTAAACTTGACAACAATGGTTGGTAGTAGTTAGGTCGGAATAAGTGTTTACGAATTAAAAGAAAAGATTTACAATTTTTTCTATCTGAAAGCTCAATACTTTTTTGATTATCTAAAACGTAAAAAACCTCTTGTCATTTTAGACATTTTTATTTAATTTTATATCATTTTATATATATTTATTTAATTTATTTAATCTTAATTTCGAAATTCCATATTTCCTTTAAAGGAACCCTACTTTTTTAACTTATTGCTGTGGAAAGGTGCATACAGATCACTTTGAAGACCGATAAGTTCAGTATTGTCTTATTCTTGACTTTCCATTTCTAACTTTTCCCGCTTAGAAATGGCTTAACATACAATTGTAAGGTCTGGCAAAAGCATCGACAACCTCTACATAATCCTACAGCGTCTGCAGAGATATCGAAAATTTCAACGATAAAAATTAATGCGCCGCTATTTTTTGTGATGGGTATGAAACTCTTAAAGTTTTTTTTTTTTTGTTTATTCTTTTTTCATGTTTTACAATAACTCGTTAGTTTCTTTATTATGACTCAAACTCTAAATATCTTAATTCCAACGTTGTTGTTGGGCATTCCGCTTAAGAATGCTTTGGTTTTGCGTTTTGCATTTAAAGTTTTAACCTTTGCCCGGAACAAAAAAAAAAAAAGAAAATGACGACTGCCACAGACGCTAATGGTCGTTTAAAACTAATGCATTCACCACAAGCACCACAACTCTCTAGAATATAAACTCATCAGCAGAAAACTGTTGCAAGTGATTACTTGCTTTCTTCCAAATACACACACATCCATCCATGCACATATACTCCCAGTTCACAAACACATAGTTATTTTATAATGTATGTAGGAAAAACCTCATATAATTTAATTCATCTTTAGAGCTGTGCGTTGTGTCAGAAACAATTTCACCTTTTGAACCCCTTTCTACTTTCCTGTGTGCGATTAACTTTACAAAGATTTTCGAAAATTCTCGGAAAATGTGCATATAATGAGTGAGTGAGTAACACAGAAGGAGGAAGAAAGATGCAAAATTATGCACAACACTTAACCGTTAGTTGGCATAAGCAATTAAAAAGACAGATACTCTTAAGGCAACAGCTGTTGTCTTCATATTGTGAATGAATGCACAGTAAACGAAGAGAAGAGAAGCCTTGGAGAACATTGAAGCGTAACAAAAATGTTATTAGTTAGCAAAGGAGAGAGAGAGAGAAATAGGTGTTACCTCAAGGACTTTGCTATATTTCCAGCCGTTTTTTCTTTCTTTTTTCTTTTATTCTTAAAAAGTAAATACCAAGTCCTTCAGCTAAAAACACATACACATACACCACCCATTCCCGCAAAATTGTACTTCTAGCCATGTTAAGCAATTGCTTTCGAACAACTAATGGCTAAACGTTTACCGCATTTTTCTTTTCTTTTATTTTTTAAAGTACGTATGAGAGATAATTGCTAACCACTAAAGATGTGCCGCAAGCTATACTCACGCACACTACTCAGCCCCCCC